>CM062198.1:14535000-14950000 GCA_031216445.1 Lateolabrax maculatus
ATGCGTGACCCCACTATATTCATAACTAGAATCCAGTCAACTGCAGCAGAAGAAAATCAAACCCAGAGGCAACAAGTGCAGATTTTTTCATGCCCTCTATATGCATAACCACTCACGTTTTACGAGCCAAACCAATGTCGAAACCAAAATGCATCCAAGTGACTCCAAATGTCCCTGTAGTGCAAAGCCATGCTTTCCTTCCAGTTGTTATCGCAGTTTTCTTTTGTTCATTAATCATGAACAAACTAGAAAACTATTCAGTGTAGGCCGAATATTCAGTAATGTTCAGGCTCATGATCTGCCTATTGAGAGTCACTGTACTGATGGAATTAAAATTGATTATATGGATTACCCACAACCAAAAATAAATCACCTGTCAAAGAAAATTAGAAAAAGGCAGAAATCTATATGGATTAATATCTGCTCTAAGTGGTCAATGTATTTCAGTAATCCATCTTGTTAATTCTCTCACAAAGAGAAAAGCAATATAGTATAAAGTGAAGTCATCGATTTTGGTGATATGATCAATCTGGTAAACTGGAAAACTCCAAGACACAAATCAAAACAGTCTTACCTATTATTTTGTTTTTGGCACTCTGCCAGTAATTGATTAACATCTCTGGATACAATAATTATCCTAAATCCAAAAGGCTGTTTGGCCTCTGCTCTTTTCCACAGCTGGTCGAATGAGGGTTGGAGAAATTACAGCACCCTTATGATTTACGAGAACAATAACTCTAACTACACAGTAAGCAAGGGAATGATTAGAAGCCCACTTTTTCACGAGCAACCAAGTTAATAAGTGCCACTGTTCAAATGCCACAGTTAATGAAGGAACAAGTTATTTTTGGAGGCAAAGCTACTGAGCATAACTAACTCGCCACTGGCTGACAGAGCAGGTAGTAGAAAAACATACGCAATAGGATTTAAACACCATAAGACAGAAGGACAATCTAGTTGTTACCTTGCTGGAATAAGGTCCAGGGATGAGCAGTTTCAGTGCTTGTCTTTTCAGCTCTGTCAGCCTAGCGTTGCAGTTTTCACACCATATCCCTCTTTCACTACCAGGGGAACTTCCACTGCCTGAGGCCGGTGATCCTGTCCCAAAACCCGGGGAGCCACCCAGAGAACCAGGCGATTCTGTCCCAATCCCTGGAGAGATGGTCCCCGGAGATCCAGAGAAGGAGCCTGGTGAGGAGATTCCCGAGCCTGGGGACGGGGTCCCTGTGGAGCTTGGCATGGAGCCAGCTCCCTCCGGGGCGGGCCGTGTGCCAGAGCGGGTGGTTTCTTCGTAGGTCTTTCGATACCATGAGTCCGGGAAGAAGGAGTTAGATTTGGTTGGGGAAGTATCGGGCATCTGTGGAAGATTAAAGAAAATAAAAAATGACTGATGGCTTTATCCAGGGGCCTGCTATTATGCCTGCTGGCTCACTTACAGGGACGCAGAAAATGGAACAGAACTGAAATGAATGCTACTATTAAGGTTATTCTTGATTACACCTGCGTTTCTCTGCTTTGACAGGTCAAATGTGTGACATGAAAAAGCCTATATTGTGTGAATATGTGCAACATCCCACTCATCCCAGTGTGCACAACAGGTTTCACAGGGTAGTATGAGAATAAATTAATGAGGAGGGGGTGAGGGCGTATTTCTTGTATCATGCAAATTAAAAGTCAACATATTTTCAATATTCCCGTAAAGCAAAATAATAATTGTGTTTATTATATCCATCTAGCTATATTCAGTTTGCTTCCAATTTTGTTGAATTTAACAAACCATCCATTGTTCGTGAGGATATATCTGAAATTCATGAGACAGAATCAAAAACAAATTATTCTGATTGAAAAAAACTGACTCCCAGCTTCAATATCCGCACTTAGCCCACACGCCTAACATGCTAAATAGTGAATTTCTTGTTTTGGAACGAAACTTACACCCTAAACATACAATAGACAGTCACAGGATCTCATGCCAATAACAAACACAGACAATGGGGCAGTCATTGGGTAGACAAGGAGTCTAAATTAAGACTGGGGCATTAAATCAAATATTCAGACAATTAAAAACACACAAACAGGAAGCAATGTGTAACATTTACTGTGATGGTGCTGCAACTCGAGTCAAAGCAGTTGACATGCTGGATGCTTCCATTATCACCTAAACAGGATCAAGTCAGATTCCGTGTGGAGACTCGTGTTATTTTTCTCTGTTCAGACAGCCCCAGGGGAACATCAAATGAGCCGCAGGGAGTTGAAAATTAGATCTTTTGCGGCTGGGTAAATCCAGTCAGAGAGGACAGACCCATTGATGTGGTGGTGGCTGAAGAGGTTGGGTAGGCTACTATATCTGCTGCAATACCTCACAAGGGCTATAATAAGGAAGCAATGAGTAGGCTGATAGGTGGGAATGCGAGTGAGTAGGTGGGTATAATGTGAGCCAACCATGTGCTATAGATGAACACTAATTTAGGAGGTAGGCAGTGACACAGGTGTGAGTATAGCCTGATACTTAATCGTTTAGCCGCTTGGTCTTCAGTGAGTGATAATTAAGAGATGTGTGAGACCTATCAGTGAAAATGCATGCCACTGTTGTGACACCACAAGCGGTGGTGTGTGAAATGTGATCTTCACAAAGCCATCAATCAGCTGCACAACACAAATCTTCCGGAGCGGGAGTTTCACACTGATGTCAGCCTGCAAAAGGGTGAGCAGAGGACAGCTCCCCATTAAGCTGGGTTGGGCAGTGCAAGATGGAGAGCATGCACAAGTGAATGGATGATAAGTTTTATATGTTCACCAGGCCTATAGGTAACAGAGGTGTGCCAGCCCCTGGGCTACAGGAATGAGTAACCTACCCCATATTTTCTGCTCCGGCTGCTCACAGACCTCTCCTTGGTCCCCGACAGTGAAGTCATGTTGGAGGTGAGAGAGACTGGGGGGGGAGGAGAGGAGAGGAGAGGAGAGGAGAGGAGAAAGAACCTCTGCTGCTGCTTCACATTCAAAGAGAGGACCACCGGATCGATTTCAATTAACCACACGCCCCTGCAGCTTTGCTCTTCTCGGTCCGGAGGCAACCCTCACGCCACTTCCAAATGCATGTGGAGATCGGTTACATCCCCAATCCGTCGCCAAGAGACACACCAAAAAAACCATCCAAGTAGATGTTTTTTTTTGTTTTTTTTTTTTTTTTGTTGCTTCTGGAGTCAGCCCCTCGAATCACTTGTAGAAACCAAACTGAGGATTCACACAGGTCGCCCGACTAAAGCAGACCGCTCCCTGTCCGCGGAGGGGGCTGCTCTGCGCCGAGCGAGGCTCTCTGCTCAACAGCGCTCCGGACCGGCGTCGCACGCAGCCCTGCCTCCCTCCATCACGTCCAGGTAACGCGGAGCCACCCCGGGGCCGGTTCCGCCTCACGGACCAGGGGCCAGCGATCCAGCGAGACGCGGCCGGTGCACACCACGGCTGAAGGTCTGGCCGGCTCCTCGTCGTCTGAACTTGAAGCGCCACTAGCCCGCACCCTCCTGTTGACTTCCCGAGGCTCCGCGCGCTGCTGAAGCCAGCGGTGGACTGGAGAGAAGGGGGGGGCGCACATCTGGAGGAGGGCGGGGCCAGCCACATACACACCCAGAGGTTGCCGCTGAGTGGCAGGTAGACCGCTGCCGGTTCGGAGGTTTGTGACCTCTCTGGGATGTTGTTAGGGTGATGCGATTGTGTGTTTAACTTTAAGCCATAGAAAGCTTTGGGCACTTCCTCTTTTAACGGCGCGGGCTACTGATCCGATAGAAGCCTTTGGGGATGGAGATGAGAAAAAGCAGCAGGTTACAGAGGGGTGTTGCATGAAGCTTTGGCACAGCTGAACAGACAGGGGCTGGACATGGATGTGGACAAACGAGGATCAGTGTAGTGGTGTCTCTGGTCTTTCAAGTCATTCAATAGGTGCAGTGACTCTGTCAAGCCCCTTCAGTAACCTCTTTTTCTTTACCCACATGCCCTTTAGAGAAGTGACCTGCAGTCATCTCTGTCCGTCACAATCTCAGGCAAAAGGGTCAACCGGCTGGTCCTTCGATCGGATTAAGAGTATGTAGTCAAAGAAAAGTTATGTAGGAAAAGTTAGGATCCAAGCCTTTGGAGGAGTGAAAATCATTCAAAATCAATCTGCATTAACTTCTCATGTCTTATTGTAATGGAGGAGACACTCCTGCATAAAGTCACTGTTGTTTTTAGGAACCATAGTATTGTAAAAGAGAGCAGTTTATGGGTGGTTACACAGTGCCCTCTACTGTTGACAAAAAGTTATTGCTGGATATACAGGCACCCAGCAACTGCGTGAATACAGAGCATGTTGGACTGCTATAAACATGTTATGGTTAATAGTTGCATTTTTCATAAGTGTAATAATAGTTTAATGTAGTAATAATGGCTGGATTCCATTTAACTGCTATTGTGCGTGCTGCCTCACTGTCACACTTCATGTTAATAGTAACACCTGTGCTTTTCCTAATATGACAAGTCTGCTTTGAAAAAAGGCCTGTTGGCAGTTTATTGAGGGAGAGAGCAGATGCATATATGGAAAAATGTTGTGTCTTATGTTTTATGTTTAGGTTAATACAACATAAATAGTACGACATGAGTATAATTACAGTGAGCAAAAGTTATCATGAGGTCAGAAGCCTCTTCTGGCCAACTTAATTTATGATTTATGACAATGTATAGGCCTACAGATGGTTTATAAGAACTCAGGCATGAAGGTACTGGTGTATTTATATCTGAATTTAAAAATCAATTAAGGTTTTTGTATATCCCACATTTAAGACAAAAAAACAAGATTTTCTGCAGAAGTTATTGCAGAGAGTTAGGCCTTTCATGGAAAGAGCAAATTAAAACATTGAAAACTGTGATATCGTCAGATTCAGCTGCAGTACATATAGTAGGAGTTTATCACCCATGCAAACAGTTCATTATGAGGAAATATATATTTAAATATGTATATATCAGTTTAATGTTGTGGAAACTTGTAACCTACATTTTGTATGTTCTTTAGAAATAACAATAGTCACAGCATGAGTTGTTGAACATAGCAGTTCAATCCAAGAGGGATTTTTCCGTCTCGGATTTATTTTTATAAATCTGACTATACTTTAGGCAAGTTAGCAAGAAAAAATAAACACAATAAAGCCTCTAAAATTGAAAATGATAATATAATATACACATGTTCATGTCTTTAAGGTTGGTTTACGATTCACGAGTTCCAACAAACACAAAGTAATAGCAAAGATATTCTACACTGTAATAAAAGATATGAAACAGTGTGCACTTCCGGTCTCATGGGTGGGCGGGGCCTGTTCCCCGCCTCGTTTGGACGTTTTATTAAGCAAATAAACACTAGTTTTATATCAGTTTTATCTTTTAATTTGTGGTTTCATGTGAAAGTCCCTTTTAAATTTCTGCTGGGAAAGCAACATCGGCAGCACTGCAGTTAAACCACAGATATATAAATATTTAAACCACACCAACAGTTCAGCGCCAACCGCGAGACGTTGCTAGATCTCGCGAGAGTGCGTCGCTGAGACGGCGACAGGCCCCGAACAAAGTTAATTTTCTCCTAATTCCTGCGCCTGAGAAAAAGCCATTTTAGCGTCAGGATGTCCGGAGGATGTGCCGCTTGTGGCCAAAAGGGTCAAATATTTACATCGGCGACTGTGGGGCAAGGGAATCGGTCACAATCTGACTTCACGTTGACTTCTCCCGTCGGAGTGAAACGGAGCTGCCGCTGCTAGGGGCGGGGCCGCGAGGAAGCTCACGTGACACAGAAACAGGAAGCTGACTCCGAGGGGGGCCGTCCGTCTTCTTGCTGAACTGTCTCTGGTATTAGTACAAGATTGTGAGGGTTGTTCACTGGACTTGTGTGGCCATGAGAAGCAGCCGATGCCCGGAGACCTCACTGAATCTGGTAGCTACCCTTGTCGGTCACTGTGTGTCCTGCTTTTGGAGGCGTGCGCGCGCCGAACGTGAGCCAACTGTATGTAACGTCAGCTAACTGACACCGACACCAGTAGCGACAGCCGTGCGGGACTGATGGCCCGTCTCTGTCCGCGTCGCGTCGGTCTGCGTGTGCGTTAGCCACAAACTACAGTCGCTGCTTCCAGTGCTCGACGTTTGGTTTGTTTCCCGGCGTGCTGGCACGTTAGCCTTAAATGACCCCGCAGCCTCTCCCGACTACCGTGTTAGCTCGCAGTACGTGTTGTCATGGCTTCTCCTGTGTAACGTGAAGCCACTAGAAACGGTTGAGTGTCGTGGTGGGTCAGCACGGCGTTTGCACATGTGTGGTGCTGTGGATCGGCTCTTGCTAAATATTCTAACGGTCGCTTGTGCAGACGTCTTTGTGATAACCTGGTCAGACCTGTTGCAGTAACAGCGCCTGTAGCGGGGGAGGAGGCGCAGCTGTAAGTGTTGTGTGTTATCTTGTACACAACGGGATGACGACGGTACTGAGATAACAGGCTCGCTCGAGACGAACCAGGCCTGCGGTTCATCGATCGCCGCACAATTTGTGTCCGGCTCGATCCCGACTTGCTCTGAGGTCGTGCACCAGTGGACCACAATGACCTCACGCCATCGAGGCAGCTGCTCTCCACCGACTGCAACACCCAGGGCATGATGGGAAACGCCTGGCTGTCGGCTGATCGAAGAGCTGATTGGCTCTAAGTTTTGACCACAACCACCACGTGTTGGAGAAAATCCTCATTTTCTGTGTAGTTCTAATATGCAACGCTAGATTGTCGGCTGTTAGTCTCATACTGTTAACAAACATATCTGGTGTGGTTGTTGTTATTGTTATTATAGTTATTTATCGAGCCCTTATCAAAACGAGCAATGAAAAAGTTCTTTGTAAGGCAGACAGAAAAACAACAAAGGATGGAATACAAAGCCAGATATACACACATTTCCACATAGACATGAATGCCTGGAAAAAAGGACAAGATAGATAGTTTAATTAGTATTTATTTTGATTTTTCCAGAATATAGCAAATGTTTCAGTCAGTGATTTATGAATTATGTTCTACTGAATCATGGTCTGAAGATTTGACTGTGAAATATACTGTTGTTGGGTTTCTATTTATGGAATTTCTTTGTTGTCTAAATATGTTTGCACAGCACTCTGATCCTGGTCTGTTTGAGTTCACGGTGTCTTGTAAGGGCTCGGCATGCATAACAAAAAGAGAGAAGAGGAATAGGTTTAGTCCAAGAATTCCACAAGTTATATTTATTGTGAAGTGACAGAAAAGCTATTAAAAACTTGTTTGAACTGAGTCTTATATATTCTGTGTATCTCTGAAGGAAACTTGTGTCTTGTAGTCCTCACTGTTGCTGTTCCTCTGTGTTGCCTGTATGTAGCTGTGAGGACGTTGATTCACTAGTTACATTATTTAAAGTGAGGGTTGTATGATTGTTTTTATGTACACTCCACCAAAGACAGCTAATTTTTAGCTCTACTTAAAATACAATCAGCCTAAATATTCTGTCACTTCCTGTATATTCTTTGAAGGCTGCTTGAAACTGTCAGACTTGACTGCAGCTTTTTGTCGCCACCCCCTGCTGCTGCCGCCTGATCTTGTCCACTTTCCAGCCGTGGTGCAGTTCATCTCGAACAAGCCTAATATTAAGTTAGTGAACCAGCTTGCAGCTTTCATTGGCAAAGCCTGTTCCCGTTTCCATGGCGACAGGCTTTCCCATATTTTACATGGATTTACCTGCCATGAGCAAACGCATGTAATGAATACAGTGTGAAGCATTTGACTCAGTGCCAACATGGCCTAACGCTAATGCGAAAGTGCCTCCTGCTCGGTATGGCGTTGTTGTGGGTTGGTATTTTAATAGTAATAATATAGTAGAGTAATATTCCCCACTCTCTCTCTCTCAGCTGCCAAACCTCCCGCCTGTCTGACAGCCCCCATGTGAAGGAAATCAGCCCTGCTAAATGTCCAGACCTCTGATCCAATGAACTCAAGGGAACCCTTTCCAGAGAGAGGACTACACCCAGTCATACAACAATGAAAGGTAACCCAACATGTAATCTTGTCGTTTCACTTTCTGGACTTTGTAAAGAATTAAAAAGCTTTTGAGAGTCATGAGAAGCAACTCAGTAAATTACTATAAACATATGACTGAACTATTTTTTTTTAAGGTGGATGTCAGAAAACCAGAAAAAGGAAACCTAAAAAGACACCAGCAGAGAAAGTCACCTCAGACACAGTTTCATCGCAAGCTACAGAGGAATCTAATAATGTGCCAGACAGTGATTTTGCCAGCGTCAGCCAGTCCACTGCAAGTTCCTTACAGAGTACTCCAAAAAGAGGCAGGAGGCAAACAGGGCCAACACGACAAGCCCGCCTGACCTCCACACCGGTGCGCAGCTCTGCCACCGACATGGTGTCCAACAAGTCACCTCCTGGAGCAAAACAAGTGGAGCTACAATACACTGAACTCATCACTCAGTTAAAGGTGATCATATTCTTACTGATAAATATTGTTCCTGCATTTTGAGC
Organism: Lateolabrax maculatus; assembly: GCA_031216445.1. Lineage (NCBI taxonomy): Eukaryota > Metazoa > Chordata > Actinopteri > Acropomatiformes > Lateolabracidae > Lateolabrax > Lateolabrax maculatus. The sequence continues at coordinate 14,543,547 of CM062198.1, forward strand.
CCACAGATTTTTCTGTGATATTCTTAATATCTGTTCTGTTGTAGACATCAGAGGTTGATTCAACATGCTGCCAATCAAAACCTCAAAGCAGACGTGGGAGGGGTCATGCTTCCCAGCCAAGACAAGTTAGAGAAAGGGTAATAAAGGAGCCAACGCAAACCCGTAGTAAAACCAACGGTCCACCAGCCAAGTGCCGGCGCGGCAGGACGCGGAAAATCAAGACAGGGGATTTACAGAGGGATACCACTACTCTGTCACCTGAACGCTCTAGACCAAGATTTGAACTGGAGAAGCCTGATGCAGCAGAGCAAGGTAGTATCGTATTAGTGTCTGTCTCATGCAGAGAAATTTGAGATGTTGTGTATTTTACGAGGACATCACCCTCACAATCCAAAGCATAATAAATTGTGCACAGCCACAATTGTTCTGAGTCCGTTATAAATGTGTTGTGCTCTGTGTGGATGTATATTTGCGAGGGTGTATTAAAAAATGGCAGATGACAAAAATGATCTGCCCCCCCCCCCTCCCCAAGAGTCCTTGCTGTCCTCAGATCTGTCAATAGAGCTGAGTCAACATGAGGAACAGCTGCCATCTTTATCCTTCGAGGAAGATGAGGAAAGTAATGATGAGGAAGAAGAGGAGGACCTACCAAGTTTCTTGATGCAGGTGGACAAAAGTGAGAGAGATTGCAGCGACTGAAAAAAAATTACCTCCACAAGGACTAGACATGTTTGTGAGACTGGATTGTGTGTACACACTGTGTACTTTTAAATGGATTGTTTTTGTCTTTCAGAGCCCCCGTCCATTACAGAAGGAGTGTTTGTGTGGTACAAATTTAGAAATTATCCATTCTGGCCTGCATTGGTGAGTGCAAAAACCTGTGTGGATCATTGGTTTTTCATAAGCACATGTTTATCAAAGGGCCTGAAATACCGTTGACCTCAAAATAAGGCCTGTAGTCAAGACTTTGCAAAATAGCAAACCCTGAACTCTTTTTAAAATTTAAAATCCATACTATTTTTCTCTGCAGGTAAAAAGTGTGAACCGTAAGCAGAAAAAAGCCAGCATCATGTTCATTGATGACCCGATGATTCACAAAAAGAAAGGGTAGGAACTAAAAATGTGCTGCTTTGTTGGTGAATGCCTCCTAAGTGTATAGGATCTCACTATAGGTTGCAAGGATCCCTAAGCCATAGAGTCTCTGCAGATCACACTAGTTGCTCTTGCTGCTCGCTGTTGGGGTTTGCCAGCGGTGGTGTCTCAAAATGAGTTAAAATTAAAAGAAACTGGCATCCTGTGCAACTAGATGTGGAAGTCAAAAGCCCTGTATAGTCTGATGTGATTTCATTAAACCTGGTATTTAAGAGTTTAAAAATATTTAAAAATTTTATTTTTATTTTTATTTTAATATTGGTTTTTAGTTGTATGTTTGTTCTTGAAGGTTCACTGTGGCCCTGAAAACCCTGAAGCCTTTTGACTGTGAAGAGGCCAATGAGCTGGTGGTAAGAATTGCTCATAAATTATCAATCAATTATCTTAAAATTATGTTTTCCCGACACAGTGGCAGACTATCTATGTCTCTCATATTTGTCATAGTGTAAAGCCAAAGAAAAGTATGATGCTGCAATTGAGTGGTCCATGGAGCTCATAACAGACTACAGAATACGCATTGGTAAGTATCATGTAGACAGAAAAGGGAAGGGGACACTGATATTTACATGAATTATGTATAAACAATAATGTTATGAAACCACTGAATTACAAGCAGTATTTATTATGTTTCGTCTCCGTAGCCTGTGGCTCATTTTCTGGCTCCTTCATCGAGTACTTTGCTCATGACATGAGTAAGTTTCTCTGTATGACGTTCTTTAACATGACACCGCATAATGAAAACTTGAGTACACCTGCAGCTGTGTTTGGTCCCGATGATGCTCTTTACCGTCTGTCTTCAACTACTCCAGGCTATCCAGTGAGGAGGAAGTACCCGCAGGCAGCCTCAGAGAGACTAACTATCACCAGTGATACGATGATGGAGGCGCTGTGTGATGATCATAAGGAGGACAGCATCGGTGAACAGCAGGAGGAGGCCGGCAGGAGTTCAAAGAGGCTGCTGCCAGACCGGAGTCATGCTGCCCACAACCGCGCTAATGAAAAGCTTGTACATTTCATCGTGAAGCAGCGCATGGTAGAAGGACGCCTTCTGGTATGATTAATGGAGCCTAATCGTATTGCTGTATTGCTATTTTAGTTCTTGGATTGAACACTTTCTCAATACCAGTTGATGTTTTACTTTGAAGAGTGTTTGTAGTCTACCAGAAGTAATAATGTGCAGGTGCATTCCTCAGATAAACCAGTTCTACGTGTGGAACTATCACCAAAGATCGGCTCATTTTAGAAACACACATTTTAATGACTGTACCTGGAATTGGAGGTGCTTAAATTATATTTTACTTAAGCAGTTTAGCTGATGACTGTAACATTACATGGCCAGTAACTAACTGGTAACTAATTGACCATTGGGCTTTTTCATTCATTGTTTTCCAACATTGAATCACTGGATTAGTATTAACTACAAATATAATGAACATAAATATAAGTATATATCCCTCAATAAATTGCAAGAGCTCAACTGGTTTTGCAAAACCATTGGTGTGCCCAGGTGTGCAAAGCTAAAACAAACAAAATAGACATGGGTGAATCCTTATGAAAGTAATAATTTAGTTTTATATAGTTTTACATTTGCCTTCGGATTCGCTGCTGTTGATGAGTGCAAAAGAAACTAATGACATCCAATGTGAAATTTTAATGTTGTGAAACAACAAGTCCTCAAATAACTAAATGTGGTTAATCCTTTTAATAGGTATTGTATGTAGCACTAAAAAAGATCATGCAAGATTGCAAGGTAAGCACCCATCCCTGATGAATAAATCCTCCCCTCCCGTGTCACTCTCCTTACAGGCTGTGATCCGTGGACAGCAGCAGTCCAGATGGCTTCGCTCCTTTCTGAGTGCCAATCGGAGACGGGTGGTGAACATATACCTGGAAGATGACCAGCAGTTGGACCAGGTCTACTGGTACCTAAATGGGCTCTACGCAAGCGCCGTGGCCACCGCCCCGTGCCTGACTGAGGTGAAATCCATGGAGCGTGTCCCTTTTGTCCTGGATGTGCTTCTTCCTGAGGTAGCTTACAGCTTTCATCAGTGCTTGTTTGTGTTATTTAATTCTGTTGGAGCATATGGTAAGTTTACCTATATGCAGTTCACTGTTTATGTGGTACAGGTATTGTAAGCTTATTGTCCTCCTGTGCAGGCCATCATCTATGCCATAGCGGGGGTGGACAATGTCTCAGTAAAAAAGGCAGAAGAAAAGTACCTAAAAGGACGATGTATAAGTAACAGGTAAGAGTTTGATGAGTTAAACCATTAAACCAGGGGAAAATGTTACACTAAATAGTGACTATGATCAGTGACTGTTACTTCTTTTTCATTTCAGAGAAAGACAAGAGTTTGATTTGATGATTGAGCGGCAGATGAGGAAGAAATCACAGCCTCAGAACACAACACTTGCGTTATTCTCAGACACCATCAGTTAAGAGTATGAGTAAAGAGTATTGTAAAAAAGAAACTATTTTTGTAAATATATATTTTTTTTCAAATGTTTTGTTTAAAGGTAATGTAGCAGTATTTCTGTGCCTTTTATAATCAATGATAAACCATATCACATTAATTAAACTCCTTGGCCTTATTTTAAGACAACACTGTAAGTACTGGATTTTAAAGCTGTTCAGAAGGAGAATGATGATGATGGAGATGATTTTAAAATGGATTCAGTAATAATGAAAACAAATGGTAGACAATCTAATCCCCAACTTTCCTAACTGTGCTAACAATTTATGCATTATATACAGCCAAATTTCTCACAGAAAAAATAATTAACAGCTGTTTTCTGTGTGTGTGTGTGTGTGTGTGTGTGTGTGTGTGTGTGTGTGTGTGTGTGTGTGTGCGCGCGTGCGCGTGTGTTATACACCAAAAATATTTTATACATTATTTTGTCCAACAGTTAAGACTTTCACAGAGTAAAGGATGGACAAGTACCAAATAAAAAAACAGACCTTTCAACCCAAGTCTTCTTGATATTATCCCCCAGTTTAGCCTGGCATCGCCAAACTGATTCGCAAATGCGTAGTAGTCTGGAACCTCTCAGTTCATTTTCGATTTCCAAGGGGTGTTATCGACCGACGGAGACAACCAATTCAAGTTGCCTGAACGGCGCTCATTTCCATCAGATACCATGTTTAATCCACCTCATACTAGATAAATGGTTGTGATTGGCTCACCAAGATACCTGAAACTATGAAATCAGTTTGAACGGAAGAGGGGCCAGAGCAAATAAAACATGTGTTCCCAGATTTGTCTGCTTCCCAGGCTAACCCCAGTTGATACATAAACCAAACAGAACAACCACTAGGGGGCCTCGGGCCAAAAATTTGTTATTAGGCATCTTTTGACACATTGAAAGACTGTCAATGCATAGATTTACTTAGAAATCATTTGTTTTGTTTTTTAAGGGTCAGTCTTTCACCCCACCACCTGAAGTAGATCAATTTTCTGTTGAAACAGCTCTGGTCCATTCGACAAATTGAAATCCTCTTATCAATCCTTTTTTGATCTTTGAGGTTAAAACAATCTCTGCACCTTGCTACGCAACATTGGTGACAAGAGCGAGGTGATGTGTCTGCTACCGTCTTTTTACCCTACTGCTGTTTGCAGTACAGGAGCTGGCTGAGAGTTGCTTAACACAACACCATCACAGATGATAAACAGTCTTGGGGAAAACAATTCCAACAACATCAGCAATCTGGTGTGGCACAACTTCCCTTTTCTCAGTATTTGTCATACAGTGGAATGTGAAAGTGCCACTTGCACTAACATGAAAACATTATGATGCCATCAGACGTGTACTTCCAGTCTTTTCCCTATTGTGTTGTGAGCTGTCATCACAGTGTGCTTGACAGCTGTTTGGCAGCTACGTTGTTGCTACCATGATGTATCCCTAAAAATTCTAAAAGTTATAGCATAATACCTTTGACCTTGACTCTAGATGTGACTTTGGTACTTGAGAAATACATGATTTTTAAGTACAAAATAGAGCAAATATAATATGTAATATAACTATGTGAACTATCAGAGGAAATCGCTAATGGTAAATAAATTAAAATAATAAAGAGCCAAAGTCCGGTCCTAGTTTCTTTTCCACTATCCTCCTCCATGCCACAGTGTTTTTGTGCATGGAGGGTTTCTTTCATTGATCTCTCTGAAAATGTGAGGATGTGAGGATTACTATAGGGAGGGACCTTCACTGCCGGGCTGTGCTAAGCAAATAAAGTCGCCTTTTCATAAGAAGATATTGCAAATCCAAACATCTTGAATCACACATATTCAAGCCCAGGAAGCTGCAGATAAGGTGAAACGCTTAGCTAGTTTTTCATTTGTAGGCCTGGTGGACAATGGGGGCTCAGATTTATGTGCACAAGCAATACCCATTGGACTTATTTGCGTTTTCAATGATTTTCTTTTAGTTTTAGATCTGAGCAGTAAAATGTGTATTGTGGGCCCTTAACTGCAATGAGACATTGTACACATAAATTTGACTGTCTATATTAAGTACAGTAGTACACTAGGCAATTGTGCAACAATGCCAGAGATCACCATAACATTTGATTATAAACAAATATTGATATAAACCAGAAGGTGATACGTTCAGGTCCACCCTGCTCTCTGGTGGTGGGAAAGCAGCATTAAGAGTAGCAAGTGTGGTACATTCAAATATTTAGCCCCAAGAATAGTTTAGGTGTCTACGCAGAAACTACGCCCAAACGGAGGGGGGCAGCAGTGCGCCGCCGCCGCGCCTCCTCTGCCCGAACCGCCGCGGCCGGCGAAGAAGAAGAGCATAGAGCACTTTCCGACCGTGGAAATGGCGCTTCGAGGCGTTGAAGCCTGAAGTCAGAGGGAGCATCTCGTGCCTGTCACTCGGCTGAAGCTCTCCGCATGAGTCGCACTGCGAACAGGAGCGGATTATGACCGAGGAGACAAGGGATCGGGAGATTCGTCAAGGAAAACTAAAACCTTCGTGGCCGTGATAAAGCCGTCAACATCGGACAGGTAGTGTCACGTTCGCGCTGGTAGCAGCTAGCGACACATTGCATCACGTTTTTCCAGCGCACTTAGGGAGAGAGCCGAGCGGGCCAGCTCACCGAACCCGCCAACGCGGACTGAATCCGCCACAAGATTCACAGCAAGAACTGGATCTAGCGCCGGTGGAGACCAGCTGTACCGCCATGTTGCCCGTAGCTACGCGCTAGTTAGTTTCCTACGTGTGCGCTGTCCCAGCTAAAGACCGCGGCAGTAACCTGTGCCTGGCTCGTTTCCACTATTCAAGTAAAGACTTAAGACTACAGTACGGCGTTGGCTCTGGTGAAATACTAACTTTTCTCCCGTCTGTCAGCCCTGGAGTGGAGTCGAGATAAAGCTGCCCTACATGCTGCTCATGCTGTGAGTTAGCCCACGTTAGCGAAAGTAGCCCCGTGCTGGACCGGCCAGCCACCCGGGCTCTGTGTTAACTAGCCACTCTCCGGGTGGATTCAGCCAACTTTACGATCAAATATTAATCAGCGCTGTGGTTTTTGCAGCACGGACCGATCCCGCTGCCTCCCCCCGGAGCTCGTGCGTGCTCACAGCTCCAGCGGCTGATCAACCGTAATCCTGCGTGACCTTGCAGGCTAACCGGGTAGCCTCTGCTAAAAGGCTGGGCAAAGTGTGTCAGGCGGCTGCTGGTCGTGATTCAGCACCGAGTAACGCCGGCGCCTGTGTGATGTGTAGTCGCCGTGGGCTGTGTTCGCCGGCGGCAGCGCGGTACGCCGGGCGGTGGCAGCGATCGTGTGTTTGTTTACATCGTGCCGGGCTAGCGGAGGAAGCTAAGCGATGCTACCGAACGAGCTGCCGTTAGCCTGGCGGTTGGACGTGCGGAACGTCCGCCGCTCCTCTCGCGGGTCCGACGGTTACATTTGAACGTTCTAACGCGTCCGGAGACTTTTCACACGTCGCGCGTGAGTCCCGGGTGCGTTTTTGGTGGAGCTGGAGTTGTTGTCTGAATGAGCTTTTTTTTTTGTTGTCGTTGGGGGGGGGATCTCTGCCTCTGTCGGCAGCCTGTGACGGCGTGGCGACCCCTGTGAGTGCGTAGTTTGGGCTCGTTCAGTCGGTAGTTGTTGCTGTGATGTGTCTGCATGCTCGGGCTCACGTCGTGGCATGTGGCTGCGCAGTGACAGGCTCGTTGCGCGGGAGTTCACTTGAATCCGCTGTGTTTTCCATCGCGGGCGCAGAGGGCAGTGTTGTGTCCAATCCTGCACACCGTGAAACGGGCAGATTTCCCCTTTTTCAGGTGGAGTTGGCCTTGAAAGCAGCCACGCTGCTGGAGATAATATCTTGTTGGAGAACTAGTGCGGTGACAAGTTGAGGGACAGCGTAAACATTTACCGACGTGGGTCAATAATGGTAATAACACAACAATGGTAATTAATTTAGAGAAATCAACACAGGGTAAACATTGTAATGCAAACAGCAGTATTAAAGACATCACATATAGGCAAATCTACTAAAAAAAAGTTTCAGATTGAATGAAATGTTTTCAGATGTACTAATTTTGTGAGTTTAAGACAAACAGGCTGGTCATTCCAAGTTATTGTGACTTTGATGGCATAAACAGTGTAAATGTTAATGTTTAAGCCTGGATTTGTGGATCTCTGACCCAAGATCTAATAAAAGTGAAATATTATTAAAAACAATTGCTTAAAAAAGTAACTCAGAAAGGTGCAAATGACTGACGAATGACATCTCATTTCACTGTACAGCTTTGGTAATTTTGTTGTTCTGAGCCTATAAATTGAAAAATGTATTGGCATCGTCAGTTCAGGCCAGTTCAAGGTTCTTCGACAGATGATTTGAGTAGTGCTTTACTCTACCACTGTATCAGAACTCACATCTGCAAACACATGTGCAGTGGTATGTCATGTCTTGTTGATTAGAACGCAAACCCAGTTGCAGCCCCAGTTGTCAGCAAGTTTGCCCACAGTACGTTTCCTGACAGCTGGGGTGCAACTGTGGTTTGAAAGAAAGGCCTCTTTTGTACTGTAAAACCCGGCTGAGCAGATAACGCCTGAAGTGGATTTATGGCTTAGGAGGGATAGGGAATGTGTTTCATAGGGTGTCATTTTATCTTTGACTTGTTGATGGTTAATTAGTGAGATTTTAATAAAGGCAGGGTGATATTGACAAAATAAAATATTTGTCAGCATTAACGTTAAGCAATAATTGTGCAGTATTTTTTGGGAACAATTGGTGAAGGGTAAATGTATTAACTGCTGTTTCTAACATACTGTATGTCCTGTGTTGTTGTTGTTGTTTATACAGTGAACCATGCATGACCTGACTGCCCAAGTCACCAGCAGTCTGCTGCCTTTCCCAGGAGTGACTACAGATGCTCTGGGGGAGGATGAGATAACCCTAGACTCTGTGCTACATGGGAAGTTCACTGTTGGTAAGGTTTTTTTTTTTTTTTTTAAACTGATCAATGGTTTCTATAAATAAATATTTTTTTTCTTCCATCAGTCAAAGGTTTAGCACACATTGACACTAAAAATAAGCAAAATAAATATATTGAAGTATTTCCAACATCCGAGTGGGCAACATAACTCAATGTTTTGACCGTTATGCTTTTGTATTAGTTTATTATTTATGGTATTAATTTGTTACAAATTCACAATGAACAAAATACATTTTTCATGGACAGCCTGGCCATCAGTATTAAAAAACAATCAAATCTTAAAGTATTCACTAAAAAAGTGAAAGGGTGTAGTTTCAAACAAGTGATTTACTAAATGGGGGGTTACCAACTTAGAAAGTCCTTAGTAATTACATGCTGGAACAGCACCCGCCAGCCAACAATGGAAACACGAAAGTCACTGCAGAATCACAAGACAAAACTTTCGAAAATAAGAATTTTTAATTTGTGATGCTTAAATCTCCTACATTATCGTTTGGTTAAGTTTTATCTTAAGAACAGCTTGTACAACTGGCTGCAGATCACTAGTTATCTCATGAGCTGCTAATTCTTAACAATGGAACCTAGCTCGGGGATAATCCGAGATCTTAACCCACTAACCTTTCATTTCCTTGTCTGTTTGTGAAGGCCGCAGCGGGCTGGCCTGGCTGGCCTGTGGCCCCCATCTGGAGGTTGTCCATGCAGTGACAGGAGAACGGCTGTCAGCGTACTGCTTCAGTGGTGGAGGCGAGCACCCGCCCAGTGTCCTAGCTGCCAGGGACTTCAGCTGGCTCAAACGGTCAGAGATTTGTTTCACTATCTATCCTTTTATCACTCTTCGATGTGGATTATGATCATTGGAAAGAATAAACTGATAACTACTGTTCAAACTTGTGATGAGTGATAGTCAACAATCTGAATCACATACTTCTACATTTTGTTACAAAGAAAGATTTTAAAATGTATATTAAGTATTGTTTACTATTTTGTTTTACTAGATCTGGATTGCTGGTTGGTTTGGAGGAGGCAGAGGGCAGCGTGCTGTGTCTTTATGACTTGGGACTGTCAAGGGTGGTCAAAGCTGTGGTTATACCAGGCAGGGTGAGTTGGCGGTGCACCAGTGTCTCCTCTATTCTTTAATGGTAGAAATGGTTTTACGCTTTGAAATTTAAAAATTATAATAGTGCAATGGCAAATCACTGGTTTAAGGCAACATTTCCAACAATAATTGAGTCTTTCGAATACACAAAATGATTGAGCAGTGTTTTGCATACTAACAGTGTTTGAAACACGGCAGCCTGTTCTATCCATCAAAACTTCAACATTGTCTGTGCTTTTATCTTCTTTCAACTCTCTCTGTCTTTTAGATTTCAGCTATTGAGCCGTTAGTGAGTTACGGCGGAGCAAGCACTTCAACCCAGCATCTTCACCAGAGTCTACGCTGGTTCTTTGGCATTGCTGCCGTAGTAACGGATCTCGGCCATGTTCTGCTTGTGGACCTCTGTCTGGATGACTTGTCCTGCAGCCAAAGTGAACTGGAGGCTTCAGGTGAGGACCTTGCGTGAGGAAGTGTTGGGTTCATATGTGTTTGCATGCTTATGTGCATGTTCTTTTTGTTTGTCTTCCATCCCTTACAAACTGCTCTTATTTAGAAGAGCAGAAATGATTTCCCCTATTCTGCACACCATATTTTACAAGCTTTTATATGATACCTACAGATCAATTGTAGACCCCCTCCCCTTTAGTAAACTAGTAAAGGAGTGCTTGTCTTGTTTCTGCTGCCGCACATGTTAGATGTTTCTCTATCTAAAACCGTCTCTCTTTTTTATATTTACTCTCTGTTCCCAGATCTGCAGGTAGTGACAAAATCTCCTGCAGAGATCCCCAGGCTTAGAGAAGTCAGCACCAGACAGGGAAGACAACTTTGTCTCCAGCTCAATGGGCCCAGTGGAGTTGGAGCTACAGCTCTGCAGTACATCCCCAGGACCAACCAGCTAGCAGTGGGATTTTCTGATGGAAACTTACAGCTGTGGAATATGAAGGCTCTAAAGAAAGAGTGAGTCCGCATATTTATATATCACCACGGCTGTGATTCTTATTGATATTGCTTTAAAACAAAAGTTCTACAAGCGCCATTTATTAGTTAACAGTAATAAGCAACAACAGATATTAATTTGTTTGTTTATTTAATCATTTATTTGGCTAAGCCAACACAAATTGTTCCGTAACTGAACTGGGACTAGACTTTGCCAAGCAACACACAAACATTTTCCTACATTGGGTTCTACTTGGTTGCCAGCTGCTTCATATCATGTACATTTATTTGTATGTTTCCACTTATTGTGCAACTAGTGAAATAAGATTTTTGTGACAGTCGCTTTGGTGGCACATGTGATGAGTTAACAGCCTGATCAGACAGTACGTCGCTCCATTGTTCTCTGCTCTCGATGGATTTTTTTAATTTATTTTTTTGCCTGCTTTCAGACATGCAAGGGAAACAAGTTTTTGTTTCTATTTTCTATGTTTCACGACTCATTATGAATCAAATTTAATTCGTAGTGTCTGTATGTTTTTATATTAAGCATTTCACCTATGGCCACTCTGCCAGGATCTCCCTTGCCTCAAGTCCTGCATCAGACAGTTTCTGTATTGCAGTGGCTCTGGTGTTAGATGTGTGTTTTCCATAATTTAACTCAAATGTTATTTACAGGTAAATATGTTCACCTTTGCCATGCAAAGTTTGTTAAAATCTTAGGTGGATAACGACCATGTATGTAATTACCAGTTGTTAGAACGCCTGTAAAGCAGAGTGAAATATGTAGTTTTAAGTCCCAGTGATGTTATTCTCTATATCAGCACTCATGGAATGCCTCTTGTCCAATCAAATTACTTGGTCGGAACTAACTGTTGTATAAGCGGCTATAATGTAATGTAGTCTTAAATTTTCTTAAATGTAGACTTAAATTTCTTGTGTAAATATTCTTCCAATCACTGTATGTGTATAGCGTTTTCTTTTATTTTTCATGCATAGATACCACTCCCAGTTAGAAGGTGGCAGGGTCCCCGTGCATGCCTTCACCTTCCAGGAGCCAGAAAATGACCCCAGGAACTGTTGCTACCTCTGGGCTGTCCAGTCTTCTCAGGACCTGTAAGTCTTCCATATAACAAGTACTCTATCCAGGAAAAGTGGAGTGTTTTTTTTTGTTTTTTTTGTTTTCCAAGCTCTTATTTATCCTCTACCTCCTCTCAATCCCACGCAGCGAGGAAGATATGGTCAGCCTCCGCCTGCTTCAGATGGCCTTCAGTGAAAGGAAGTGTCTAACTTCTGGGAAGATCCTCTATGAGGTGTGTAGGTCTTAAACGATTACAACAATATTGACTCTCTATTCACTTCAATTAATGAATTCTTTACAATGCTGGTCCTGAGTCAGTCCCAGCAAATCTACTGTAGATTTACCTCCTTTGGTTTGTTTTCTTTCCTCTTTAACTTTACTTAGGGTCTGGAGTACTGTGAGGAACGCTACAGTCAGGAGTTAAGTGGAACAGGTTTTCCTCTCAGGGCCCAGGCCACTAACACCCGCCTGTTGAGTTGCCAGACCATCGAGAAGTTCAGAACCCATCCTGACAGGGATGACAGCATGAACGAAGGTTAGCCTGCTTCCCCTGAGAATACTTATGGAAGATATGAGTATGTAGGGAACTAATCAGTGTATCCAATCAAGTTTGAATGCTTTGACATTGCCAGCATTGTCGTAGTAGAGAAATGGAATGTTAAAACTACAACTGCATTGTTGCCTAATGCAGAACAGTCCTACTCTGCTCTACTCTGTCTCTCGTATTCTGTACTTTATCTACATCCTCTCTTATTTCTTACCTACATTTATTATTTTTTCTTCTTATTTTCAGTTGCATCTCCAGACACCAGTGTGTCTATCTTCAGCTGGCAAGTGAAGGCCTATGGTCAGGGAACTCCATCTACCTACATCGGGGTTTTTGACATCAACCGTTGGTACCATGCTCAAATGCCAGACTCTTTAAGGTACAGCGGAGACTAATTTTGCAGCTGTTTAAGAGAATTCTTGGGTATTCTTAATTTAAAAAGAAATTCCCAACTTTCTGATCATTGAACTGTTTTTTCATAGTATATTTTCCATTTGAAGTATTACACACTGTTTTATTATACAGGTGGCTGATTAAAATGTGTTCATAACTGAAGGAATACATCAGGCATGGGACAGCAGTTAGAACAGCTATACATGCAAAAAATGTAGTGTATAATAATTGTTTTTTGACACAGAGAAAGATACCAGATATCTTTATTATAACAATATAGAAATCCCATTTAGGTGCATTAAAAAATTAAATACTGCTTGACTCACTGTGACATTGAATTTCACTTTTCATTTATTTCCTGTTAGAATGGGGGAGTCTCTGCAAAACTGTCCCTACCTGGCAGTTTGGTCTCTGGATCCAGTGGTGCAGATGGTGTCTGCACACGTCCTCCTGGATGTAGTGGTGCACGATCGCAGCCTGAGCAGGGGCCTGCCATTCACCTGCCCCCCACCAGAACAGTACTTTAACCCCACCACATATAACTTTGGTAGGTGTAGACGCTGTATGTAAAACAATCTCCATATGAGAGTATATGGACAGATTATAAAAATGTAATATTGAACTTCCAGATCTATGCAATGTTTGCCAGGTACTGTCCTTGTGTAATGCTCAGGAATTTGCTTGTGGAGACATTCCCAGGTTTGTAATTGAAATTTAATTTCATTGATACAGTTGACTGACTTTGTTATTGTTTGTCATTTGTTATTGTTTTTTGTTTTTTTTTCTTTCATGTTATAGATGCTACCTGCTTGCTCAACTCTGGAATTGTACACTTAACCTGCTCTGGGTATCAGAAAGAGGCAAGTTTCTTGCGTTCATTTATCCATCTACAAACTGTCACATCACCATTAACTCTATGGCATTAAATCCAAATGCCGAGTATATAGAAATCTTTCTTCTGTATTATTGGGACTAGCCTGTTCCTTGTGTGTTTTTGTGTTTTAAGATGGCATGTTTATTGCTAAACCTACACAATATTTACCATGTATGTAAAATTTGAATATGTGAAGATCATTTGAATGGAGAGTAGGCTTCCTTTTTTACACTTTTTGTCATTGACATCAGACCCTGAGCTTTTTGAAGAAAGCTGCTCCTTGTTCGAGTGACATCATCTCCACCAGCTACTCCCGCTGCCTTATGTCCGGCCTACTCTCATCTCGCCTGGCTGACACCCAGGCCTCCAGTCTCTCTCAGGTACGCACCAAGGTTATTATTGTTACCTAAAACTAAACTGAAACGAGGAAACCCACTCTGGATACTAACTGAAACTAAACTGAATTGACAACAATAACAAATTAAAAAATATTTAAAAATAGAAAACTATAATACTTCTGGTACACACACATACTTGGCTGACATCTTGGTTTCCAGAACCAAGGAAAATCTGTGATACAGAACAATACACATAATTAAATAAAATAATGTCTGAAGTTTTGATAGTAATTTTTACATTTCATCTGATGTTGGCCTTTAGGAGGAGCAGCTGGATGCCATCTTGTCCACAGCAGTGGAGACCAGCTCCTTGGGCCTGATCACTGGCTGTATCAAGCAGTGGACTGCAGAAGGTAAGGAGTCATACTCAGAATAACTATCAAAGTGTGTCTCAAACTCCTCGACCAAACCCACTTATCCCCTCTATTCATATATTACTTTAATTCTTTACCAAGCCCCTCTACGTACATGCCGCAGCCACCAGCAATAAACTTTAATGCTCATAATTTTGTCCCTGTTAAACAGAACAACCAGGCTCTGCACTGAACCTGCGCTACATTCTTGACTGGGCCTGGAACAAAGTAGTCCAGACCAAGGAGGAACTTGATGGCATCTGTAAGTTTTTAATCTTTGTTTTTTTTAATCAAAAGACATTCTCAATTATATATGTAGAATGTTGTTTAGACTGACCAGAAGTGAAGAAATGGCTACCCGGTGATACATTTGAAAAGATTAGATCTTGTGTGTTTGTATAACCTGTTTGTAAGATAAATTAACCCAGGCTGATGAAAAATCCGACTTTACAGCACAGTATTATTTAACCTTACCAAGTATATCTAATGCTTGCCTTGTTGATACTGTAAATTATTCATTAAGTGATATAAATTCCTCCTGTTTGTTGTATATCTGTTCCTACCATGTGTGTGTTCCCCAGGTGCACCGCTGTTTGACAGTTCATCCAACTTCACAGACCCTCAGACCATGCAGCTGCTACAGCACAGCCAGAGGCTGCTTGGTAACCTCAGTACCATCTTCCACTGTCTGCTCAGTGAAGCTCAGGAGCTCACACAAAAAGGTGCGGTATCCACTCAGATAGAATCACATGTTCAAGTGTTATATTTCCCTGGGATGTCAGTGGAAAGTGGGTCAGCCACAGTTTTAATTTCCATTAATGCTAAACTGTAATGAAACACTCCTACCAGTAAAATGTCTGTACAATGATAGTATCTAGTGCCTTACAGCTTTATGGTTTGATACACACTGCTATAATATATTGTCCTTTGATCAGCTATATCTAGCAACCAAGAAGCGACTGTGTATTTGTTTTAACTCATTTGTAGTTATTGATAGGCTATTGTTATATTTTCCTTGTGTAGGCCTGGTGGGTCTGATGAGCAAGAACATGGTGTCCAGCCTGATTTCCAAGTACGCTCAGGTGGTGCTCTGGTTCTGTCGCACCGGTCTACTACCTGAAGGATCAGGTAAAGTGTTGCTGGCATAAACATGATTTGGGAAACCTTACTAGCAATTTCAAACAACGCAAATTCTCAGAGTTAGTGAGTAAACAGGTTTGAAGCAGGTTGAATATCTGTAGGTCACTGAACCCAAGTGACCAAGTGACTTAAAGAAATTCTTAAACTAGAAGTATTGTGCAAGAACTGAAAAGCCTTCAGCTGGCTGCAACAGGTTCAGTCTGTTAAAAGTCTTGATGTTGTAAACAAATATTCATTGGGATTTGCAGAAAATACATCTGGTTCAAGTCTGTTTCTAGAGTTCATAATATTCTTGTTGCCAAACTTTCAAATACCACTATATTCAGTTTTTCTCTTTCTCTCCATGATTGTAACTGTCCTCCCCACCAGACTATGACGCTCTCCAGATCTCCAGGCCTTTCTACACTCACTCAGTCATCAGTAACTATTATACAATACGCAGAGAGGAGCTCACCAGGCTGGCTAAGTGAGTAGTCTTAGCTCGAAAGCAATTATGTCTTACATATGTTCCAAATCTAGTACTGCAGCAAACCAATATTTTAACAAATAACATCTGTTACTTTTTGATCAATAGTTGAGTCTATAAGATGTTAAAAATGACAAGATGCCTCTAAGTTGATTTAATACTGTTGTCTTCTCAGGGGCAAGTGGTGTGCAGACTGCCTGATGATTGACGGTTTGGTCGGCCAGTGTGGTGAACACTTGACCAACCTGTGGAAAAGGGATGAGGGTGGGACAGGCCAATACCCACCACCTACATTGCATGTAAGCATAGCACTTATTTATCATAAGTTTAGTTCATTTTGTACCATCTAATTTATATCAATTTTAGTTTGTATCTGCGGCTCTTACAATGTGTGATTGTATACCGTTGATCCACAGGCCTTGTTGGACATATATCTACTGGACAACATCGATGAAGCGGCCAAACATGCAATTGTATCCTTTAATTAATAATTCCACTGTGCTTAGTATGATAGAAAATCTTAAACTCCTAATGATAGAATAAATTAAGCCTACTGCTATATGAGCCTTGACCCGTTGTCCCAGGTGATTTATCTGTTGCTGGATGTCATGTACTCCTTCCCCAATAAGGAGGGAGCATCAGTCGAGTCTTTCCCCACAGCTTTTGCTATCCCTATTGGACTGGTGAAACTAGTACAAGGCCTCTGGCTGCTGGATCATCATGACCACCAGGTACACACTCATTCACACATTAACATCTTATTTCCCTAAGATGTAAATGTAAAGCCTTTATTGTACTTCAAGGTAAATAGGCCATCAGTATTTGCATATAACCAGTGTTTACAATGTACAATGCCTCCTTTTTATGATACTGTCCTTCTTCTTTGTCCTGATCAGAGTTCCTTTGAGTTGCTCCTGCATCCAGCTGCCTCCCAGTGTCAGTTTGAGTGGCAGCATGAGCGTGTCCTGCAAGCACTGATGTGCCAGGGCCAACACTCAGTGGCACTTCGATACTTCCATGTTACGAAGCCCCCTGTTTCCTCCACCTCCCAGGCCAAACTCTGCCTGTCTGTGCTGCTACACAACAGGTAAGAGCAAAGGGAGATGACCTCTTTTTCTGTTTTATATTTAATGTTTCTGCTGGTGTTGCACAAACTTACACCTTAATAATACTTGACAACAAAGTGTTGCAGCTGTGAAACATGGGCAAGATAATTTTTTTGAACAAGCATGATTGCAATCTAATGCCACCCCTTGATTTGTTTACTTTCACGTGTTATCTTACCTTTATTAACTAGGCAGTGTACCCTACTTCCAGGTGTCTTGTAGAGGCGTGGTCCTTACTTCGGCAGCACTCTAATCGCCTTAACATGGGTGAGCTGCTTGGCTTCCTGTATGAGAGCTGCCAGGAGCTGGGCCTCATCAAGGAGCTGCTCAAACTGCCCCTAGGCCTCACTGAGCAGGTAGGAGAAAGATGAGCATATGCATGGTTAGATTGCTGGATGTTTTTAAACCTAAATTATTCTGCTTGTAGATTAATCTTTCTTTGTGTTTTTGGATTATAAATTTGATGCCTAAAACCTGTGGTTCTTGGGTTTGTGTTTCAGGAATGTTTGGAGAAGTTTCTCCAGGGTACAGGGGGTCTCCAGAACAGAGAACTGCTGATGGTTCATTACCTTCAACAGGCCAACTACATTCCTGCCCTGCAGCTCAACCAGAGCCTCAAAATGAACCTGGTGGTATGTTTGACACACACATACAAAGTATTACACTAATTATAACACCATTATCTTGATATACAGTATGCAGTATTTATTTAAGTAATCAGAATTAGATGTACAAATTCATTGTTATAAATTAAGACGTATAAACTGAACCCCAACATCCAAATATGAAAATTCTGTCACTATGCTGTAGAGAGCAGATACTTGATTCCTACAAGATTTCTATCCACTTACTCTTTTTTCTTTGTTTATAGAATGAGCGAGACCCAAAGCTTAAAGAACGATCCAACACCAGGAACTCTATATTGGATCAGTATGGCAAAGTTTTGCCCAGAGTCCAGAGGAAACTGGCAATGGAGAGAGCCAAGCCCTACCAGCATCCCTACGCCACCCACAGAGAAGGTAAGGAGTTGGTCAACTCTTACTTATATTACATACACTACTTTTTTGTTTGTTGCTTGCAACCCATCTTGTTTTATAACACTGTTATTTTTCTTGTTTTAATTCAATCTAAACAACAGCTTAAAAAACATTACTTATCAAATATAAAAAATAAAACATGTTTATACACTGTTCTCCAGTTGCTCGGCCCCAGCCACTGTCAACCATCACCAAGCGCTCTGCCAGTGAGAAGGTGATGTCGAGAGCTGGCTTCATCAACAATGTCCTGACCAAGATTGAGGAGGTGTGGTTAGGAGCTACACCACAGTCATCCCCATCTAGGAGGTGAGCAGAAAATACCAAAATTGCATTTCAGGAAATCATTTTTTGATTTATTTTATTATTTTCTAACCTTTTTCAATTTGTTTTTGCCAGCCCCAGGGCAGCTGATGTTCAGAGCCCCAAGCCCTCCTCTGTGGTCCTTCCTGACCCATTCCTGGGGACTCCTATCACCATGACCTCCAAACGAAAGTCAAGGTACTGTCATAAGAGCCCCATGTCAGCCCGAGTGGATACCATGCCATTGTTTGACAGTTTAATCAAAAAGCTACATATATGCACGACAGAGTATTGTTAAGACAGCATCTCAAAGTCATGGATGCTTTGCATTCCTTCCTCATCTTCAATGTGATCCAGGCTGATGGACTTGGTGGTTCACCCTACCTGTCAGACCCCTCGCCCTCTTCTCAGCCCTCCCAGACCTCCCAGCTCCTGGGTTTCTCCAAAGAGCACCAGCAAGGCCCCTGAATTCAGTCTGCTGCAAACACCGCAGGTGGTCAAGGTGAGTAGACAAATGTGGAATTTTATTTGTTTTTTATGTAATCAAAAAAGTTAATATTTTATTGACAATTAATCCTTCTCAGGTTATCCAGCAAGTCAAATATGTATATAAATAGTGTTTATATATAGTTTATATAGTTTTATTAGTTTTTCTTAATAACTGACTGTTCCTGGAGCATTTTGGTTTTTTGTTACTCACACTGTTTATGTTTTTGTTCTGTCAGCGAGCCCGGGCCTTGGCTGCGTCTGGCCCTGTGTTCTCAGCCTTCACTCCCCAGTCCATCCTGCGCACCAGCCTGAGGCCCACACCCGTCGCCACCCCTTCTGCTTCGCCAGGACGCTCCATTACCCCCCCACTCCGCAGCAAAGAGAGCCGGATCACCTTCATCGAAGAAGCAGAATCTCCCGAACCAGAGAATGGCATTCGGTGGACCAATGGGGTAAGACAAATCACTAGATAGGAGCTGTGTGTTGACTCTGAGGATCCATCTCACACACAAACATATTATAGCTCATTAGATTAATTTAATAATCTTTTTTCCAATCTTCTTCGGAACTATTGTCCTCTCTAGATGGCAGCAGACAGTGAGATTAGCTTGCTGACCAGAGGTTCTGCGCTATCCAAGGTTACACGTAAGACCTGGTCCTCACAGCCTGCTGGAGAGGAAGAGGACGGAGACGAGGAAGAGGAACAAGAACAACCTCCTGTAACGTTATCACCTCCAGAAGGCGGTATTCCCTCACCACAGCTGAGATGCTTTGAGATAGAGTCGTCCTCCATCCATGAAGTCACTGCAGAAACCAGACCATCAGATGCAACGCAAGCACAACTTAGCCTGAGCTTTGATGCCAGCCAGGCGTCTGTCCGTTCAACAGACACCACTCTAGAGTTCTACGATGCACCTCTCTCAGAAGAGCAGGAAGGAGAGGAGGGGCATAAAGCCACAGAGACAGATGACGAGGTAGTGATGATAAACATCAAAGAACTATCTGAAAATGTTGAACCAGAGGAACAGCCCTCACCAACAACTCAGCAACTCCCTCTCCTGACATCAGAGGACCTAGAGAGGGAAGAAGAGGAGGCGAAGGACGAGGAAATATTTGAGGACGTGATGGAGATTGGTCTGGAACAGGAGGTTAAAAATTCAGAGGAAGTTCTGTCTGAAAAGGAGGATGAACAGGATGTTGAGTCAAGTAGCAAACAAGAAGATGCTGCAACTCTTGACCATGAAGAGATGTCTAGTCACACTCAAGGTAATTAATTTGCAGAGCGTGCTCTCAACAATTTATTATTAGAGGTGGGTTGCTTCACACCAGTTTTTCAGAAATAAAAGGTGTTGAAAACATTGCTTGACACATTTTGTACGCTACTAGTTTGTAACCAGGTAACTGAGAGCATGGACTCAGGCACTGAAGTCGAAACTCAGGATCAACCAGCGAACGCCACGGAACCGGATGTCCAGTCAGA
This sequence comes from Lateolabrax maculatus, assembly GCA_031216445.1. Taxonomy (NCBI): domain Eukaryota; kingdom Metazoa; phylum Chordata; class Actinopteri; order Acropomatiformes; family Lateolabracidae; genus Lateolabrax; species Lateolabrax maculatus. Next base: position 14,563,838 of record CM062198.1, read on the forward strand.
TGCAACTGAATTCACCGAGTTCGTTGAGCATCTGAAACCATCCGAAGCCACTGAACCCACATATGAACCAGAAGAGGAGCTGGAACAATCAACAGGTCCGTCCTTAAGTGATTACTGTAAAAAGATATTACCACCTGTAGTGATTCAACAAATGGACAAAACTATGTGGGAATGGTATAACTGTAAAGTAGATCTTCATAAAACAAATGTTGTCCATGGCTTTTCTGAAACTCTTATCAGTGGGGGTTGAAACATTACATTACCCAATCATACCATGGTTATAATGATTGACTTCATACTTACAGTACACGATTCTTCTGTATTATCTGACAGATCTGACGGAGTTTGTGCAGAGACATCTGTTTGGCGGTGATCTGTCTCCTCCGCTCGCCCGCTCAGGAATCCACAACGCATCACAGACACTGACTTCCTACAACAGGTTTGTACCCTTTTCTGTTTACAATAAGAAGACAGAAATCTCTTTACTATTACATCACATTTTTAAATTAAAAGCCCTCAAAAACTTGCGTGTGAGACGTATAAATAAGTAAAAATTAAGAAAACACTTAATCACATTTGGAAAGATTTGTGGGTTGTTCCCAAATGGTTGAAACTTTCAGCAAAGTGTCTTTTCACCACAGGGACTTAGAACCTAGTTCTTGTCTCTGTTCCTATGCTGTAGTGTATATAAAGCATAGTTTAGCATAGCAAGTCTTAAGAAAGCACACATGATTGCACTTATTAAACAGAAATTATTTTAATTGTTTCCGATCAAAATATAATTTAGGTTGTAGGTCCATATTAAAACTAACCTTCTAGGTTTCAGATTGAGTATACATTACACTGTATCACTATAAATATGGGTATTCGGTTTGAAGTTAGGACAGTGTTATATAACCTTGTGTTTCCTTTACTGGCCTTTTCAGATATCTATTGTTTTGTTTTTTTAGAGCTTAAAATATATCCTTCTCCTTTCTCCCAGTGAGTCACTAGGTGAGGTTGAAGAGGAGGAGCAGGCAGCTGCTGAAGCTCCCCCAGTGTTCACCAGCCAAAAGTCTGTTGCCTCTGTGACGTCCTCCGAGCCAACTGGCACAGACTCCCACTGTGAGGAAGCTTGTACACACATGCACATTAACACTGGTGCTCCCATTGTCGCAGTGCTGTTTTACTCATTTTTTTCCTACTTTGTTTATATCTCCTAGCTGTTGTGAGTGTAAACGATAGTGAAGAGCTTTCTAGCCCCGTGTCTGAGGAAGAAGACGATGAGGATGAGTCTGATCAAGATGAAGAGGAGGATGAAGAAGAAGAAGAAGAGGAGGAGGAGGAGGACTCTGGTAGTGAGGTGGAGATCATTGAGGAGGTCCAGGGTAATGGGAGGCTTCCACCCCTCCAACCCAGTCCAGTCTTTGTACAACAGGGGCACACACACTTCCTGCCAAGTCTGTCAGAGCAGGAGGCTGCAGAGTTCTCTCTGATCACACCCGGTGCAGAGATGAAGGTAACAAACATAGAGCTGAAACAATGAAACATTCTCTGATTCCAGCTTTTAATGGCAGGATTTGCTACTTTTCTTTGTTTTATATTGTATTATAACTAAATATCTGATATGAAGAAGTCACCTTCGGTTCTGGAAAATTGTGATAGACATTTTCAGCATTTTAATATTTCTGTCATTATAATTATCATATTCTTATTTTACATTTATAAACTAAATGATTAATTGTTGAATTGCAACAGGAAAAAAAAAAACAACAAATAACTTTTCGTGATTGCTCCATTACAGATGGTCGAGGAGGACATGGAGGGCGAGGTGGTGATGGTGAGACTTGGGGCAGATGAAGGAGGGATGGAGGCAGAGGGGTGTGAAGAGCAAGGATCATCCTACATGGAGCTCAAACCCTCTACCACTCTCCTGGTACCCCTGGAGCTTATGGAGGGACAGGACGGCCTGGTTGCTAGTTCTCAGCTTGAGCCTCCTGAGCTTCAGCAAGCTGTTGTGTCAGACGAACCGAGGTCTGAAACTCACAGCGGCTTCTCTCTGATGTTAGATATGGAGGAGGACGGGGATAGAGACGCAGACACGCTACTTATGGAGAATGATCTGCAATCCCCCGACCTTCCCATCCTGTCTACAGCAGTGGAGGCTAGTGATGAGCTCATGGCCAAACCTGTGGTTATTCTGTTGGGCACCGATGATCAGGATCCTTCCCTGTCAGGAGAAGCTTTTGAAGAGGATCAGAAGAAAGAGCTGGACAGCTTGGATGGAATCGAGGTAGATGGGTCGACAGAGGTGGAACTGGTAAAACTCGCTGACCAAGCTGAAATACAAACTGAAAACACTGAGGCAAACCATGAGACACAAGATGACGAAGAACAGAGCGATGCAGAGTTAGTAATGTTGACTGAAGATCATGAACCTGGAGGTCTTTCGGTCTCTGAGCCAACTCCTGTGCTAGAATTCCCAGCAGATGTGGACGACAAAGACTCTGGGGCAGAGCAAGTTGCTGTGGAGGAGACGGGAGAAGAGGAGGACAAACCAACACCTGCTGAGGACCTGGACGAGCCGGAAGAGAATGGGCCTGTTAATATGGACACAGAGATTGCCCCCAGCACAGAGACGGAGACAGAGATTGAGACTGTTGTGGAGGAGGAGGAGCAGCAGCAGCAGCAGCAGCAGCAGCAGGAGGACCACAAAGCCGTACCAGAGAGAGAAGAGGATAACGGGGAAGAAATTAAGACAGAAACGGAAACGAATAAAATAGCAAGAGAATATGAAGATTTTGAAGAAGAGAAGCCTGTGAAGCAGGTTTTGAGCTCAAATAGCGAGCCAGAGGAACAGCCTGTGCCAGAGACCCCCACTTCTAAGAGGATAAAGAAAGCTCCTTCCACCCCAACACGGAGGACCACCAGAGGGAGGATGGTTACCTTTATTTCTCCCCTCCCGGAGGAAGCAGATGAGCCACAGGAGGATGGGAAAGTAGTGGAGGCAGAAATAAGCACCCTGGTCCCTGCCTCGCCTCGTCGTACACCTAGAAAAAGTAAACAAAACAAAGAAGTCGAAGTCCGTGCCAGCACACCTCGAAGAAGTACTCGCAAAGCTCAGCCGGAGCCTCCGAAAGACGAGGTCGAAGAGGGGGAGGCCATGGAAAATGACACCACAGTTGCATCAACCTCCAAGGCTTCTTCTCCAGCGAGACGGAAGGTTTCCCAGAGGGCCACTCCAACCAGGACCAGCCGAAGGACCCAAAGTGAGAGTGAGGAGGTGTCTGCAGATGAGAGCACAGATACAAAGGTTACTCGACGAACCAACTCCAAGACCACCACTCCGGCCAAGCAGAGGAGCACTGTGGGAAACACTCCACGGAGGTCCAGCAGAAGGATGTTGAGTAACAGTGAGGTGGTGTCGACACCATTAGAGATCTTGAAAGAAGAGAAGGACCAGGAGGCGGTCTTTGCGTCCCCTGTCAGACGCAAATCCAGGAAAACTAAGACTGAATCATCAGAAACGCAGCCGGCCCTGCTGGAGGAAGAGGAAGAGAACAAAAAACAGCAACTTTCCAGCCCCAGCAGGACGACTCGACAGTCCAACCGGATTACCCTTAATGTTTATCCACAAGTAAGGATTCGAAGAACGTCTTTTTTTTTTTTCTCTTCTTTTTCAGTTGCTGATGCTAAATAAGCTGAAAGCTGTGACAGATAAAATACTGTTTGCTAATTAATTTTATAGAAAGTTGTCTAAAATATATTTACCTCATCAGTTTCACCCATTTTGTCCATTATACACTATTCCACATGTTGATAAACCCAGTCCATCCCATGTTGACCATTGATGACATTTAACACTCGCAGGTAAAACTGGTTCCTGTATCACTTCCTCAGAGTGCAAGGAAGATGAGGGGCGAGACAGTTACTGAAAATATAATAGAAGAAGACGAAGTTCTGCTTGAGCCTGAACTTAACAGCAATGCTGGCCACGCCAACTCCCGTCATCCAACTAGAAGCAAACTCTGGGATCACCCTGAGGAAGACCTTCCCTTACTGGACTCACCGTTGGAGGTGGACTCTGAAACCCCCGTCGCAGACGCCCTCATCAAAAGACTTCAGGATGAGGAAGAGAAGCAGGAAGGTACGTGTGAGGCTGCGTACAGACCGGAAATAGAATGTTTAATAAAGAATCATACATTTAAAAACCTTCGTTGGTGTAGGCGTGATGCTACAGGTACTCTACCTGTACCTTTACTCATGCTAATAAACAAAACACACTGTTCTGTATCTGTGACACATTTTGACATTCTCTGCATCTCATTTTCTGTGTGAAGTCTGCTTTTAAATGATAGTTTCAGTTTTAATGTGTAAACTCTTTGCGATAAAGGAGGAGTAGTCACAAAGATGGTAAGAACCAGCAGGAAGACTACAAAGTCAGCGGTAGAGCAGGTTGACTCACTACTTCCAGTGAAAGAACCCGAAGAGGACGAGTCGAGTCCAGGCGAGCAGTCATTCATCTACTCCCCCTCTCGAAGACGAACAAGAGGTGAGTGTGCTGTGCATCCGTTGACCTGCACGTCCATCCATCCATTTATTCATAGTGGTTTTAACCCTGTGTTGTGTCTGTGTGGCAGCTAATCGAGCAGAGTCTCTTGGACCGAGTGAAGACTCAGTTGCTCCTGTCACTCGCAGCAGGAGAAGAACTGTCAAAAACGTCTCTGTTACTCATCATGTAAGTGCTTCTGCTTATGAGCTTCACGCTTTTAGTATGGAGGAGGCTGAATTTATGTTTTTAACCTCAACATTATTTGTCTTGATTCTTCCTCAAAAATGAAAATAAATAAATAATTCTGTAATTCTAGATTTAAACTAATGTTGACTAAGACCAATACCACTGATTGCATCCAAATCAGTTGTAGTGTAGCAATTACAGCATCAGTTTTGCAACTACTTTTTTTTCCTGTGTTCACTACGGGGTGCGTTCCTACCCTCCCCATTTGTAGTGATGCATCTATTTCCTGTCTATCACCAGCCACGATATCTAACCACATCTCAGGGTTTATAGCATCATTTGAAAAATGTGGGAAAATCATGTTGATTTTGAGGGAGAGAAATAATGAACAAGAGCTCTTTTGAAAAGCATTTTAATGTTGCCTTTTCTGTTTTTTTTTTTTCTCTCTCTCTAGGATGAAATTGCTTCAGAAGAAGATCATGTGGAAGTGGAGAAAGCTGCAGGTGTTTCTAAGACCAGAAAAACAGGCAAAAGAACAGCCAAGTAAGATCCTGTTTGCCCAAGAAAAATACCTTATGGACCCCTGAGACTGAGGATACGACAGAGAACTTTCAGTTCCAAGATTTTAGACCAGAATGCTTCATTGACATAAATCAGTTTACTAAAAGCAATTATTTGTATGACTCATTTGCCCTAATCACAATTTTGACTCTATTGTGCTCTTTGTTTGGGCTGAAGAAAATCACTCCCTGCTCAGATTTTTGGTATTTTCCTTGTCCACCTTCAGATCCAAAGCAGTATCGGAGCCGCCTCCCATAGCAGAGGTGGACCTGATCTCACCTCTGCCCAGTCCAGCTGATCCGCTCCCACGAGCACAGAAGAGGATTAAGGAGGGAGAGGCCCCGACCTCGAGCATGAACCTTCGACGCAAACGCATAATGGACACCGTTTTCACAAAACCCGTCACACGGCGGAAGAAACTCTAAGGAGGTTGGTGGTTGTTTTAACCAGTGAACCTCAGACAGCCGCCAGAAGATTTGAACCAACTCAGAAGCTGTCCAATAAAAGTGTATGCCTAAACTCATGACGGTTCTATTTCCTCAAATGCCTCACAATGCTGCGGTTGTCTTTGTATGTCGACTTCCCTGTAGGACAATAAAATAAGAGCAATGTAGGCATGAAAATATATTTTTGGGACAAAACACACTGGTGGAAAGCAGTGTGAGAGAGGACTATATTTTTGGAGTTCACATGTTCCGCTTGTACTAACTCGACTTCACTTGATATTGTATCCGTGGCCATTTTGTCTTGGACATTTTTGCGATGCTCCTCGTAATCCGCTTAATTCTCTGGGGACAGAATGCCACAGGAGAAAGCAATCAATGTGGGTTTTTAGAAGCTCCCGTTAATTAAACCAGAGAGACTGAACTGAACCTGCGTCTGATGAAGATGTTTTATTTACATTCTCTTTAATTTTAAGTAGTTTTTTGTTGTTTACTTTTAAGATTTCGAGGCCTGCTGTTTTTTCTATTTAAGAAGAAAAGCAACCAACCCAGTGGAGATAAAGATTTCTACTGATAATTTTGTATATAGTCTTTTGCTATGTTCCAAATAAAGTTAACAAATAAATCGTAAAGAATTATGTTCATTTTGAAGTTTTAAGTGTCTGGAATGCATTTGATCATCTAATCAGTCTGCCTATGCCATAGTCTTATACTTTTCGTTGATTTGTGGGATTTTCTGTGAAAGAGGCACAGACTCATACACTATTACCATCAGTTTGGGACTGTTTTTTTTTTTTGTATGTCTGTTGGTGGGATGTTGTATAGTGTGAAAGAAACAAAAGACTTGCACAGTGGTTTGGAGTTGTTAAAATTGTTTTGGGAAATGTTAATAGGCTTGTTTAATTAAATTTATGGCAACCACCATCTGACATATAGGCTATTTTCTGATGAATGTACGTAGAATGTCTTATTTTTGATGACTGCCCTTTGATAAATATGGTAAAGCTTGAATACTTCTCTAATTCTGGTGTTGAGTGATTGTCTCAATTCACTTTACTGTCTTAGGTGCACATGTTTGTTAGTTTGGTGAGTGGATGGAGCGACTGGACCACAAAGCCTTTTTTTCTGTCTGAGGTGTGCAGTGAACCAGTGAAAGGAGCTACAAGCTTCTAATTATCCTTCACAGACAGCTGAGACCTCATCCTGTTGGTGCCTCAGATATCAGACGTCCATCGAACTTCCTCAGCTTTCAGTTTGAAAATAAATCTTATAAATGTCAGGTTTTGGTTAATATCAGGAGTGAAGTTGTTGGGGTGAAGTTTGATTTTAGAGAAGGTCACTGAAATGTTAACATAGATGTAGCTGTAAGTGTGTAACCAACCTGTTTAAATTTGACTCCTGTTTCCCAGGGCTCTCTTCTATAATTTATAGTGGTAGATGAGGTGAAAGTGAAACCTGCCTTTTCTCCGTTGCCCTGCTTCACTAACAAAAAGCTAATTAAAAGCATGTTATTTCTGACCCTTTTAAATACAGATGATCACGACTTTTTATTAAATAACTCCTCACTAGTCACGCTGCTAGTTAATATTTCATTTCAGATTTCTATAGCAGCCTCTACTGCACATTATTGTCTCTGTTTTAGTTTAGACTCAAGTGTTTGGGGTCACGTCCACCTTTCAGCAAGTAAACTAAATGCTTTTTCCATCACGTTCTGTAATACCTCATGAGGCATTTCCTAACAGGCTCGTACTGACCTGATGTCAGCGTGTAACTCGACACATCCCTGTGTTGTGTGAGGGAGGCGATCACTCAGTCTGCCAGCCCCCTGCGCTGATGATACCTGCCATAAAGTCCAAAGCTTCAGACATGCACAGCAAGGACTGCGTCAGAGTGGCCGTCAGAGTCCGTCCGTTCAACAAGGTCAGTGTGCAGTCGTTTTGTAAAATATGTACAATTTAATTTTTGAAAGGTGCCATCCATTTTTCTGCCATTTATTTGCCCGATGTTCTTCCAAATGTATATGTATTACAATGTACTCTATTCCTATGGCATCATTCACTAACATATTACTATGTGCTGCTATATACTTTATATAAACTGATGGACCCTACCAGCTCAAAAGTAAAAATTGCAGAGAATGACATGACAAAACTTGTTTTAGTACTTAATAGTAGCATTAGTGTTAATATGATATATAGTATATAAACTAGAGTAAAGTCTGAGCAGGGCAGCATGGATCTTTACCACAAACGTGTGAGCAAGCAAACAAGATGATGTGACTTTATACAAACTTTTCTGTGGTGGTGGAATGTGACTAAGTCTAAGTACATTTACTCAAGAACTGTACTTCTGTACAATATTCAGGTATTTGTTCCTGAGTATTTCCATGTTATGTTACTTTATCCTACTGCTCCGCTATGTCCCAGAGCCAAATACTGTTCTTTTTACTCCTCTACATTTATTTGATAACGTTACTTATTTCTTTGCAGATTCAAATTATTAATATAAACCATAAATCAACAAAAAATGTATTGTATGTATTATTATAGATTAAACTATGATGCAATATATGAACCTGTTGAAATTTGCTCCACCGTTACCAGCTGCAACATTGAAGTGATGAACACATTAATGCAACAAAAATTATAATCTAATATCATAATATATATTATTCTTAAATGGGCCATTCTGCATAATGAGTACTTTTCATTTTGGAATTTTAAGTGTATTTTGAGGTAGTACTTTTACTTAAGTCAAATTTTGAATGCAGGACTTTTACTTGTAACAGTATTTCTACACTGTGGTTTTGCTACTTTTACTGAAGTAAAAGATCTGAGTTCTTCTTCCCACACTGCTTTTCTATAAAGAAGATGGCAACACACAGATACAGGATTAACTTGGAGTCCCATCAGAGTGTCAAACAACGGATACAACAAATTAAATGATTGAGTAATGATGGAATGACAGCAAAGCCCATATAAACTTTCAGAAACTGTTCCCTGAGATAGTGATAATATCTCATGGCAGCTGGATCTAAACTAGATTCATGATAAACTGGGTGAACATTTTCATGCATGACTTTGTAGCTGTTTGGCTTTGGTCTAATAGTGGTTGGTGGATGTTGGATCTGGTGATTTAAAGTTCTTACCTATTGTTACGCTAAGTGATCAGACTCTCAAATAGTCTCAGCAGCGCTGTTGACAGCTATCTTCACAGTCCTTGTACTTCTTAAGAGGAATTCAGCATCAATCTTTTACTTTCACTTCACCAAATTAAATGCGTTCATGAAATCTGCAGTTTTCTCATCCTCCTCCATTTCCTTCCTCCGTCCAGAGAGAGAGGGATGCAGGCAGCCGCTGTATTGTCTCCATGGTGTCGAGCTCCATCACCATCCAGGACCCGCGTGACTCCCAGAGCCGACGTTCGTTCTGTTTCGACTACGCCTACTGGTCCCACAGCGGCTTCGCACGAGACCGCGGCGGCCTCTACGTGCCTGAAGAGCCCGGCGGGCGATACGCTGACCAGGTCAGCTCCGAGGCATCCATTGATTACAACAGAACAGAACAGAACATAGTCAAACCTTATACAACATCAAGCAGAAAGCAAAGTAGAAGAAAAATCTAGACAGCATAAATGTAGACTGTCCAGACAGGATGCACCTGGAATGACAGGTGAGCAGAGTTTGATCAAAATATCATCTATCCTCAGAACAGTGTGTTCCAGGACCTGGGAGAGGGAATACTGGAGAATGCCCTGCAGGTAGTTTTCATCATATATTTAACTGGAGTTTCTTTCACATTTATATTGCAAAACTTGCACCCAGGCAGATTGTTATTGTGATAGTTGGCTAAAGCAATTTCTGAGGTTCTAGATCTGTTCCAGTAGTGAATGACCTGAAATGATGTCTGCAGGGTTACAACGCCACACTGTTGGCCTACGGGCAGACCGGCTCAGGGAAGAGTTACTCCATGGTGGGCTACGGGCCTAACAAAGGCCTGGTTCCTAAACTCTGTGAGCGACTGTTTCAGGCCATTAGAGAAAACCAGGATGCCAGACAGTGTCAGGTAAAGAGTGTGTGTGTGTGTGTGTGGCTGCTGGGTCACGATCATTTACCAGCACACAGTGTCATGTACTGTATGTAGTGGTTGTGACAATCCTTAATGTCTTTGGTCTTGATGTCTACACAGGTCTTTTTCAGTATGTTGGAAATCTATAATGAGCAGGTAACAGAATGGAAAAATATTATTTTTTGTGTTTTTTTTCTCCTTTTTTTCTTTTTCTTTGGATGTTTTTTTTAATTTTTTTTATCATGTCCAAAATAACAAATCTGTAATATTACATTCATTAAGAAGTTACTGCTCCTTCGCGGTCCCTCCCTTCTTTATCTCTGCATCATTCTGTTTGTCTCCCTCCTCTCTGTCCAGGTGGTCGACCTGCTCTCTCGGGGGTCTCGTACTCCGGGGGGCCTCAGAGTCAGAGAGGAGCAGCAGAGAGGCTTCTATGTGGAGGGCCTCCGAACAGTCCCGTGTGAGAGCGCACCACAGGTAGAGACATGGACGGAGAGTACAGTGTAGACAGAAACGCAGTGAAGGGGAGCTGGATGGATAACCGTCCACGTTTTATATTCAACTCTATGAGCTGAGTCTCCACTGGCAGAAGCTTAATGTACATTACTTAAAGTTACCAAAATAAGAGTGAATTAACTGTAAGAAATGTACAAGTCAAGGCCTGATTGTTTTGTAGTAATTAGAGTTTTAAAATGTAGGTAGAGCAGTTGATGGAACAGGGGACCAGGGCCCGAACCACCGCTGCCACTCACATGAACGCCAATAGCAGTCGCTCGCACATGCTCATTATCCTCCAGCTCAAACAGGTAAGTGGCTCCACTTGCTATGCTCACTTACTGCGTAACACACGTGTGCTCCTGGATGTAGATTTAGGTTTCGTCGAGCACTTGTCGTTGACATTCCCGCGACGTCCCGTCAGATCTTTTCCAAAGAGAGCATCACAAAGCAGTCCAACATTAACCTGGTGGACTTGGCCGGCAGCGAGCGTCAGAGGTCGTCGGGGTCGGAGGCTGACAGGCTCAAAGAGGGCACGGCCATCAACCTGAGCCTCACCACCCTGGGCAACGTTATCAGGTTGGCCTGGTGTTTCAGCTTCATTTAGTTTTCCATTCAGTTTGGTTTGTCAGTGTTTGTCACGTCCTCTGCCTCTCCTCCAGCGCCCTCGCTGATGTGGCCGTGGGGAGGAAGGTCGTCCATATACCCTACAGAGTCTCAGTTCTCACCAAGCTGCTGCAGTCTGCACTGGGAGGCAACAGTCGCACTGTTATGGTACCAGAAAATAGTGCCTACATACACTGATTTTACATTATGTTCAGTAATGTAGTTTAGCATTTTCTAATGTCAGGGAAGATCTTAAAATGTAAATACACAGTGAACATGTATCAGTGAAGTTATTTCTAATTTTGGGCATCAATTAATGTTCAAGATTGCCACGCTGAGCCCGGCTGATATCTGCTATGAGGAGTCTCTCTCAACCTTGCGTTATGCTGAGAGGTACAACAAACCAAGCACTCATCATCATTTTTCTGCCTCCCTTCTTTCTTCATGGCCTTCTTGGCTTCAACTGTACCCCATCCTCACCCCACACTCATTGTGTCCCCACCTCCCTCACCTCTTTAGGGCAAAGCGTATCCAGAACCGAGCGGTGGTGAACGAGAGCCCCACTGAGCGCCTGGTTAAGGAGCTGAAGGCCGAGAACAGCAGGCTGCTGCAGCGACTGAGCCGGCTGGGCCAGGAGGGACGCAGAGCCAACGATGAGACCAGTAAGACTCACTTTTACAAGAGAACAGAATTCAGCAGGCAGCAGGGTAAGAGGTGTGTGTGTGTGTGTGTGTGTGTGTGTGCGTGTGTGTGTGTGTGTGTGTGTGTGTGTGTGTGTGTGTGTGTGTGTGTGTGTGTGTGCGTGTGCGCAGAGGAGCTTCGTCAGCTGCTGACCCACAATGAGCTCCAGATCAGAGCTATTCAGACTCTGTGGGAACAACACCTGCAGGAGGCGCTGAAGGACTGGGAGCAACAGTATGCTAACATCACCCAGGTACACACACACACACACACAAACATCCAAATACACAATCAGGAGTTCCTGTAGGTTATGTTTGGGAAAATACATTAACCCACAACATAGATGCACTTGGTGAAGGTTCAATGCATAAATACATCTTTGTAAATGTACTCAGTGGATATTTTCCAGCTCTTAATTGTCTTTTCCTGCCTCCGGTGGTCATCTGTCAGGAGAGGAGGATGATGCAGATGCATCCCTACATCCTGAACATCAACGAGGACGCTCAGCTGTCGGGGGTGGTCAAGCTCTTCATTCAGGAGGGTACGTCAGTCTGTAAATCTTTCTATTGATATGGATATCTCCCTCTCGTTCAGTTTGCCTTTCAGAGGGAAGATTTGGGAATGGAGAATGTAGGAAGTTAGATGTAAAAAAGTGAGAGCTGCAGTTTTCAGCGTTTTCATCATCACTCATTAATACTGTCGTGTGTCCCAGGTGAATGGGACATCGGCCTGAGTGACTCTTCCCCAAGATCCATCTCTATCAAGGGCTTAGGGTGAGTTTTCATCACATCAAGAACACGTCAGGGAGCAACAACACATCACAAACCCAGCAACGTAAAGTGGGATTAGAGACAGTCTCTACATGATGTCTAACAGTGGATGTGAATGATGTAATTCCACTTATTGCATGCTGGGATTGGCTGCAGGCCCTGTGAATAAGCAAGTGAAGCAAATGATATGTAGAGTGTAGGCTTCTCTGGAAGCTTAGTAATGTTGCAAACATCGCTTTTTGAAAATCTTTTTCTGCATCTTCGAGATCACACACACACACATTTATGTTTGCGTGTGTGTTTTTGTGCGTCAGGATCCAGGAGCGTCATTCTGTGTTCAGGAATGAGCAGCGCCGGGTAACAGTGACCCCGCTGCCAGGGTCAAAGGTCATCGTCAATGGCAACGCTGTGTCCCAGACCACTGAGCTGCAGCACCTGGTGGGTCTGCACTTTGTGAAACGACTGTGCGACGTGCGTTACAGTACACGCACACACACAAGGCGTCTCTATCTTTTGCCTCCCTTTAGGACCGCCTCATTCTCGGCTCCAACTGCACCTATCTGTTCGTTGGTTATCCCTCTGAGAGGGGCGGGGATGACTGGAGCCGCTACGACTACGACTACTTCCAGTCTGAGCTGGCTGCCACGGAGGGGATCCACCTGGGTGAGCGAGAGAGGAGCAACAGCTGAAAGTAAAGGACGATCATTTTTTGGATGGAAACTTGTCACGTTATTTGTGTGTCTGTGCTCAGGGGAGTCCAACGCTGAGTCCAGTCAGACTGACCCCAGTCTGCTGGCAGTCTTCTACGACTACATCAAACTGATGCCTATGGTGGCTGAGGCCAACCAGATGAGCCAGGAACTGAACAAGGTAACACACAACCGCCGGCTGCAAATGACGGACTCTCTGGTTAAGATGTTCTAACTGGAGGGAGTTATTTGTGTAAATCAAACAACACAGATGTATTTTTGTTTTTTATGGTCTCATGTGGTCATGGTTAGGTATTAACCCTTAATAAAGGCCTGCTCTTTGTCATCTGTCTGTGTCTGTAGGGGGTGGAGTTCAAGTTGGAGATCAAGAATTTGGCGCTGTCAGATTCAAAAGGCCATGATCTGGAGAAGGAGATTGTTGTCAGAGTCACCGCTATGGGAATAAAACATGTTGGTCATCCCTCTTCCTGTCTCCCACAGACACAGGCTCTTTTATCATTCCAATTTCAATTAACTTTGAGTTTTGATCTTACATTTTTTGTGTCTTTGTCTAAGCTAACGTCACTCCCCCTCCCCAGGTTTGGATGTGGTCCAAGGCCAAGTTTGTGAACCGTAAATTCCTGATGGAAGAAATGTACCAGCAGCATCAGGTTGAGACGACCAGAGACAATGAAATGAAATGGAAAGAATGTTGCTTAACACATTAACAAATGAGCAGAAATGCATTATTCGTGTTTCTGTTTTTGCTGTCCCTTCTTTATGTTGTCGACAATCAGCTAGATGAAACATTTTCAGCCCAGACTACAAGCAAAACAAACTTTTTCAGAAGCTGTAAACAAAACTTCATAATAAAAAGTAGTTGCTTATGGCATTTACGAACATGTGTATTATGTATGTATATTTTTTAGTGTTTCTGCTTTAAATGTAGTTATATAGAAATATAGAATAGAATATAGAAATATAGAATAGAATAGAGAAAGTATTAAAATACATAAAGGGGGCAGGAGAGGAGACTCTAATAAGTTTACATTTCAAGCAATACCTCTATTTTTGTACATGATCTTGCTGTCAGAGAGTAGAGGGGCTGTCTACGGCTGCCTTACCCAGAGATAAAGACCCGTTCTGGGATCCTGTGGAGCCTCTGCTACTGGGCACTGCTCACCTCTGGCTTCAGTCTTTGGCCTTCCGCATCCCTCTGGAAGAGCAGCTTGAGGTACACACTCAGATATATTGCGCACACACACACACACACACACACACACACACACGTCCCCAACTGACAATATAGTAGTTGAATACAGTGATATTTGGTTGATAATCTGTGTCTGCAGGTGCTGGGTTCAGAGGGCACAGAGGAGGCCATTCTACAAGCACAGCTGGTCCCCTGCACCTCCACGGGACTGTATGACACACACACACACACATACACACACACACACACACACACACACACACACACACTGTGAATAACCCTAATAAACACAGAGATATATTAGTAAATAATCTTTCTCACCTTCCAGCCCTCTGGGGGAGGACGACATTCTGATCGACCCGTCTGAGTTACTGGGTCGACGACTGGACTTTCAGCTGGTCCTGGAACAGTGCTGTGGCCTGCGCTGGATCAGAGAGGCCCGCAACAGAGGCGTCCAAATTGGGTGAGGCTTACAGGGCTACATGTAGAGGCATGGAAGGCACTGAAGGGAGTTTGAAGTGCAGGAAGGATACAGAAAATTCCTACAATAAATGATCAAGGCGGAGTACAGCAGAGCTTGCAGGTCATCAATGAATTATTTACTTACTTATTGGAGACAGAACATAATTTACGTTGTGGTAACATCAGTTGTGGGGGAGGTTTTATGTTTAGGTTAAAACAAAAAGTTAAAATGTAGCATGATTCTGATGTGCTTGGCCTTTTCCGTGAAAAACGAAACATCATTATAGGTATCAGAAGTGTCATTATAGACGGGGAATATTACAGTCTCCGGGACTCATATGGGCAGAAGTGTACTTTGCTCGCCTTCGTTCTTATTTCCTCTTCCCCCCACTCTCTCAGTTTCAGGCTTTTTGACTACAGCCAGCCTCTCTACACTCCGGCTGTGTGGCACAACGTCAACCCTCTGCTGGATCACAGAGTTCACTTCGCCTCCCTCCACACCTCCCAACGTCTGCTGGACTACCTGCAGAGCAGCGCTGTAGTGCTCGAGCTCTGGGGCCTTCAAGGTGAGGATGAAGAGGTGGATGAACAACCACTCTCAATGATTTTTACTGTAACTTTGGCTCAAAGCAAGAGACAAAGTGAAAGAGAGCGGGCTGAGGGTGTGTGTAGGTAGATAAGGAAATTACTGTTTGTGTACAATAAACAAAATAAACGTAGTATCATTAAATCTGCTGATGAGTGTTGCTTTTCTGATTCAGAGGGTTGCACTGACCTGATATCATCTCTGGAGGGAGTGAGGATGACTACAGAGGGCATCTTTATCATCGAGGAGGCAGGACCAACAGACACTGCAGTGAGTTTGATGTTGAGTCTGTATTCCTGCCTCAGGAATGATCTTTCACACGTTACAAAAATAAAATTACAAAACTATGGAAGAGATACATGTGCAACCTAATGCATTATGCATTTACCTATAAGATAAGTTGTAAGGCAGCGGAATTGTAAAATCATAGGATAGATAAACAATAATAAGACAGTAATATTTATTTTTTCATACTTATTTCTCTGTACTTGATGAGAAATTCCATTCAATGGTTAAACATTTCAAACACTCGCTTATATAAGTGTGTGTGTGTGTGTGTGTGTGTGTGTTGCAGCCTGTAGACTCTGCAGAGCTCAGCTGTTCAGTGAGAGCTCTTCAACAGGACTTGGAGGAACTGAAGAGTGTCAATGCTTCACTGAGAAAAGAAAATCACAGTCTGCGAGAACAACTTACCACAGCCAGGAACGGTGATATTCATTAAAACATACGTTACACACACCAAGATCAGGGTCAAGGTGTTGTTAAACACAAATGACCTTTTTCAGATTAATTTACAGACAGGATTTAACAGTTGTTACATGCCACAATATTCATATTCATTCAAGTTTAAAAAGATTCACTGATAAACGTGTTCTTCCTCACACACACACACCTTCCTCCCTGTGTGTGTTAGGTGGCGAGAGTGCGCGAGGTCGGTCGGTGCGTCCCAGCTGCGATGCGGAGTTTGCTCGTGCTCTTAAAGTTTTCTACCACAGCATGACCTCAGTCAAGGGTCAGCTGCAGCGCCTGCGCAGACACAGGCCCAGTGTACGTATCCATGTCGGCCCGCAGCATTAGTATTAGTGAGCATTACTACAATAAGGCCTTGTGATAGTGGTTAATCAACAGTGGATCTATAGAGAACAATGCACAATCAGGCACACAACTTAACTGGCACTCAAGAGAAGTTTTAGTAAGATTACAGTGAAGTTGCCACGGTAACTGGTGAGGATTTAAATAATTTACCTACTTTAGTTGCTCAGTCAAAGGTTTTCCTTCGGGCTTGGTATGTTCGGAATGTCATAAAATAGTTGATCGTTTCATTAATGTCTGGACATTTTCAGGGACAAATTGACAAATAGTCATTTTTACAACAGTTTGTTAGAGGTTTTCTACTTTGTTTCAAATAATTATTGTATTGTTTACAATCATTGCAAGTTACTTTTAGCTGGTTTTCACCACAGCAAAAACCAGCCGAAAAAGAAACCAGACAGGAAAGACATTTTCAGGTCATGGAATTTAGAATCAGAGCTACACTGAAACACCTGCTGTTTCTGTAATGATAAATGTTTTTATGGTTAGTAGGGTGAGGAGTCAGTTGCTAGTATTAAACCCTACAGCACATGTGTATGATTAACTGTTGATGAGCTTGGTTTTGAGGTTATGCGCTCCTGTTGTTTCCAGGAGGAGTCCGACCTGCTGGGGCTCAGACTGTTTGTGGATGAGCAGAGTCGTCTGCTGAGGGACTTCTCGGAGCAGCTGGAACAGAGCGTCTCCACGCTCAAACAAGATGTAGCTGCCATCGTCCGCCGGAAACGAGAACGATCAGGAATCTGGTCTTGACTGAGTAACTGTTCACGGATTTTCACGTGTCAGGAAGCAAATGTCTTTATATGACAGCACTGCAGAGATTTCCAATGTGAAGTGTGTGTAGGATGAAGATACTGCCATTTATATTAGCTGTTTCTAAGAGATCTAATGTGTTCATTGTAAAATCACAACACTATGCCATTGGTGAAACATGCTTGAGAAATGTGGTCAGTGAACAGAACTTTTACATGTTATTGATATTTGCAGATCCACTAGAAGCATAAGAGAAACTTTGAACTTGTTAAGTTTAGATTAGTTACATTAAGGAATTGTGGAAATCTGTAATCTGTATCTATAAGTCATTTATTCATCCTTTTGAGCGTCACATTGCATCTGTACATATTGAAAGTGAAGTTTTTCAGATATAAACTACTCATTCTCCTGTTTTCTTTACTGCAGAGGTACTCCAGCCAGACCTGGGTAATTGCAGAGGAAATTATTCAGGTTACTGGGTGTTATATTCTGTGTGATGTACAAGATAGGTCACATTTGTCATTTGACATACTTGGATTGCTTTTTAACTGAGGAGCAGCAGTTACTTTGATGCTCTAACTGTAACAAATACGCCATTCCATTTTTAACAGAATAACAAAACCACAAGTCTATAAAAGGTTTATTAGACTGCAGGTAAAATAAGTCATTACAGTCTCAATCTGCAAATAAATTAAAAGGCATACAATACAACTCAAGTTTTAGAATTCACAATATTATACTGTGTCATATTTTCAAGCTACTGCAGTTCACTCTGAAGCTGTATCACAGTATGACATCAGAAAACAAGGACAGCTGTTCTCATGTCTCACTGTGGGAACTAATGTCAGTGGTCCCAGACTTATGTGAAAGGAAGTGATCAATGACAGTGTTTACCACAGCATCTCTCTTTGTAATGTCAGATTCAGAGGTAAAAGCACAACAGTTAATGTTTGTAAGCAGTCACGAATTGCAAGAGTACAGACAGTTGCTGTAGGTCCAAAAAAAGATCAGCGTGGGCGCATGTACAGGAGGAGAGGCAGAAGGCAGATGTGAGGCAGATTAGTCATCGGATAGGACAGAAAATCTATGTACAACAGAAATGCAGGTAGAGAAGTTGACAGTAGATAGGTGGTTATGAGAAACTTCAAACAGGTGTAGACAGACGGACGGACGAGAGGCAGCAGTGAAAGGCCAGAGAGTTAGGTAGGTACATTTGAACTAAGAGAGGTAGACTGGAAAAACACAAAGCCAACTGTGGGAAGGACAGACAGACAGCTACAGACATCCTACTGGTATGAGAGTGTGAATGTGTGAGTCAATTAAAGTTTGATTTGGGTAAAAATTTTACAGAAGTTTAGTTCTACAGAAACAAGCACCACCATTTTTACTGAACTAATTTTTGTGCAGAGTTTACGACAATTTTGTGTGTGCGTGTGTGCAGAGAAGGCTGAGGGTACAGGTGAGGTAGGTTAATTGGGTCTTCAGGGATTGGGCACAAAACACAAACTGTACAGTAGAAAAACATTGACAATATACACTTCCTGTAACATTTACTTAAACGTAAAATGAAAATGTAGCAATGCGCAACAAACGGCCGTTTCTTTTTCTACAGTTTCACTGCCAACTGTCTGAACCTCTTTGGGTAAGTCAGAGTTCTATGTCCGAACAACAAAACAAAGAAACACAAGCAAAGAGCATGTACAGTAGCAGTTTAGGTACATATCAAATACAGTGGTGAAAATTACATTAGAAAAAAAGGACTTCAGCCTTGTGTATGTGACGGATTTCACGGTAGAAGCGCTGCTATTGGTTTTCATTTTCAAACAGCACCCCAGTCTGTGCAGCCATGAGACTTAAATGCGGTGATGAACGTGTACCTGAAAGCTCACTCTGGTCATCAGCTAATTTTTTACTCTTATTCTGGTTATGTTTTGGATTTTATGACAGGTTGTCCGACAACTGAGTGAACATGCAATTGGCTGAGTAAACTGTCACTTGCTTGTTTCCAAAGCTGCCTTTTTATATCTGCCAAGCTATGCAGAAAAGTCACTGCTGAGAGGCCTTGGGAGGCCAAAAAGCAGTCTGAGCAGGAATAAATGTGGTTGTTAAGTGCACACACATTATTCCAGCTCATTTCACCCAAACATGTCTGTATTATATCACCATCTTTCTGACTCTGAAACTACCCTTTTACATTCTGGGTTACACAATGATGGAGGGTCTTTTAGTTCCCCCATCATGCTTTCTCTGATCACCGCTAGAGGGGAAAACACATATATGACGACTTGGGTCTCTATGTTTCACTCACTCTCACAAAATGAAGCTTTCAGCAGCGGACAGACAATTTTCACAGTATAAAAATATTTCACTAAACTACAGAGAGGTCCACGATTTCACATTAAGCCCATATTTGTCGGTCTCTGAAGCCACACAAAGATAAACATCATTCATTAAGAGCTGCAGTCCAGAACAAACAAAGATTGGAAATAATCAAGTCTCAGTCAAGACTGAGACTGAAATAAGTCCAATTTTATGTGAGACATTTAAGATTGTTACAAAAGCAATATTCGGCAGTGTTCAAATATTTAATCATGTTCATCTAGGTCCTGCAAAATGGTGGAGGATCATGATTTGGAAATAATGCCACCGGTGTCACAGTCCATCCTCCAAATCCAGGATCTTAGCAGTCACACCTGCGGAAAACAATCTAAGTGTTCTTGTCCATTCTGTATGACGACTTCTCCTTTCCACTTTTCAGTGTTTCCTACCCAGTACGGGCTCTGGTTTACCTGGGAACAAGCAAAATGATCCCTGAATAATGTCAGCATCACTGAAGTCACCAAACGTCTGTGCAGATGGACTTATTCTTGTTGGCTAAACCAGTTTGAGTGAAGCATTCAGGAGTCATGTAAATTCAGATATTAAGTAAACAAGCCTGTCCAGCTTACAGTGAAACTTAACTATGAGAGAGAGGTCACTGGCTGAACTGTGTTAGCCACACTGCTAACAAATGATCAGCAAGAAACTAATGCCGAAAATCACCACCACAGCACTGACTGGTACATTCTCCATCTTCACAGAGGAAAACACTTGCACACTGAACAGACAGGTGTGCGTCTGATGGGGGCAAAGTTTCCTTTAAAAGGCTTCGACAGCCTCCTTAAAATAATTTCCTGTGAAACTCGTGGCACTGCTCAGGCGCTGGTGCCTTCATTCTCAGCAGCTTGGCTGTCACTTGCCGTTGTGCCATGGGTGATGAGGGTAGGTGGGGCCTCAGATACGTCTCGCTGGCTGCCGTGCCTTGAGTTGTCTTCTATTTGATGGAGGCTGCTGTGAGTGGAGAGCGGGTGGTGGAGATGTGGCATGCTGCCATGGAAACTGCGCACCTCTGTACCTCGGTAAACCATAGTATCACTCCTGAGAGAGCAGGAGGAAGAGTTAGTTTCATGTAACTCACAACCTTTGATAGACAGACAAACGGGAAGTCATGGATTTCCTGCTCTACCTGTCATCATGAGTGCGGCGCAGGCTGCCGTGGTAGCTGGCCTTGCTGTGGACGCTGCTGGCCTTGCTCCTGGTGGAGGTGGGGTGGCCGTGGTGAGTTCTGACTGGTTCGTCGAGGTCATCTAGGACAGCCAGGTGGGTGGAAGAGGCATGGGTAGAGGTCCCCTACAGGAGGATGAGAGGTCAGACAGATGTAATAACTACTGGCATTAAACTCTGGAACACAGGTTTGCCCTTAAAGTTTTGGTTAAACGTTTGTTAAATACTGTATTCTTTATCTGCTCATTTCATCATTTCAATGAAGCTATTATACTGTGAGCTGACAAAACAGTCACTACTTCCCGTTGAGAGTTATGTTACCTAACCCAGGCTGTCTTGTTGCATAAAGCTCTGGACCTGGGATTTTGTTAGTTTCAAATGTAATTTAGTAAAAATGTTATTTCTCTCTCTGACTGCGTACATGTGTTGCTACTACTAATAGTACTGCAGAAACTACAACTACTGATACCTCCTGATTATCCCGTCGCTTCTACAGCCAGTGTTACAATGATTACTTTTGATACTGCAACATCACTTCTGTGTTTGCAGTCTTACCTGAGTGGATGTTCCTCTGGACTTCCTAATGATGGGGGTGTTGGGTTCACGCAGCAGAGACTGAGCAATGTCTGGCTGCTCCTGCAGCACCTGACGAGACTCATTCACCCCACTGCTGCAGAGAGAAGAGGGTGAGAGAGGGCAGGGGTTAGAGGTTTAACAATGGGAGAGACCTGGGAAAGGTGCTTCCATCTAGATAACAAGAAAACACAATTTGTGTAGAACTCATTCCTAGTATTGATTTGTTCCACATTACATGGAAGCTATTGAAAAATAAATCATGAATTTTCCAAGAAAATATTTATAAAAATGGGAAAACCTGTATCTGGACCTTCTCATGAATTGTGAGACTTATGGTTATTTTGCTCCTATAACATTTCTTTTTTTAACACTGATATCATGAACGTGTCCAAAGGTTACAGAAATATACAATACTATACAACAGAAATTCCACCACAATTGATCAAATGTGAACCTTTTTGAGTGATGTATAATTTCTTCAATATTTGGAATAACCATAAAGTAATAATTATGGTTGAAAAGCCAATTTTCTGCTGAGTAAACATGCCATATCCAAATATGTTGATTTGTTATGTAATGGTGACTATTTATGCAGAAAAAGGGTGCACTGAGGCCAGACACGAACATATTTTACATACCAATTCCTTGAAAATAAGGTGGTAATGGAGGCTTTTTTAAATATATTTTTTAATTTATAATTTTATGAGAAACAGTCGAAAATCATGTTTTTCAGCACATACAACATGTTTTCCAACGTGAAAAAACTTTTTAAAAAAACGTTTTGACAAAAGCCTCTGACCATTACCATTAGCTATTTAGTTATGGAACACAATAAAGCAAGTAAAAAGGTTCTGACTTTAGCTGTTGGGCCTAAAAAAGGTTCAAACTGATTTAACAAAAAACAAATAAAAATCATCCAATCTCTCTTACTCTTTGCGTCTGCGTCCATGCAGGAAGTTGGCCCATTCAAAACAGGTCTTCTTGCTGCCCACCCAGAAAACAGAGGGGATGCCCACCACCAACATCATCAGATATTTGATTAGGAACAAAACCATGGCTGGCCGGCTGGTCTGCTCCACCTAGAGAGAACAGAAATATTAAATATTAATTCCACAATCATCCAATCAAGACACCAGAGTATGTTGAAAATACAGCTTGAAATGTACAAGAGGAAAGCGAGAGGATAATTTTGGAAACTACTAGAATTACAGTCTGGAAGTGCAGGACAAATATTTCCTCAACAGTAACACAGTAAAGAAATATAAAATGCTTAGGATGCCACTGAAACGACTTGCACATTAAGTGGACCAAAAGTATCCTGCACTGACAAGTGTTTTTAGCCCAGTCAGTCAGTTTGAATGATAGAAGAGGGAGGTAATCCCAGAGAAACCCAGCTGCTTCAACAGCTGAACTGCAGTTGGGATGTGCAGCAACTGCTTTCTCCTCCGACGGTCATGAACTCTGATGCAGGATACAGTTTCTCCCACCAGAGGGCAGGAGTTTACAGCAGATGTGGAGGGTGAGCCTTATCTTGCTAAATAGTGAGTAGAGTTGATTTAAAGATACACGCTCTCATTTCATAAAATCCAAATCCCCAATTTTCTCCTGATGATGTTCTGAGATTAAATGTCTCAGATTTAGGTTTTGAGATCAAACAAGAAGCCCTGAGCCTTGAGTGAATTACCACCCATGCACACAGACAAAAAAAAAAAGTAACTTGAACTTGAACAATGCCCACAGAATCTTCAATTATCCAAAAACATGCAATTGTTCCCTCTTACACACACAAACGCTCGCACGCAAAACCCCCTGGGGTTAGGATCGAGTAACACATAGCAATATTGAAATTCCAGAGCTACAACAGGTCATAAATGGGGTTTCTCTTCATGAACTCTCAACACACACACAGCTACAGACACATGCATGCACACATACTATAACAAGTAACATAAGCACTTGCACCTGCCCCCACCCCCCCTCATATAGTCTGTCAGTCACAAATTAGCTGACACTTTTCGATCATAAAACATGTAACAGCACTCAGCTTTAATAATTTTGAAAAATGCAAACATAAACAAACACTTAAATCAAAATTCATCTAATCTTTAACTTCATGTGATGTACTGATGAAAAGATTTTGTTGCCTTGTTTGTGTCTATGCATTGCACAGTAAACAGTGGGAGTGTGTCTTCATCCTGCACATTTATTTGGTTATTAATTTAGCGCCAGACTGTATAAAACATAACACTTCCCCTCTCTTCATAACCGCTACAAAGACGTTATAGAGCACTAGCAGCAGAGCATGACTGAGCAAGCCCTGAGAGAGAGAGAGAGACACTGAGAGAGACTGAGAGAAAGAAATAAGTGTGTGAGAACCAGCAGAGGAAAGACAAAGAGACAGAGAAACAGAGTGTAACTCAGAGATGGTAGCTTTGTGTGGAGCTGGTCTTGAGAGCTGTATTAGCTGAGCTAATGATGCATACAGCACTCTGCTCCCTCCCCTCCACAAATACCTACTCACTCAGCCAACACATGTACAACTGCCAGCTATCTCGCTCTCTCAAACAAGTGCACGCACACACGCACACACACACACACACACACACAGTCTCTCTCTATTTGTAATAATACAATGATTGCTAGGATCACGGACATAGTAATAATGAAGTCTGATTGGGCAAAAACAAAAACCAGTCAGAAGATAATACAGGTTGTAAACAAATCCACAAGCTCATTTGAAAGAGGAAGCTAAGGCAAACAGTAAAATTATTACAGAATGAGTACCTGGTTTATATGTGACCTTCTGTATTTACCGTATTTACTGTTTACTTCCAGTTTCACCACCAAATAAAGTGGTTTAGATAATCTGTGCTAGTTTATAACCTGTCTGATTGTTGGACTGTTTTATGTGCCATCAATTTCGATGAAATGATGACCAACACTGCAAAAATAAGTGAAAAAACAACAACAAAAAAAAAGGAACT
This sequence comes from Lateolabrax maculatus, assembly GCA_031216445.1. NCBI lineage: Eukaryota > Metazoa > Chordata > Actinopteri > Acropomatiformes > Lateolabracidae > Lateolabrax > Lateolabrax maculatus. The sequence continues at coordinate 14,588,073 of CM062198.1, forward strand.
GGTGTCTATTCTTGAGTATATATGTACCTCTATTGAGTCCTTTCACAGGAAAAGCATCATGTTCCCTCATTGATCCACACACAAATAAACACACACCTCTCTCATAAACATAGAAAGTATCCCAGTGACTTAACGAGAAGAGAAAAACACAGTGGGCAACTAAGTACTTCACCCCAGCCACTTTGGCAGTGTGACAACACAAACTGTGTATGTGAGCGAGTGCGATTCAGAGAGAGAGCAGGGGAGTTTGCATGTTGCAGCATGAGCTGTGACAGAACTACAGCTGGATATCCTGTCAGATCAATAGTGTGTCTGTGTATTTGTTTTCAGTGTCCAGCTGAGCTGACAGGGAGATTCTGAGAAGCCATCTGTTTTCAGACAGAAGGTAGAAGAATAGTTTTGATGAGCTATTCAACAGATGTATCTACCCTGTGATATCTGAGGAGACCTACCCCCAGCAAGCATCACAGAAACACATTTTCTCACTTCCCTCTCTCTCTACCTTGTATGGGCAGGGGATGTGATAGTGTCTGCAGTTCTCCTCCATCCACGTTGTCTCCCAAATGGTCCGGTGAGTGTGTTCGTACAGGTAGCACCCAATCACAGTCAGCAAGGGGACCAGGTAGAGCACAGAGAACACTCCCATTCGGATCATGAACTTGACTAGTTTGGTCTGGTTTTCCTTCTCCAAAGGGATCTCCATGCGCACCCGGTTCAGAGCCACAATGCCCACTAAGAGGAGAGAGACACCCACCTGAAGACAGAAAGATGAATGAGAAGTTCGACTTAGTGACAGATGCACAAAATTAAAATGAATGATTATTTTTTTGAAGCGCTGGATGACTGACACAGGCCAAAAGACTGTCAACCATCCACTAATCCAATTACTCATCTACCCATGTTCTCTGAAACTCCAGGCAACAATCCACTCTTGTATCATATCATCCACCCACCCATTAATCTGTTCACTCATCCATCCATCCATCCTAGCATCCTACTCATCAACTCTTTCATCCACCCACCCACTCATTTATCTTCTGACTGTACTCACCGCCACGTTGAGGCAGAGCGGTGCCAGAACAAACCACCTCAGGGCGTCTATGTCATACAGCCCTATGAAACACACTCCACTGATCCCATCTCCTTCGATTTTGTTTAGGGCCAACAGGGTGACAGTCAGGGCCCCTGGGAGCCCCCAGGCAACAGCGTGGAAGAGGAGGGCTTTCTTCTCAATGGCCTCGCTGCCCCATTTAGGCACGGCGGCCAGGAACCAAGTGATTGTCAGTATGACCCACCACACGCTGCCGGCCATTGTGAAGAAATACAGGACCATGAAAAACAAGGTGCATACCTGAGAGAGAATGGGGTCAATAGGATTTGATCAATCATGTGAGAGAAGTCAGCAAATCATTAATGGCTTTGTTTGCATTAGGATCTTGTGAACTTATGATCAATTAAACTCTGAAGGTAATCATCTAATAAGCATTATCCTGGAGTTTAGTTTTCATATGTTAAGAATGTTTCAATTTACTTCTTAAGCATCTGTATCACATTTATTATCATCAATCATGTGAGAATAACTGGTTTTATTCACAATATCTAAACATAAAACATTGAAGAAAGTTTATAATGTAAATGGATAGAATTTTCAGTACATCATAAACCAAACAGGCTTCTTAAAAGGTAAAACATTATCACAAGATGTGTGATGAACTAAAGCTCTGACCTTGTTGTGTGAGCCCTGTGTAATGGTTGAAGCTCTGAACTGGGCAGGGCTAACTGCGTTGCACGCTACCCTGTCCTCCAACAGGAACCCCAGAAAGAAAACCAGTGACACCATGACATAACACACAGCATAGAAGATTATTGGCCGCTCAGGGTATCGAAACCTAATGAGGGGGCAAGATAAAATAACAGTGAACGCAGTTTCTTTCTCCATACTTTTAAAATTGATTGATTCATTGATTCTGTTTTCAATAAGTTAATACAACATATCACACAGGATCCAGCCATTCAAACCTGGTAACATCAATGAGAAACGTCAGGAAGGTGAAGAGTGTGGCCGACAGACAGACGACGGAAACAACTCCTATGAAGTAGCGGGTGAAGGTCAGCTCCTGCTGGTTGAAGAACATTGAGGGGCACGGGGCAGAACAGTCCTTCTTTCCCATGAATGTGTAACCCAGGTCTGGGTCAACCTTGAGCTCTCTGGGACACCAGAAACCATAGTCTCTCTGGACAGTCATGGATGACTGGTCAGTGGGGTCAGAGCCTGTTTGCAGGTCCTCTGGACGAGGATAGGGAGCATCACACTCTGGGAACCTAGGAAAATAATTACTAAATCAGATCATGTAGTTTAATATAATACATTATACACGGCCAGTTAAGAGGAAGATAGCTGAACTGAGAGATCAGAAAAGTGAGCTAGAAGTTGTCATGTCTAAGAGGAGCAGCACGCACAGGAACAGTGAAGATTTGAGGTTCATGCCAAACAAATATTGCAGGCTCAGTCCTGGGTAAAATAAATAAGTAAAACAACCAGAATAATATTACTGGCTATGTTACCTCTTATGCTTCAACACCCTGTTCGTGATGGCACTGTTCATATTTTCAAGTACTTTGTTGACTCGAAATGTAACACACATACACACCTGCTACACTCAATGTCATCTGGCCAGGCTACTCCAAATATCTCCATGAGTTTGTGGCACTCATCCTTGGCCCGCTGGCAGAGGGATCGACATGGCATGGACACCTGGCCGTACACAGTGCAGACCGGGGCGTACAGGGCACACAGGAACATCCGCAGGTCAGCACTGCATACTAGGTTAACCATGGGATGAAAAGGCTGCAGAGGAGACAGAGGAGGAGAGAGATTCAAAGACAGAGTTTTTAATTTATGTTTAAGCCTGCCGCAGAACTCTCTATGACATGAACTGAAAGCAATATAGTGTAACACCCACACATTTCATCTTTCCAATGTTACATCCCATATCAGTGGGAACCAGCTTGACGCGGTTGTTATTAAATCTGTCATGTGTGTGGGAAAGAGTCTGCATGACACACACAAACACACATACACGGGCCAGGAAAAAGTGAACTGCTATCAGTGGCACATATGAGAAGGCTCATATTTAACCTGAAATAGCCATCAAAGAGGATGGAGGGAGTGTCAGAAGGAGGACAAATGTGTTGTAACTCCTCTGCTGCAACTTACACTGCTCAGTATTCCATCAATATTTAGAAGCTCATGAAATATGTATAGCAGCAATCATATTACCAAACATCCCTTTGAAGTAGGGGACAGCAAAGACAGACCTCTGAGTGCTGAGCCACAGCCATGTGTCAATACATTGAGCAAACAAACAGCAGTGCTATCCACACACCAAAGATTATAGATTCTGTTCCCTGTACATGTCGTCTAAAGGTTTGAGATTCAGGCGTGTGACCTTCAGGCTGCTAATTCAAATTTACAGAATGATTGGAAAAATGTGAGCGATGGAAAGGACAAAAAACACCCATAACGCTTCCTCTAACAACTACTGCTGATATACCCCTGAACAAATAGTGGGGATTCTGTGTGAGCGCAATTCATTTTTATTCTATATTCCATATAAACAATCAGAGGCAATGATCAGTTGTCAAGCAGTATGGCCAGTACGGTAACCTAGTTTCTGTTGCTGAAGTTTAGCTGGTAGCTACTTCTGCTCAGGTGAATTATTCATCAGTTTATTCAAAAAAACATGCCGTTCCATAGAAATTAAATTAGGACTCAAACACTGAGAATGCACAGTACGACATTTTAAAATATGTCCTTTTGAAATTTGTCAATGTGTACGCAGATTTAAAACTGTGTGAGTAGCCCATACTCACACTTGTCTCTCTCTTTGTGAACTTGATATTTTCAATACGTATGTATTTTGTGCAATATGTACATTTAATGTATACAACATATTTTTCTGATGTGCTCATACATCAGCAACTGCCAGCTTCATTATGTTCACTGTGTGCTGTTAGGGTTATGTGTGCAAAGTGACCCGCATCTATTCAGCTGTTTAAAAGTTCATATCATCTGGGTGCACTAAAGCGGAGTTTCCAATGCAGCTTTGACAAGAGATAAAAGAGAAATCAGAGCAGAACATGACAACAATGAATAGAGACTAGAGCAATGAAACAAAACACTTGGCTTGATCGCACACAACTCTGCACTGTCTGTGTGTATATAAAACGTGTAGATACAAAACAGTGATTGCTTGCTGCAAAAGCTAGTCTATGCTTATAGACTGTATGAGTGCATTTGTGCAAATACTTGTGCATCAGTGACTGTGTGTGTATCTGCATGTTTCTGTGTCGAGTTGGGCCTTGTGAGTATGTTTTGATCGTTCTCAATTGCTGTGTTCTAGATCTGCACATTTGAGAGATGTTCCACCAGTAAATGGAGGCAGTGGTGCATGAGCTGTGTGACACAGTTTTGAGTATTGCACACGCGCACACACACACACACACACACACACACACACACACACACACACACACACCACTCAGCTCCATTCAATAATTCACACAATTTACAACCCATGCATTTTTTCCCCTTGTTTGCAAACACGCAAGGTTCACTATGTAGGGACAGAGAAAAAGACAGAAACCACAACAGCTTCCAAAGTGGACTAACGCTCATAGTTGAGTAGATAGGCAATTAAATATATTATGTATAGAGGGACTAGTAAATGAATGAGCTATGTGCCATATTCATAAAATATAATTAATCTGTCATTCTCTCTTTTCTCATTAAAATGAAGTTAGTTATTGGTTAATCTCTAAGAGCATTTCATGGGATTTCAGTTTTATTAAAGAAGAAGATGATATATTACAGTTCAGATGTAATTCAGCGTGGCCTGAAATTGAACCACAACATTCTTAATACATAATTATGTTTGTTTATGTACCTTAAATACCGACTCACAAGCACCATCCTGTAATATGTAGCCGACTGTACAGTACTGTGCCTGATTATATGACTGATCAGAATCATATTTGAACATACTGATAAAAGTCCTGAGCTAAGGTCTGGCTACATTGCTAACCAATCCTATCAAATATGTTTCATATTCATACCTGAAACGCCAGTAGCCAATGAAATCCTAGATTTTACTCATGCTCTTGATTAATAGTAGCAATGCAAACCAGTTAAAGTCCTGTGAAATTTGAAAAAAGAAAACGTACTTGTCTTGCTACAATTACTATTACATTTTCTGACGAAGCCTCATCAGTGACAGTCTAGAGTCTCAGCTTGCACAATTATAAAGTAGTCCAGTACAACACCACCTTTAACTTTGACATCAATAATAAAATTATTATAATTGAATTTACACATTTCTGACAGAGTCAACAAAAACTGAATATTATAAACTTCAGAAGGTAGACTTCATGGCATGTTGTATTGAATAGCATTAGATTGTAAAGGTGTACCTAATAAAGTGATCACTGTATACGTCAATAAATCTATTATCATGTGGCTGATGCAAAAAAAAAAAAAAAAAAAAAATGTTACATCAATTACGATCTGAAAGTTTTCTTGTCCCCAACAAAAACTGATATGGGCAGCACTCTGAAAAACAATCTTTTTCTCCCTGTCCTTCCACCACTCTCAGTCATATTTCTGGTATGAGCCCGAGGCCACACTTAAGGAGTGGTAGTTGCTTTCTGCATGAGTGTGTCTCACTGCCCAGCAGAATGGAGCCTTTCTTCATGTCTCCTCCAAGTAATACTCATAGTGACTCTCATCTCTCATTTTGTGTGTCCCCATTCTCCCGTGCATGTGGGGTTACATGTGAGTACATGTATGTGTGTCATTGTTCTTGTATTCTGTGTAAGTATGTCCCAGTTATCGCGTCTTCCAGTGTGTGAGTGTGCAAGGCTTGTTTGCGTGCACAAGTGTGCACATATCTGTGTGCAATTATAGTGACAGTCGGGGCAATTGCTCCCGATCTCCCACCACAAAGAGAATATTGATATTAAGTGGCCTAACTGTGCCACCCAACGGAGGGGGGGGGAACAGTTGGAGGGCTTTCCATGGAGGATGACTAGAGTGAATTGTCTGTCATTTTGTAGTCAGTTGTGATGGAAGAGCAGGGAAAGGAAAGCGGAAGCATACTGCTAGTAAAAGATACGATGATGTAGAAGAAGGAGATACAGATGGGGAGAAGAGGATACAAGAGGAAGAGGAAATGTAGTGCATCAGCTTCCTGCAATAGATCTATTTCTCCCTGTTTGTTTCTCTCATTCCTTCCTTCAATGTATAGTGGACTGAATCCACTTAATAACACAGGATATAATTTGCTTCCAGGCATTTCAGATAAGTGCACACTACATCTGTGTCTTAGAAGCTCTGCAATTTCATCTCAGCAAACATGAAACCTACCAGGTCGACAGTGCACTTATGGTGAAGCTACATGGGGTTAGCCATTATGTATCACCAAATTGAACCTTTTTATTTGGTTGCAAAGAAACATCTGATAACAAATTTACATGCACATTTAACAGTTTAAATGCTAAATGTGAGCATGTTAACAAACTACATGTCTCATTCAAAGCATCAGCATGGTAAAATCTAATTAGTTGTTAATATTATGATATAAATGTACTACTGTAATTATTTGCCCAATTTTTGTGCCACAACAACAGCAGACGTGCTTCACGACATGCTATGTGGTAACAAGTTGCTGATATAAAATCAAATGTAAATGTTGGTTAAAATGGCAAGCCCCATTCAAAGTGTTTCTACAGAATGTAATTTATTAAAAAAAGTTTTTGCTACAACAGTCCACAGCCTCTGACAGAAACTCTGTAGAAGTTGGTTTTGAGGTAGAAATGCCTTGGTGCTGTTGTCAGCAGTGCTGCCTTTAAGCACAAGCCACTGTGGTGGACTACATTTACTCTGGTAAATTAAAACCATCAAAACTATGTGTTTAACAGTCAAAACTGAAAGGTACAGTGATAAAAACTACACCTAATGCAGAAAACAAAATCTGCAATTCATTCCATGTGGCATCATGCAAACCACATGGTACCAAAACACCATCCATCATGCAATGCTGCAACTTGACGTTCTCCCACATAGCTTTAAGATTGTATGAATGGTGGCTTGACCTCAGCCATGAGAACCATTTGAGAGAAACATTTTAATGTTCACAAATTCATCCGTCACAATTGCACTTATTGCAGCATGAGTGCTGTTAATTCAACTGCCGTGTAGGGAGACCTTCATACTGAATTATGTCATCCCAATCCTATAATGTTTCCCTATCAAATCTAGTCATCCTCTTAGAATCAAACATTTGTAATAATTAAAATGATTTGCACCTATTCATTAGGATATAAAAAATAAAAAATAAACTGCGTTTAGATAAAGTAACTTTTACTAACATTTTAATTTGCCACCAATAATGGGCACCCAAAAAAATCGCTGTTGCCTTTCCAGCTACAGTCAACAACACATTTCCATTTGACACCTACTAATAGCTATCTAGCAAAATATCAGATTGCCCAAAACACAAGCAGATGCGACCATTAACTCTAAAACAAAATACCGGTCAGTTAACAGACAATGCTGAATGAAAACCAAAATTGAAAAACAAATAATAGACATATTTGCAATTGTGAGCATTTGGATTGAGAAAAGGAATGAGAAGCAGGGTGGTTTTTGACACAGAGGAAAATGAGAAAAAAGCCCCTGACTGGTCCACCTCCTGTTCAATAGAGGGATTAAGTTTCTTTCTTTTTACTCCCTCTCTCCAAAGAAACCCAGGGGGAGGGAGAGAAAAAGAAATACAAGGAGAAAAAAAACTTCAAGTAAAAAAACCAACAAAGAAGAACGGAAAGAAAGACAGACAGAACGAAAGAGGTATATGATTAACAGTCACGGAAAAGGAAGAAAAAACAAAGCAGGGCAGACAACATAAAAAAAACACAGGGGGTGTTGCATGTGAAAACGTTTTGCACCAATGGTTTTCTGGTTGAATAAAGTGTTTCCTCCCCAAGTGTCCTGTTTAGTGGGTGTGTTGAGGATTAAAAGCAATATATATGATGACAATACGACAGAGCACTGTTGCACGGTACGAAAACTGCAGTCATCAGCGAGCCTGTTAGCCCGAGAAATGCTGACCAAAGTTAACATTTTGGAAGTCACCTGCCATTAACAGCCGATCACTTTTCTAAGGCTACCCTTTTCTACTGATGATCCCCTTACGAAAAGGAGTAAATTAAAAGCTGACCTCCAAAATCTACGAAACCCATGTTATTTTTACACAATTTGTTTTTTTACTTGTTACAAAATAATAAAACAATTGAGAATTATACAAAGATGATAAGGTCAGATGGTAAGTTGTTTTCTTCCATTTTTAAGCGTCTTTGTAACATGGTTTGCAACTTAAAACTTTAATGAACAGTCAACAGTTCAACCCACAATGTTACCAAATTTGGCCTAACCACAAATATGTTGAGTCTAATATCCCCCCCAACTAATTATGAAACTAATTAAATTTTTTATTGGTCCACTCCTCCCTTTTTTTCATTATACTGTCCCTCCCTTTCTTCCTTCCTCCTTGCCTCCCCCCTCTCTCTTTGAGGTAAGTAGAGAGTGGGGTTGCATTGATCTGGATTCAGATCCAAAACAGGAAACTTTTTTGACATTTGTAATATCTTTGAGTTGTCTGTTCAGGCAGTTGGTGTTGTGACTGTGGTGTTGTGTGCTTAGTAGAAAATCCAGTTAGCCAACTCTGCAGAAACTTGCACACTGTCAAGCGTACTAGGAGGAGGGGGAGCAGGAGGAGGAGGAGGAGGAGAAAGGGAGGGGGAGAGGGATGGAGGAAAAAAGAAGAAAAACTGGAGTGGACTAGAGAAAAGAGTGGTGGTTTCCCGGTGGATTAGGGAGTCAAATGGATCGGAAAGAGTGTTTAGAGTGTGAGAACCTGAGAAGCACACACACATACACACTTCCTGAAACTGTCACCGGCTTTGTAATGTGGTCAGATCAAGGTGACAGGCTGTTGGGTCTAAGCCCCCAAAGAAACAGCTCCTGAACTGGCAGCAAGCCGCGTTCAGTTTTTGACCAACTCAGTGTTCTGGTGTTCAACAAAAAATATTAAAATATCAAATGTGCAACATCTTATCTGGTCCTGGATTGCACAAGTAGTGATGCTGTCTTTTGCCTCCACAGGGCTTTTCAGTGATTTTCATTGACTTTATGCTCTCAATCATGATGCCGGAAACCACTCAAATAGCAATCAGATAATCCAAACTGCTATACTCAATTATACCCCACCCAATTAAATCTAAAAGTGTTTTTAAAAATCAGTAACATCTTTAGTCTGGTAAGCAACTGGCAGCCTGAAGGTTGTGCTAGCAAGTGGTTTTTTATTTTTTTATTTAGTTATTCGTTTGCACTGACTCTTGTCTATCAAATAACAAATCAGTAACTTCAGTCCTTTGAACCTGCACATTAAAAGGGTTAAAATGTTGATCTTTAAATGCACTGGTAGATGCGATGTACCATTTCTTGCACCTTTTTCTGACAGATGAGGTGGAATTTAGACGAGCACAAATTCAGAATGCGCTTTCACATAACGAGAGAAACTACTGAGAGCTGAAATTAGCCGAAGATTTTGTCATCTCCCAGCTGAAACCCCATAGTTTGTTACGTATTTTTATATTAAACAGATAAATACAACTGTAAACCTTCTGAATTCAAGTTAATCTCTTTCACCAAACAAAGACGAGTTAGATATGAAAATATTCTGGCTCTACATGCTGCTTTTCCCCGCTACCTCTTTCTGCCATTGCTGCTTTTTATGTCGCTGATCAAGAGTCTGTCACTGAGCAGCGACTTTCACTCATTCTTCGAAGGCAAAGCATTAAATTAGCAATTGCCCAACCGAACTGTCAGTGTGGTAAATAGTTAAATGATGCTGGTGACAGTTACTACTGATGAATAAGTATCTTGAGGGGAAGCTGCTTAAGGGGCATGATGGCTCCGATCAACCTTAATTTATCAAGGTATCGCAAAACGCTGAGGTTCACGGAAGGTTGAAAAATCCCAATGCCATGCCCCCCTTTAGGCAGTTAGCATGAACACAAACACCTTCACACACTTGACCTCCATACCAAAATTCTGCCTCCTAGGGCAGAAACTGTGGCCACAAAGGGTGGGGACATTTTTGTGTGGACCAACTGACAGAGTGAGTTATAAAGCTGCTGGTTGCAGCGAAAAATCTGGCTTCTTGCTACAAAACCTTGCCGAAGTCCATCTGGACACATCACCCTCACACACTCTTGGGCCATCTCTCTCCCACACCACAATTCACTCTCAAATCAGTCCGTCTGGCCCTGCAGCACAAATGCTGTCAGACTACATCAGCTCTATCTCCATTAGTAAGCTACAATGAAACATTCCCTCTCCACTAGCTGTTACAACTAAACCTCCATTTCTCTCTGTGTGTCTGCACAAACTATAATATTCCAAATTGCTTCTGCCTCTCTACTGCCACCCGATCCCTCTATATTTCCTCCTTGCACTCAAACTATTAACTGCATCCTCCTTCACTGCATCCATACATTAGAGCCAATTACTCTCTCTCTTTTCTCTCGACAGTATAAGAGAAGAGCATCGTTTCAGTCCACAATCACGTAGCAATTACATGATCCCTCCATCTCCTTCTCCTTCTCCTTGCACCAGCTCACAATTTTATTCTCTAGGCGTACCATTGTTTTCTTGCTGCTGCATCTCTCTTCTCCACTTTTACTGGTTAGATTTAATCTCAAGCAACATTTTCTACTTTATTGCTCCGTAATGCACACATGATAAATGTGTTCATAGACAAATTCACACCACAAGACACACACACACACACACACACACTCTCTGGCTATGCGCCTGCCTCTTCCCTCCTCTCACACACTCATGAGAGAGACAGGCGTTGTCCATGAATAGATGAAGTGAACAGACCGCGATGCTCTCCTCCCTAATCTCTGAAAAGATAGTTAAGAAAGGGGCACCCTTCTCTCACACTCTCTCACTCTTTCATTCATTTGTTCGTTTATCCGTGTCCATCCGTCGTTCAGTCGGGAGGACCAGACAAAGCCGTTAATGGCATTCCCCTTCACGTTCACGTCCCCTCCTCCTCTCCTCCTGTCTTCTTTTTCTTGTATTCATCTCTTATTTTCCTTGCCTCCCATTTACTCCTGGCAATTACGCTGACATGCATTTGTCCTCCTCCACTTCTCCTGCTCCTTTTTTCTCTTCCTACATCAGCATTCATTGACTTCCCCTATTTCATTTCATGTTTCACTGAAGATTCAGCAACACCATCAACATGTTCTGGCTCTCCTCTTTTCTCCTCTTCATGTCTAAAACCCAGTGCACCTTTTCTCCACTGTCCTCTTCCTTTGGTTTCTGTTCAGACAGCCAACTTCTATCTTATCTCGTCATACTCCTTACCATTTCTCTTCTAAGTAATCGTAGTACAACCTTTTAACATGTATTTTAGCCTTTGTTATCTTTTCTCCCCCCCAAAACTCTCAATCATGTCTTCAGACTTTTTGCTTTAGCTCTATTGTCTTTTGTCACGATTTGCCTCACACTTTTCTTTTTATCACTTATCAGCCCCATCCATTTGAACCTTATTTCTTCTGATGTGGCATTATTGTTATTTTTCTGGGGTACTTCTTTGCAATTTTACTTTTTTTTTTTTAATTTTAATTTTACTTTTGCAACATACAAACTGCCATGATTTACTGTATTTGCCTTACAAAGCCACAGTAGATCTCAAAACCTCAGTTTTCACTATGAGACTTAAGTCTGGAAATAGTCATTAGGAAATGTTACCACCATATTTCTACATAGCTAACTACATTCATGTAGAATAGCAACAGAAAAATGGCATCAAGCATGGACGAGATCATTGCTTCGGTACAAGTTGTGTAAGTCGACCAAGTCGACATCCTGCCTTTCACAACAAAAAAATCAGCAAAACATGACCATAATGTCAGGCTGATTGAATGATACAAAGCAGTTTGAAATTACTTGAAATTATTATCATTAGTTAAATTGTGTCTGCCTTTGCCAGACAACAATGAACAAAGCAGAAATTGTGGTTTGACTTTTCTAGGCTGCTGTATGTCTCCACTTCAGACTTTATATTTAAAATAGTTTTGATTTTTTGAAGTGGGGTTGTATGTGGTACTTATCTATAGTACTTAACACAGGAGTTGATTGTCTACCGCTGCCTCGTTACAACGTGTTTTGTCAAAAGAGTCTGGTGGTTTTGAAGAGAGTGATATAACGGCTTCAGTTCCCCATTGGAATGGGCTGTCTGACAGCAACATAAAGCGGTAAAAATATTCTAAATATAGCACACACTTAAACTGATATTGATTTTTTTTAGGTGGGCCTTTTTCAAGGTGGCTGAAATACGTTATGCTAAGCAATGTATTAGTACACATTAGTACACAGCTTAGCGTCCATGTCGTTACAGCTGCCTGCTTCTCCAAACTGGGGGTGTGCCGACCGGAGAATATTTTGTGTGTGTGTGTGTGAAGCACTTTGTAACTGTGTTTTAAAAAGTGCTTCGGAAATAAAGCTTTACTTAATCACTGACTGTAGGTAATACACTATGGATAAGTACCCCATATAGCCCCACTTCAAAAAATCGTAACTATCCCTTTAACAACAATGGAAGCCTGTCTTTTTGTTGGTGTGGGTGGACAGACATCATGTTTCTCCATGATTACACAGCTTTGACTGCAAATATCACAATTTTGCAGATTTTCCATTGCCTTTCTTATCTTTAAATACAAGACAAATACATACTTGTGTGTATTTTTCCAAACAGTTGCATAGCTACAAGTATGAATTTCCTACTTCCCTTCTTTCAATTTTATTACGAGTCCTTTTCCTTCGCCCTCTCCTTGGTTTAGTCAAGAACATGCACACATCATCCAATTTCCCTCCCCTCCCTGTCTGTCTGTCTCCTTTCATTCCCCCCTTCCTTCTCTGCCTATTTAACTACCATGGCAACAGGTGATGTAGAGGTTCTCACAGGGACTGTCTCATTGAGGATAACAGGACAAAGCACATGCGTGTGCGCAGACACACAAACACGCACCACAAACACATTGTGTCACTCCTTGTGTGAGCTTGTTTGCTATACTTTTTGGATCGTTTCACCCACTAAAGGAGTCCTGTGACAGAGAAAGTGTGGAAGTGAGAGCGAAAGGAACTGAGAGGTGTAGGAGAGAGGATCAAATGAAAGGATAGAGATGTAGATGGGGAGCCGAGAGTGTGACAATGCAGCTGAATCAGATCGCACCCACACATGTCCTAACACCATCCAAGCCGCCTGTGCATATCCATCTGCTTACCACTTACATGTATGCTCTGTTATATTTAGATGAAAACCTGCAGCACTTGAGACATCAAGAATTTGTATTTTGCAGACTGATGCATACAGAAATCATTACATTTGAAACTATGAAAATGAATTATTTTATCAATACATTCTTAATAAAATTGGTTCATGTTCAGTTTGCAAAGTATAACCTTGTACAAATTAATTCAGTGAATAACAAGTTTCCTGTTGAATATCCCTCCTCAGATTGCAATTAAATGACACATATCTAGCTTATTAGTGATCCAAATCAAAACATCAACTTTGTCATTGTATACTTTGACCATCTCCATCATTAATATGCTGTCTGTTGAGTGTAAAGTGTATCGCCTGAGTTTATGACATTAAACCATAACTCAGGAGGAAAAAGTAATATATAATGCTTCTTTGCTCAATTGGTTGGTCAAACCTATTTTATCTGTTGATAAAATTAATAATCATAAAAAAATCACAATAACAATGATCACATAATAGCAGCCATGTTGATGGAAAGTGGATGCATCAATGTTCGAGACACAGACGGTATACAGTGTAGAGGTAAAATGTGGATAAATCACTAATAGATTCTGGAAATTGGAGAGGGAGAGGAGGGTGACTTGGACTAATTGGGTGAGTCAGAGTGAGTGGGATGCTGGGATTGGGCCAGTGTTGGGCGAATGGATTGGAAATAGATGTACACAAGTAGAAGTGCATCACATGCAGTAGAGCAACTCAACGCCTGTTAAGCTGTGAACATATTCTTCCATTTTACCAAACTGGAGAAATTACTAATAATGTGGACATAAAGCTGAACAAAATTACTTGCAGACTATGCAGGGTGACAGTTGTCTGAGACAGCAATACAAGCAACTTGTTTCCTAAAATCAAAACAAAGTATTCTGTTGGCACTGATTTGAGCCGTTTAAAAATCCATGTGACCATATGGATTTATGTGCAAGCTATTTTGGGAGAGTTGAGAGTTGCATGCGTTTTGATAAGTGCACAATTAGTAGCGGTACAGCTCTTAATACTGACGCTGGTCCTGGCCTGCAGTATGCAGAAAATGTTAGAGCTGCCTTGTGTTGAGCTTTGCATGAGAAAGGGATCAATGATGTGTGTGTGTGTGTATATATATTAGTGTGAAGTTGGATTTAACAGTGAGGGTTAAACATCTCTCACCCCACCCAACCACACACACACACACACACACAGTTCCCAGGCTGGGTCATGGGTCCAGATTAAGACCATAAGACATGGATAACCTATATTTATGCGTTTTATCAGAGCTGAACCACTGGACTCCACACCAACACAGTCCATACTATACGTCAGACTTAGGGAAGGGTGCATGGAGGGATACAGAGCAGCCCAAGTTAGAGGTCACAAAAACATCTGGGAGGTCTGAGAGGAGTGCAAAAACATATGGACTGCATACATTTAAAATTAAGAAGAAAGAAAGATGGACCTCCACGGTCATCAATATATCACTGATATCAGGATGGGGTTAGAGGTTGGATGGAGGGACAAAATTACAAAGGGTTAGAAAGGTGCATGCTATACTTAAATGCTGAAATGATTAGTCGATTAGTTGATTAGTCAGACAAATTTACAGAAAATATATTAGCATGCTATACATCTAGCCTGTCTGTATTCCACACCATCAATATCTATAACATTTTTATAATTTAAGTAATTTGTCAACTAAAAAGGCCAAACGTTCGCCGGTGCCAACTTCTCAAACGTGAGGATTTTCTGTTCTATATCATTGTAATTCAAATATCTTTTTTGGTTTTGGACTGTTGGTTAAACACAACAAGGAATTTGAAGATGTCACCTTGGACTATAGGTTAGAGTAATGGGAATTTTTCATTATTGTTTGACATTTTCAAGTTTTAACAATTAACCTATGAACTGGGGAAATAATGAGAATAACTGTTTTGAAATATGGTACAGGAAGGTTTTTGGCTTGCCGCAGTTATACATGAAGCATGCTGGTGATGCATACAACTGTTTATTGTCCCAGCACACTAAGAATTATGTTATTGGGTTGGGGAATTAAAGCAGCATACACCCCCACCTCATAAATTCATGGCAACCTGTGGTCCTATATTTACAGTGGTCTACAGAGTAGTATTTGAGCAATGGAAAATCTCTCCAATCTTTCTTCAAATCTCTCTTTGCTTGGCATTATGAAGTTGGATAAGCAGTGGTGGCAGCAATGCTGAAGGGAACGGTCTGCCAAAAAACTGCACCAGGCAGTGCCTTTGTTCTGTGCATAAATAAATGATTGCTTTATTTGGGCTGGCAGCTTCAATAGACTCTGTCGGAATAGGCAGGATAATCAAGAGTTCAGCTGAAATAAACAGGAACTTTTAAACTGAATGAGGACCTGTCTGTCTCTGCAAGAGTGAAAAGGGTAATCAGCCTCTTCAGATGCACTGAACACCATGAGTACACACACACACACACACACACACACACACACACACACACACAACCAAGCCATCACACACTCACAAAAACACACCTCTATAAAAGCTAATTCTCTCTCTCGTATTCACACGCACAAAGAAAAAAAACACAACAGACCACACTTAGGCACAACAAGCCTCGAACTCCCCAGATTTTGCGCACACAAACTCTTTCTGTTGTGGGGACCTGCTGGCCCCAGGGTGGCCCTTCTTAAACAGAGCAGTCTTATTTTGAAGGACAGGACCCCATACTGGGGGAAACACAAACACCGGAGACAGTGGGGTCTAAAGACTTTACACAACCTGTCACTCTGTCAGTATTTCCCTTTGCTTAGTCTTTGACATTCTCTTTCTGTTCAACTGCCCCACACATTTACTTTTTTTAACACTTCGTCCCTTCCTCCCTCCTGTTCTTTTTGTGACTCCCACAGATAAATCTTTCTGCAAATCATATATTCCAGCAAAATCTTCACTTTCTTAACTACAGTTCCATTCATTAAATTATTCTCTCAGTATGATTAAAATATAGAATAAGCTTAAATTATTTGATGATTTCTATAAAGAAAAACAAGCAAAAAAAAAGTGTATTTTAATGATTGTTGGCAAGTATATTACATTATTATATATATTCTACTCCCTTCAGTTCTCTTTTCTGGTGGAGTTATAAAACAAGGATGGTCTTGTGGGGTTATAAAGACTCTCCATTACATTGATTTTTTTTAAACTATGACTTGGGGCCCACAACAAGTCACATGACTGCAGTAATGTGTCTTAATGAGACCATAGCCAAATATGAGAAATTCATTATTATTATGCAAGTCTTGGAAGGCAATTTTAAGGGGTCCATTTGGCATCACTAAAGACAAATATCAGCAGGCAAACCACATAAGAGATTGTGATAAAGTGTCAAATTCCCTGCAATCTAATGCTAAATCTTCTTTCCTGTTGGACTTTTTTTTTAAATTCAGAAGCTTTTTCTCTTTTTAAGTGAAAAACCTGATGAGAGAAAGCAGCACCTCAGTTTCTGTAATATTTGCTTTCAACCTTTAATCATATTGGTGCATCATATGTGCCATCGTATTCTTCCAGTTTACCATGTTAGCCTCACATTACTAACAAATGGCTACTTGTGAATGTAACCAGAACCCTGATGATTGAAGGGAGAATCCCTGACTGTCGTTTCATGTACTTAAGTATTGGGGTTACTGGCAGCTTTCTGTGGTAACTTGATTTCCTAAACGTGTGTAAAGAACAAACCTGGTTTCAATACTCGAGGTAAGAGAGAAACACAGTGAATATATCTCTCTGTTGGAGAAACCTGGTTTCTTGGCAATGTATGTAACTGAGCTTTTGTGACAACAGTGTGTTAGAATAAGAAAAAAACATAATTACATGTAGCAGTACATCCTTGTTAAATATAAACTAACACTGACACTAAAATAATTAAGTCTAAATAAGCCTGTTTCCATAACTGAAAAGAAGACTGTAAATTTCAGTACATTCAGTAAGGAAAAACTGTGCAACCTCTTATTATAGAGCCTGTTCTCTCATTGTACTGTCAGTCTAAGTGCTGCATTAGCCAAAAAAAGAGAAAAAATCCTTGAGCTGCAGCGTCTTATATCACTAGTACACTTAAACTGTCAGCATTGCTTTAAAAATGCTGGAGTCACTTGGGAAGAAATGTGATTACTGATCAGCTGCATGCAAAGGTGGGTTTTATAATAATCAGGTCATTGCAGTGCAAGTAAATGCACTCACAAATTCCCTGCCTAAACATGATTTCTCCCAGTAACCTGATTTTCTAGTGAGCATGTGAACGTAGTGACTGACAGCTCTAGATCCCTTCACTCCAAACTACGGTTGCTGTCTATTTGATTTACAAACATTGTACTCTATTGTAGCCCAAACGAGCCTTTCTCCAAATGACCGTTAGACCAGGGGCTCTTTAATCTCTTTCCTTCCAGGATCCAAGTGACAAAGACTATGCGAGTCTCAAGACTCAAGATGTGAACGAATGGGGATTATTCTATTTGAAAATAATAACAACAAACAAATAGAAAACGGGAGAATTCAGGGCTTTGACTCAACTGATTTGGAAGAGTGTAGAACCAAGGCCCAGACTATTTTGTTATAAATAACTTGGATATCTTAGACAGTTAATGGCAGAGAAAGCCAAATATCTACCCATTAACTCAAGGGGAAACTCCCTTGCCAAGCAGACATCTGGGCTTCCGAGGCCTCAGGCACGATAACTCTTGAATGATGCATGCCTATGTATTTTTTTTTTTATATATTAAATAATAATAATAACCACAATAACAATGACCTGTTCTCTATTTCATAACTGTCTTGAGTTTTGTTGGAAGGCACGGTGCATCCATAAAAACATCCCCTCTTTCCTGCCATTCTGCCTTTCTTTGTCTGTAACTGCACAGAATCTCTATAGCCTACACAAATAACCTGCATATTCTTTTTAATTAGTTATAATAGTTATTATATGTCAAGTATGTTGCTGAAAGACAGTGGAAGTATCAGGTCATATGTCATTCTAATATAAGCTTTGAATATGTAATTTTATAAAGTAGAAAAAATCTTTACTTCTAAGAAGAACTCAACATTAGGTTCAAGCTATGCGATCAGTTCTTGTCTCCTGGTGCACACACACAATCCAATGATGTCATATGTCTAAACCTCTGTGTCTAACATGCAGAAACCTCAAACAATGTCACAAGCTACAGCACATCCTCTGGGTATCATAACATGCTGTGACAGATGGACAGTACAGGCCATAGTCCTAAGTGACATGCACACCCACACACATATTCCCAAAGAAATGATTTCACTTGTCATACAATCTCCCATTCTATATTATTTCCCTTCTCTTTCACTTCCCCCTCTTATGTCTCAGTCTCTCTCACCCTATTCCCTCAGGTTTAATTGACAATTGTGGCAGATGGGGTGGCGGTTGGTCTGAGGGAATCAATGTCTTCATTGTGGGACTGAGAGAGAGATTAGCAGCTAGTTAGCACTAGTGAAAGATGACAGCTGGCACCGTTAACCTCCCCTGTCACTCACACACACACACACACACACACACACAGACGACGTACTAGTGTACAGTATATCCAGTCTCAGCAATTACACACAAGAGAAATACTGTTCTGTACCTTGAGCCTGTCACTCAAATACTAAATAAACGTGTCCTAGTATGTTAATCGTGAACACACACTTGGGGATAATCCATTTCTGGCTTAGCTTGACATTCAAAAAGGAAGAAGGAGAAAAGGCAATATCTCCAATGTCAGTCAAAACTGAGGACTCACCGAGGGAACAACACCACACTATTCAAAATAGAGCATGGTTTAAAAAAAGGCTTGAATATGTCTCAACCTACTCCTTGAAGGAAACTCACAACAAAAATAAAAGTAACATGACATCTCACTAGAATGATCTATCTACTTTGCATGAAAGCCAAGACACGAAAGCTTTGCCACTGAGGCAGAGCAAGCATTCATCATGTGATATGACAAAAGTGACTACAACAGCTGCTGACAATGGTTCCAGTTTCGTTAAGGCATCTGAAATACTTCACGCTGATTTGGCAGCAGTTGTTTATTTTATTTTATTTTATTTATTTTTGTGGGGAATCTTTGAAACCAGAACTGGCTTCATCAACCTAATCTTTTTTTTTTAAAGGATCTGATTCTATGCAAGGATTTAAGCTATAATGTTGTTTCACTAACCAAATACAACAGCTGAGTTGGACAGACTGACATTGTCATAGACCAAAATGGATCATCAATGAATGGTCAAACAAATCTCACTTTCTTTCTCTACACATTTATTTGTATTTCACTAAGCCGAATGTAACTCACACATCTGTTTGCTAAAAAATTCAGTTTCATAAGGTTGAATTTGTTGACATCCAGATGTTAGCCCAGCAGAGCTGCTGTACAGCTGCTTTGGACCAGTAGTTGCTATCTATCCACTAAAGTAATTAGTGAAACAAAATGTGGAATCCTAACAAGAAGTAGCCTTGTTTTAACACAATTATTTCAACCAGAGTTATAGATTCACTTGCACACTCTCACACCTGCACATAAACCCATACACACGCATTTATAGGTCTGTGAACACACAAACAAGTTGGTATTATGCAGCCACTGTCCCATGAGATATATTATTTAATTTCCTCAAGGGTTACCACCAGGACTACCATGCCTGGTCAAAGCAGACCAGAGCAGAAAAACAGGGCTCATGTTGCTACTCAACCATCTTCAGAAAGATGTCTCCTCCAGGACTGGAGGGACTGAGGGTGTCAGTTACTTGGCTCCTTCTTCATCTGGGTCAAATCAAGTTCAACAACAGACGCTTCTTACAATCCCTGACACGGCGTGTTTTGACATGACACTAGGGAATTGACTTGATTTGAATATTTGCATGGTCCTTAATGTGCTTAGTTAATCCTATGACTCAATGTGTGTTATCATCATCATTCAAAGCACGCTGAGCAAATCCAAAATGCACGGCTGTCAATCCTAAATAAAGCTGTTTTTCCTTCATTCTTCTATTTTCTGAAGGGAAAAAATATGCGTCTAACAGCAGCAGTGATCCTGACAGCCTCCTGCACTGCATATTTTTAACATGAGAAAATGTTAGAAATCCCTTTCTGTGATTAAATATTCCGATAGCAGCATGGAGATTTTTTGGCTTGATCTTTTGGCTGACATTCATCTGGTTTTGACATGGGAAAATATTAACTCAACATTAACTAAAAATAAAAATCCCCCAAGATTAAACAGGCTAACATTGGCCTTGTCCGAACTCATCTGCTTTTCAACGGGGGTAATTTGATATGCCAAGTATGAACAGCTGGAGGCAGATTTAATTCAACGGACTGTATTTGTTATCCTCCCCTGTTCTTCAGAGTGTAAACCGCAGTTGATACATGGTAGCCAAAACATGGGTAAAATTATGCCAATCAGCATGTGTACTGGGACTGAGACCTGCAGACACTCGGATGGATGGAGACACACAAAAACATGACAAAAGGTCTGGAAATTAAAACAACTCAACCTGACTTTCTGGCTGGGCCTTGTCTGTAAAGATTTTGTCTTTGTATTTATTGTTTGTTTGGAATAAATTATCGTCTTTTACAGTCGGGGAATTACTAGGTAGTCCTATAGTAGTTTAGTACTGTACAACTAACAGACCCAAACATGTCCAAATCCCAAATACAGGGCCATACATAGCCTTTGCTACTAACAAATACTTGCTGCAAACACGTAATTACAGTCTAGTTATTGAGCAACACTTTTCTCTGCGCTCTTTCACGCTCTCCAGGGAGTAACAAAGGAGTAGGAAAGAGAGGTAACATGATATAGATGGATAGTGTGCGTCTACTATTGCACTCAGGCAGTGTCTAACACAGCACTTTTCTCCCTTTTTTATTTAAAACCAATGCCCTTAGACTGAAAAAATATTTCTCTCTACCAGTCACATAATCACCTAATTGCTTTCTGTTTTAAAATGTCTCCCGCTGCAGCTGCTCATAGCGCCTTCTGTCTGTCAGCTACTGCTCACATTCAAGAAAGGTCATGAGTGTTTGAGTAAGTCCATACACATTAATCTATGTCTACCTGGAGCAGTGACATGTAGTGAGAAGACAGAGCTGTAACATGAGGAGCATAGATCGACTATCACCTTTTTCAACTGTTTCACCGCTCCTGTTAACTCTTTGATATCCCATGCCTGTGTGAAAGCCACTTCACTCCCAAGTGTGGCTCCATGTATCCAATTTGTTCTACTACAGCCTACAGATTATGTGTTTGAGGTTTTTTTTTTTTTTAAGACACAACCTGTTTCTCTCCGAGTGTGAAACAAGGGATCACCATTGTTTCTGTGCAAACCATCTGGGTAAAGGATATGGGTGATTTGCTGGTTGATAGCTTGTATAGTGTTATGTTTGCAGAGGATGTAAAAATCTCAGTCGATGAATTGACAAATTATTAACACAGAGCTCAAATTACAACACAGCCTTAATTGAGAACATAAAATCCTAAATCTGCCTAAGGTGAATTAACTCAGGCTACACTAACAAGAATGCAGCATCTTTGGACCTTCGACAACAATATTTGTTCTGACATTTGTTAAGGAATTTTCCTTCCATCCTAGTCTCTGACACTGTCTCTTTACACTGTATGTGAACTCCCTTTGTTCCACGCAGGTGCGTGACACTACAATATGAAGCTCTACAGACGCAGTCGCTTTGTAGTTGTTTACAATTTCATCAACATGTCACCAAGACAAAGACCTGTGCATTTTCTGTAAGTGGTGACTTAATGTTTGATTCCTGACAACATTTTGAAACTAACCACAATACAGTTCAGTGCTTTACAGTGTATGTACATTTTTTACAAACCATATGTAATTCCACCTCTGTCTCATTCACAGCAGCAGCTATCCAATTTCCCCATGCGCAGTCACACACAAACACACACACACACACACACACACACACACAAAGCATGAAGACACACACAAACAACTTACCTCCATGGCTAATGCAGCTGTTTGCTGGTCGTAGTGATTCAGTAGATTGGGCATGAAGGTGGTGTTGTAAGGCAGATCCTGGCACATTCTCAGTCTGATGGGCTCACAGCTAAACTCACTGTGGCTCTCTATGGACTCCATGTGAATGGACAGAGCGGGTGTAACCAGGGAGAAGAGGAGTAGAAAGATAGGGATGAGGAGGAAAGAGAAACAGACAGGAACTCGTTGTCTGCCGTGGATTGTTGTAGTTTTTGAAAACCAGTCTGTAATACATCCTCTTGCAACAGGTGCTTGCATCTTAATGGTAGACATCTCTCCACAGTGGCTCAGACTGATGACTTTATCATCAGCCAGACAACCATCAGATAGTCCTGAAGACATGCAGGAATGGTTTTTAAAGCTTCTTAACATCAGAAGCAATTAAGTCCATTCTTATTGTCAATAGTGGAGGTAAAAGCCAGAAATTCACAAGCTGGGTACGCCCTGTATATGTGGTGGAGTCCCAGTTCATGTGTAGGCCATGAATGGAGCTGCTCCGTGTGTCAACCTTTGAATTCACCAGCTCTTCTTGTGCCGTGTCTCCGAAAATCTGAATTGCTCCTCATTAAAAACAAACATTATATGGTCCGTCTCCACCTCCTGGTAATCCCCTGGTCAGAGACAGATCCCCCTTGTTCCATCCTCAGGCTGAAAGCATGTCCTTGAGATAATAGCTCCACCACCAGCCGCCTGCTGCTGGAGGTCTCCTGTCAGTCGCTGTGCCTCTCTTTCTTCCACTCTATTTGTTTTTGTCTCCTCTCACAGACTTTGCTCCGCAAAACACAAAATCCTGTGTCTCACGCTCACTTCCCACCTCGGAGTGGATCCATCAAGCAGGACCTGCAGGTTTAAACACAGGAAGAAGAAAGGCCCCATGGTCAATAAGATAAAGTTGTATCTGGTATTGTCTCTGATCATCAGCCACACCCTTGCCTCTATACAAGTCAGGAATAAAATATCTGATTAAATCTACACCAGCCCATTAGGTGGCGGGTAGGCATTAATAAAAGACCATGACAGACTGGAAAAAATTGCCTGGGAGCAATAAGTGGATGTAATTATCTTCTATCTTATCTGTGCCAGCGGGGTCACACAGCCGATGTTGCCCGCTCCTGAAAACACACCCAGAGCAAAACCACAGCAGCAAGCTGCAGCAGGTCTGAGCCGCTAATGTGAACGTTACACCTGCGGAGGACCAGACCCCCCCCTCGTGTTTGTGAGAGGTTGGCCGGGCAACAGTCGCGCTGCCCCGCGAGGTTTCACACTCCGCGCCCCGGCGTCTTCACGGTCGACTACACAGTGAACTTTAGATAAGCTCGGGCTGTGAGCTACTGAAATTAAAATTAAAAAAATAAATAAAGAGCAGACAGCGTTTGTCGCGCTTTAACTCACGCGTCGGGACCGTTAGACCCGGGCTGACTGCGGTAACCCCAGCAACGGTCACAGCTAGCTAGCGTTACATCGGTAACGTTACCGCGGTGCCGCGCCGCGCCGCGCCGCGCCGCAGCGGTAACGCGTCCTCCGGGTCAAGACCGCCACGACAGCTCCGTCTCTCTGTCTCCAGGAGGAGGAGGAGGAGGAGGAGGACCTGGATAGTTTTTAAAAAAGGACAAACCCTTTAAAAAAAAAAAAAAGACAGGCTTCAGTGAGGCGTCTTCGCCGCGCTGAAGAGCGGGGCTCTCGCACGGTGACACGCCGAGAGAGCGGCTCAGTCCCGGGGTCCGTGCGTGTTTGTCGCCGCTGCGTCTTCAGCCCCGCGGCGCGCTGTGTGCGGGGCTGCACGGGTCCTGTACAGCGTCCGTCGCCCGAGTCCGCCCTGGCTCGCCCGGCGAGGATGAATCAAGTGGGAGACGCACGGTTCCCGTCCAACGTTACAATTGAAGAACGCTTTACCTCTCAGTGGAGAACACCGAGCGGCTCCGCCGGCTCCGGTCGCTGCAGTACTGGTCTGCTCCGCTGTTTGCAGCTGGTTCCCTGCAGCGTGCAGCCGACACACCGGGGCCGCGGATTGATCGTGACCGCGCACAGACCGCACTGGACGCTGCTCGCTGTATAAATGCATTAAAGTACTGAGAGACACATGTGATGGGTGTTTTTTTTTTTTTTTTGCAGAGATCAATTGAGAATATGCGCCGTGTGTATTTCATTTTAATAAAGGTGAGATGGACCAGAAGTCAGATTTGCTTTTGAATATCTTAAATGTCCTGGATTGATGTGGGGTCTTCGATTGATGTCTCCCTGGTTAAAGGGGGTCATAAGGAGTTTATTTGTGAATGTTGATGATCATATCCACCTTAATTTGACATTAGAAATGTATGTACTTTGACATTTAAAAAGGCATAAATGAAGCTAAACACAACTTGAACATTTCTGGGTTTCTAACGTGTGCCACAGACCTCAAAGGCTCCAGAGCCACAAGAGGTTCTGCATCATTCTTAAGGTCACATGAAGGCCATTTTATGGTTAAATGGGATCCAACCTGGGACCTCCGTGTTACATGATAGGGTCTGTAGAACCAGACAGGACACACAGGGTGAAAACCAATTTTAAGGTCAGTGAAGTGAAGGCAGAGACACTAGCTCACTCCCCTCAGGGGCTAGGTGGAGGGACTGCAGTCATCCCGTAACAAAGATGTGAACTACAATTTATGATGGACAGACAAAACTAGAATTAGGAAAATACCTAAAAGGTAACCTTATCAAAAATCTTTATTAGGAATGATACATTAAATGTATACACTGCTAGAAAACCATAAAGCAAATGTACAGGACATCCACATTTGTCAAAAAAAAAAAAAAAAAAAAAACACAATCAGGCAATTGATGTTAGAAAAAACACACCTTAAACACCTGTTAAAAGAGTTTACAGCTGGGCTGAATCAGGGGGAAATGAGTGAGGACACTGGCTTTGTTCTATCGGGCTGTCCTGCTGAAGTTATTTCAGGAGCTTGATTTCTCTTCTCAACCAGCAAAAGTTTTAGATTATCCATTTAGCTTGATAAGTGCACTTTAAGTCTGCCATAAATTCAAATCAATGCATTTTAAATCCGTCTCCTACTAACAGTATGTCAATATGTGGAACATTAATGTATTTATTTAATTTTGCTCTGGATCCATGAGTCAGAGCAGAGAGAGGGAGTCTATTACATAATAACATAATACTAATACAGCTGGGAACTATTATTAAGGTTTGTATTAGGTTTTCAGTTAAAATGATTTCAAGAAAATAACAGAAGCTAATTTTATCCCTGATAATCTAAGTAATATGAATACCCTGTCACAAATAAGTGATTTGCTTATGTTATATTAAATTGTCAATCATTAAAGTAAAAAGATGAATTGTGGTGAATTTATAGATGGACTGCATTCTACATAAAATGGCTAAGCAGCCTTGTTGTGATGGTATCAGTCAACACTAGTCAATATTTATCCCCTACAGCCTCAGGATTAGTACTGCTGCTCTGATTCCCTTCCACACAATTGAGCACGGCACTAGAT
This sequence comes from Lateolabrax maculatus, assembly GCA_031216445.1. Lineage (NCBI taxonomy): Eukaryota > Metazoa > Chordata > Actinopteri > Acropomatiformes > Lateolabracidae > Lateolabrax > Lateolabrax maculatus. The sequence goes on from CM062198.1 coordinate 14,614,053, forward strand.
TAACCGTTTCATGGCTGATCTGATCTTCTCTGACGTTGAGTTGTGGGGGGTCTGTGCCAGCTGGCCCACATACTGGTTTAACCACTTAATATGACCCCACTTGACATTCAACCACAGTAAACTGTACATACACAAATGCGCTCAATCCCTACACCGCCATGCTGTAGCCCAGATTATATAGATGATTTAATTCAGGGATTCAGAGTATCTTTCCTAAACATCCTTTTATTATCCCTGTGACACTGCATTTTAGTGTTTAACATTAAGTGATTAGACCTACTGTTACTCTGGGTCCACACAGAAAAACATTTAAATTTGCTATTTCAGTTTCTTCATTCTCTTGTCATTGTATCATTGTGTATGTTTTACTAGAGGCAAAAGCAAGAAAACAGTACATAAAGCATATTTCTTAGATTTTTAAAATAAATTAAATAAATTCTAGCAGAGGCTGACAAATAATGATGTGGTCAGAGAAAAATTAAAAATGTAAAAAAAATAAACATAACATTTATTAAAGTTGCTTTATCTGTGGTGTGTTCAACTAGTCAATGGTTTACCTACAACATTAACAGCAAAAACTCTAATGAACATGTCACTAACGGCAGCTGTCCTTATAATGATCTAATAATACTGAACTTCATTTTAAAAAAGTGAAATTTAGCTTATCCAATTTAATTTGAAGGGAAATACTGTATCTATATAGTAGTAAAGACAATTTGGTATTTTATGCAAACACATCACACAGGTCATATGATGACTCACAATTTACCAATGTTCATAAGCATCTAGCATAAAACATAATTTTTTTTTGGCATTAAACTTATGTAGGCAAACACTGATGGGTATGGTTTGTTGAATGCATCGCAGATACAATGGAGTGTTTTAGAATCTGGACAAACAGCAACATATTATAAACATTTAGAATGGTAAAATATGTTTTTGCTCATACTAGTAAAAAAAACCTACCTTAATTCAGCTAAAATAATATTTATTTTTGCTAGATATAAAAATGTACTTTCTTCATAAACAAAGGTTTCTTCTCACTGAAATACTATCATATAATCAACACTATCAATATAATCACTGAAACGACATATCTGCCACTACTGAACCCAAACAGTGATAGATGGATACTGATAAGACTACATTTATATCTTATTGTAGCTTCCACACACCTATATGCGCACTAAATCCAAACATTTGCACAAAAGGATCTGCACTTTGGAAGGCACTGACTGAAACATACATTGTTTGATTTTTTTTTGATGTGTCACTGTAAATTAATTTACCATTGATGGATTTCATCAGGTGCTGATACAATGAAATGAACTGAATTGTATTCTGCCCACAGCATCAGACACAAGATAAACTGAATCAGGGTATGTGGCCATATGATACCACAAAGCAAAAAACAGTTTCACTCCTGTTCCACAGTGACACTCACCTAGCTGACTGTAGGCCAAAATCTGCTAGTCTCAATATAGGTGCAGCAGTGCCTTTTGGGATTTAGCTATGCTTGTTTACACGGAGTGGTGTCCTTCCTGCTTTTTGTTCAGTTAGACGTCAGGGTTTGAGCGCTGTCCAATCAGGTGTCGGCTGTGGGCAGAGGACTCGGCTTCTTCCTCCAACTGGAAGAGGAAACAGAAGGATAAGGTCTGTGTTAAGTTAAGGAGTTTGTATGTTTTTAGTTACAGAGTATGACAGACCTGGCTGGAGTAGATAAGTGTGAATAAGTTGTATGTGTGTGAGTCAGACACAGATTCAGATAGACACACACCACAGCTACACCCCTCAAGCATACGTACTCACCCCCACACAAAAGACACACACACCTGCTCTTTGATGTAGCTGTTCCCACAGGGTGCCAGCCCTCTGAGAGCCAATCCAACGATGAAGCACCAGACAGACAGTCCGACCTCAAACGCTGCCAACACAGCAGAAGGGACCCACAGCGCCAGGGTGGTGTCCTGAGACACAGGAAGAGATGGGAAGAAAGAGTGTGAAATAAAGTAACACTATGGTGTCGAACATTTCTCCTGTGATGCTTTTATGGAATTTCATGCCTCAAAAGCTGCAGCTTGAATGGACAGACAAAGGGAAAATTGGTGAGAAACAGAGCGAAATGTGCAAAAGGATGGAGGTGGACATTTTCAAAGAGAGGGAAACGTAAAAGGAAAAGTTTTGACTCACATAGATTCGTGTTGTATCAAACGGGCATCTGGCACTGACAGGTGACCGAGCGTCGATTGACACCTGTGTGTCATTGCATCCCGGCATAAGAGTCTTCCCATTGTGGGCAACAGTGAGACTAATGGCCAAGAGCAGCCCAGTGCAGCATGCTGCTGACAGCAGGGCGTTCAGGAATGATGCAATCAGAAGTCCTATTTGCTGGAGACACCGAGACAACAACATATACAAAACTATTGAGTAGACACAGAACGAATGACTCGAGTGATTATATCAGTGGCTGAAAACAAATCCAATTCTTACCAGTTTTATCACATGAAGGTTCCTTGACATCAGAATGGCAATAATCCCAGAGGCAATGCTCTGTAAATTTCAAATAATAAAATGATTATTTATTTTAGGGTTGCTTTGGCATGGAGTACGGTTTATTAAATTATATGGCACAAGTAGTAATCCTGGCCCCGAGGATGTGATGCTGCATTTTTTATTCTGGTGTCAGGCTAAAATAACTTCACACACAAAGAAAGAAATTATTCTTTAACTAATGACAGGAAGTGAGAGATCACTAATGGAAAGCAGTATACTGTATTTTGTAACTTGTCTTTTTGTTCCATCTGTATTACCTGTAAACCCTGTAATAGACTGTGTAGAGTACATTTCAAAGATGTGTGACATCAACACCATCTCATCAGCTTATCAGCCAGTTTATCTGATACCTCAATGTAATGAAGCCCGCCCTAGGGCAACTAGTAAGTAGTTTGAAAAACCAGCTCCCTTATAATAGGCAAGTTCAGTCTTGATTGCTGAGAAAAATACACAACACTATACCAAGCTAACAGTGCAAATCACTTCTGATGTTTTCTGTAGGTGAATATATATGTGTTGTTATGATGCACAGAAAGTCACAGGGTTGAACTCAACATTGTTATTGATGGTAAAAAGTTTTGATAAATAACATTGCTTTGCTTGTGAACGTTCTACAAACCCTACTGCAGATTTGACGTTGAAACAAAGAATGAATGTCTTCACTATTGACTCACCAGCAGGCCAGATGTGACAGAGATGATGTTGGCTGCAGTGTATTCAGTGGTGATATGCTGGTTGGGTTTGGAAATGTGGCGGAGGACATTGCCATGGACAATAGCTCCAAGGATGAAGTTAATATGGCCAACCAGGATGAGAGTTAACCCCTTTTTCATCAGCCTCCTCGGCCCTTTGTCCTTATCTGGATGACAGCAAATAAGACATACTTAATGCTGTGTGTATCAAAGGAACAGCGAAAGCTTTAAACTGGTTGGTTAAAGGGTTTTTATAAATTCTGTATATTAGGTATAATGTAAAATGTTTTGCTCTCACGACACTACATATTCACTCATTCTGGGATTTAACCAAGACTACTACTAGTACTGGATTCTTAAGGGCAGTTACTGTCTCGAAATTTTAGTAAAAATCTCTTACAATCGGCCTATAGTAATTAAAAGACACACACACACAAACAATTTTGGTATTGATACCGTAGATTTGTTTTTAAAGGATTGTGACCAAGATGCATACTAAGCCGGACATGTTACAGTTGAAAAATCAACTTGTCTGGCTGATTTGTCAGTCTAGCTCTATTCTGTGGGGAGTCTCTGTTGACAGTGTAATGTTAGAGGGCAAATTCTTATTAACTGAATGGCTTATATCTGCCTCTGCTATAAAGGACATGATATACATTCACTGTATTTATGTGTACATGCATTTATATGCATGCATATTTCATGCACATTTGTATATACTGTACATGTTTATCACCAATCTAAGTCCATTATTTTGTATGTATACTTTAATAAATAAATAAAAATAATTTGAAACTGAATTATAAGACCATTGCAGTAACATAAGCTTTTGGATTTAATAAAATTTAGACGTGAAAAAGGAAGTCAAATCTTAATATTGTTATAAGCCCACAAACAAAATGCACTTGCAAAAATTTGTCTAAAACTTGATGAACTGTCTAAGTCTTACATGTGATTACCTGCTAATCAGTAAATAGACGGTAACAGGATTTGATTCAAATTGTGATAAACACAATTATTATTCTACAGTTCACTGCGTAAGGGTGGACAAAGGCATTTGCATAGAAAGGCTGCAGTCATACTCACTGTGACTCCTTGTGTACAGAGGGAGTCAAACAGGTGGTGGGGGGGGAAGCAGTGAAGGCATAAATGATACTTTGAAAACGTTCAAACAGATGATTTCTTTGAATGTGGATAGTTCATTTACTCAGGTAATAACCCAGATTAATTGAAGTTATACGCGCACCAATGCCACATAGGCGACGTATCAAAGTGAAACCGTCTGCTACCTGCAGGCCTGTGGTCAGTTACACCCGTGGAGGGAAAACTAGCGGCGGACACGAAAACCTGCAACATTACTTACCGCATGGGAAGCTTTTATTCTGCTACAGTAATAACATATCATCGGAGAATCACTCACCAAAAGTGCACATCTCTCTGCTGTGTCACTGCGGACCCCTGTGAATAAATCAATGTCCGTAACTTTCGAGCAACAGCTCAACAACAAGAGGCACAAACTCCAACGTCCCTCTGTCCACTTCCTGTATGACGTCAGGAAGCGCACCTGTGCATTACCTGTGGATTATCAGTCACAAAGAGGTCCGACACACGGCAGCAACAATTCATCTCACACATTTATTGGAAAGAACAATCGTACTTTGCAGATTTTGTCAGGATACACGTCTCAGAAAAGACACACACATTTACTGACATTCGTGTCATAAAATATAAGAATATATCCAAATATAACCAAAAGCTCACGTCCTTGAGTGACAGGCTGAAGCTGCACACCCCATATGATTATTTAATAACCAGATTCAACACCACCAATAACTTGGGTGGGAGAGAGAGAGAGAGAGAGAGAGAGAGAGAGAGAGAGAGAGAGAGAGAGAGAGAGTGTGTGTGTGTGTGAGAGAGTGTGTGTATTTGAGTGTGTGTGTGTGTGTGTGTGTGTGAGAGAGAGTATAAAGCTGCTCTGGTGATCACATTGGTTGGTTATTACCACTTCTCAATACAAGAAGTGGCGGACTTACATTCTCCTGGCTGACTTTAAAAACACATCTTTGGAATATACAATCTTAGCAGTTCACAAATAGACATCCATACAGAGGAAAATAAAGTAAACAATGCAAGAAGGACTACACCTTATGTGCGCAGATTGGAGCACAACAGTAGCCTGAATACATTTAAAAAATACTTCTGAAATATGAGTGGAGATCATTGGATTAATATGATCTCAATAGTGAGGTGACAAGTTTAACATTATAACCTAACAACCAGCATCAGAGGACAGCTCTGTCTGCAAGCTCATACAGTAGTAGTTCAATTTAACTGGTACTGTGATTATCTTAACTGTTGCTTTGTCTTTCAGATTTTCTTTGCATTCTTACTGCCTGTTTAATTGTATGAGCTTTCAGACACAGTAGTACCAGTAGTCCACAAAGAGTTCTGAGTCTAAATGTCACAAAAAGGCAACTCCCTGATCTCAATACAATTCTAAAAAAGACCTGTGTGGTGTCAAATTTTGTATTCAAGCCTCCGCACTCCGTGAATGACAATGTCAACCCACTCGGCCCCAGTTTTATCAAATGGTGATCAAATGAAAACAATAGTGATAGAAACAAGAAAAGTTGTGTATTGGCTCAGACTCTCAACAATGTGGTCTACTTGTGAAATCACAGTTAACAAAAAGGAAAATGGTAAAGAAAAACATGATATATAGTATCTGTAATATAAATAATACATATGATGCTCTCACAGATGTATCAGGAAAAGGCTAGGTCCTCTTTCTACAGCGTATGGCAGCTGAGTTCAGTACACAAGTCTCACATGAATGAAGAGGCAGAGTAGCATGTGTGAGCCCAACAAGCAGCAAATGGTAAAGCAATGAATAAAATAATAAAAACCAACTGAGAAAAGAGGACTTTAAGGCATGTGCGTAGGCCCAGAATAAGGCAAAGTGTTGAGCAAAATATAAAAACAAACACACAAACGGAGATTCAGTAACACTGAGTTCACAGTACCTCAAAGTAACCAGGTATCCATTTTCCAGAGAGAATTGGCATGATCTCTGCCCAAAATGTAATATGCAGTGGAGCACAAACATTTTGTTCTGTTTTTTTTTAAAAATATTAAATCATCGGTATTTGTCTATTATCAAGTCAACTGAGAAAGTTACATCTCTGCCATCCTGTTTTCAAACTATTACATATATTTAACCTGATATGTGACAGGTTGGTCAAACACATCACAGAGGTCAATGAGCTGGGACTGTTCTGTCATATGAGGCAAAACAAAAGGGAGCCAAATGAGAGGGAGAACCACGTGAAAGGAGGATCCAGAAAGAATGGCTTGGCTTATATCGTAAAATTAACTTAGTCCTTTCATCTCTAGGTGGTCAACAGGTGTAGATCTGACCATTAAAAGTTAATACAACAGTCTTGCTGTGGAGTTAGTATGTGGTGCGACTCCAGTGAAGGCCTGAATCAGTCTTGATTATGTTTTAGACCGTCTCGTCCCGATGCCAACAGGCCAGGCCATTCATAATGTAAGAACCTCACACTAAATTACAAGTTTGTGCTTGAGAAAAAGGGGGTTTCAATGTACAGCAGCAAGTAATCTAGTCAGTACTGTTGTGATCAAGTATCTGTTGCAGCATTAATGAGGTTAAACTTTACAGCCAACTTAGTAGCCAACTCGTTCAAAAGAATTCCACACATTTATATGTATGTTTTGACTTTTAAAATAAAAACTTGAAATCAGTCCAGGTGGCTTCTTTGAAGTCACCTGGACTCTAAAAGTGGCTTTATGTTAAAGGTTTTGTGTGCTTTTAGGAAGTGCTTAATCCCTAATGCGAAGGAAAAACCCACCCTTTTGGTCACATTACCTCCAAAGGCTTAGTAGAAAAGACATAAAAACCCCCACTAAATACAGTAACTGTGTTGAGTAACCGAAGAGAACATGTAACAGGGTTAAAAGAGTGTACTTATGAGGAGACAGAAACATGGTTGAGGAAACCGTTGCTAGTGAAGAGCTTGGCTGAATGATTCTTCTAGTAGAGAGGCTATTTTGTTTTGGTCCACCTGTGAAGAAAACACAAACATTTCAACAGTCTCGGACATTACACGAGAAACGTTAATCTGTGAGATAGTGGAGATGGAGATTACGTTTAAGACACACACAAACAAACACGCAAGTCAGTACAACAGACAAGGCATAAAACTGAAATCCATTAAGAGGATTGAGTCATCAAGTCTACATATACTCTGGCCGACAGAGTGATAAAGTGACTACACAACGTTAACGTGGGTAGGTGAGTGGGCACACGAGTTCATATGTAGCAGTAAATGTGCATGAGGCTCTTAGAGGAGAAGGTGTGTGTGAGGTGGATGGTATGTAAGAGAGGCAGGGGTCACCTCACCTTTGAAAATCAACTGAATTTTCACAGTTTGGTACAGAAATAGCCCACTCACATACAGTATCACCCACACACATTTGCCTGCAGCGTTCACACACACAGTCAATTTGAATCTGTCTCTCTTTAACACACGAAACACCTACCTCACTGATTAAGCCCAGCTCCACCAACTCTTCCGCCAACTCTTGAACACTCTCATCTGAAACACACCACAGCACAGTTAGTAACAGTAATTCATGGACATGTAACATAACCTTCATATCAACTCTACCAGTCACTCAATATCATGAAAATACTATAACGCACACACGCGCAGCTGAGAAAAGGCCAGGTTTAGGATAAATACCACACTCATCCTTAAAAATCACAAAACAGCAGCTCTTGCTGTTGCTCTTTAGATCACTGAAACCCTTTCTGTTGTTTGGTAATGCCATTTTTATATTCCTGTGGACGTCTAGCGAAGCGCTCATTAAGTTATATCAAATACAGCTAAAAAGGACGCAGTCCAGAATGGGATTCAACTGGCAGGAAAATGAAAAGTCCAACATGTTTCAACCAGCATGGTCTTCATTAGGGCATGATCTGTTTAAACATGATAGCTTTTTAAAATATCTTTCTTTAGCCTTGCTATTAAAGGCTTAACAATTTAATGGATAGCCCTGCTAAGCCCACTCTCCTTTCCAGAACCTTCTTTCAAGGCTAATACTTTTAAACTTTTTTGAATGTTCTAGTCAGCCATGTATTTGTCCCAAAAACCCAGAGCTCATCAAACACATATCCCTTTCGATGCATACTTTCTCCTCTACATAACCCTACTTTCAGTCCCTGACATGTTTATTTTTTAATAAATGGCTAATATTTAATGCAAGTTTTTTAAAAATATTTTTAACCCCCTAAACTGGGACATTCTTTGCCTGTGCCTAGTGAGCAGAGGAGTTATCATAGTCTACCGATTGTTAATAATCTAGCTGTCAATTAACAAGTGTTTCAGGAATGTGGCCGGGACAAGACAAACAAATGGAGGATATGGGTCATCCAACATTTAACATTAAGAAAAGAAAAACACCAAGCTGAGGGAGAGGCTTCCTTGCTTGTTTCCATCTTGTGATCTGATATAAAATCATCTAACAAAATAAGTTACTATTTAGTTTTGAGGAAAAACAAGCTTAAATTGTGAATACATTGGAGCAGGGTGGAGGAGAGCAACGCCAAAGGCCAATGGGGTGAAATTTAAGTGGCTCAGTGAGCTAGTGACCCTGCAGTGTGACTTTGGACTTTGGCTGGTTGATAAGGAAAGCTTTAAAGAATATCCTGATATCAGCAGGAGGGACTGTTTACATAGAGGACAGGGTGTGTCTGTGAACCAGATTAGTGTGCATGGATGTGAAGTTACAGTATGTGTTGCCAGTGGTATTAGGGTGTGATTACGAAGCAAGAACCAGTTGGGAGAGAGAAAGAGAAGAAGAGATTGATTCACACAGTTACTGTGCGTGAAAGAGAGCACATATGTGTGCGTGCGTGCGTGTGAATGAGAGACAGGGAGATGAAAGCCTGGGAAGAGATAGTCAGATCTTGACACAGGAGGTGACAGCTGTCAGCTGCAGTCTTTCACAGGCCAGGCATTCCTCACACGCCTGCAACATTATACATGCCTACCATACCTGCGTGTGCACATTGGATCATACTGCCTACATTATTCTGACCATTGCAACAGTTGTGTTGTGTGTTCTTTTCTCATTTGTCTTCCTGTGGTCTTGTCTGCTGCAAAGCATTGACATGAAAATCCTCAATTTCAAATAAATAAATTCAATAAGTACAAAATATAGAATTTGTTAAGGAGAATCGTTGTTGTTTTCCGAGAGAATGTTTTAAACAGATTTCATGTCTACTTTGATTTTAAAAGCTTCTATGCCCATTAAAAAAACAATTTCAGAATGCAATCCAAATAAATTTTTCAAAAATAGAGGTGCAAGGTTTTCATGACACATAAGTCAGTCTCCCTGCCTAAAATAGGCTTGCATACTGTATATTGTGACGCCATCCGAGTTTCAAGCTCTGGAATCCCACTCTCACTTTCCTACATGCCTCAGTGCACACATATTCATACAGACATAACCTTATCATTTATCAACACCTCTAGTCAAATGTAATTCTACCATTGACCCTAAACTCAAGCTGTAAAGCTAAACCGTCAAGATGGACATAAAAACCAAAACATGTTTTCGTATGAATAGAAAACAAAATATGCATGAAAACCACACATACATAAACACATATCACTCCCTCCCCAATCTCTCAGGGCAAATACTGTATGCTTTCTAGTATTAATATTTCACACACATGTATTAGTGCTTGAATCGTGACAAAACTAGAAGACACACACACTCACACTTCTAAATGAATGGCCTTTAATCCTCTTGGCTTCCTTTAATCTCACCTACGCAGGACACGCCTTCAACAATATCAAATGATCATCTAATTGCAGTAGCCAATATATTGTAATACTATATTGACTGGTTGGAAATGTCAAAGGTTGCTCCTTGTTATTTAAAATATTCTCCCCTTTTTTGTTTTAGCACCTAATAAACGCCCCAGCTCACTGTTGATGTGATGAAACTTGACTGTGAACTTGAACTTGAATATAAACACATCACCAGTGAAAGGAAGCTGGGTGGAAATTTTAGAATGTGGGCGCACTACAACAAAAAGTGACTGCATCTCTAAGCACACAGAGTATGGGCTTTGGCAATACTGTTTCATTATGGTCCTACCAATAGTCTTTTGAATTTGAGTGTGTCAGTGTGTGATAGAAGAGGTGGTCTTACGAGGTAACATGTCACAGCTTAGATGTCTATTCAGTTTATCTTCCAGTTTCAGCAGTAATGTTAGCTAAAAGGAGAGAAACAACAGACAAAATGATGATTATTATATTATATATTTTACATATTAGCTTAGAAATAACAATGGTTAGAATAATATCATGTTGTTGGTGGATGAGAGAAACTTATATGCTGTATTTTGAATTATTTAAACAATAAATTATTAACTTTTAAATATTATTAGGACGACTTACATGATACTTTGCTCCCTCCTCGACAGGTTCAACGTTACACTGCATATGAATGACCTGCAGAACAAGTATGAAAATCTAAGTATGAATTGTGCTCAACTAGTGTTGGTACAATTTCAGAGCAGTACCTTACTCCTGAAAATGTACTATCTATACCTTCATTCAGGGACTTGATCGTGAAAATTATGAAATGTTGAATGTGAATTGTCACCATTTTGATTATATCTTCTTTTTGTAACATGCAGTATAATTTGTTGTACACACCCGCCGTGTCTCGAGCTCTGCAGGTTCGGGGGTAGGGGCTTTGACCAAGGGGACAACAATGGGAGATTTAACAGTCTCCCTTTGAGGCTGCTGAGGACAGGGCAGCCCAAATGCCGTCATTGGATAAATACCGTTCCTGATCCAGGGAGGGAGGGAGAGACAAAGACAGGGAGAGGTCGAGAAAATCAGAATCAGAGTCGGGTTTAGTGCCATGTAGGTTTTCACATACAAAAAAAAAAATTACAATACAGAATTTTAAAAAATATTACTAAATATGTGCAATATATACATTTTTAAGATGAGAATGAAAAAAAACAGTGCAGGTTTGTGCAAAATATTGTCCAGGGAATGTGCAACATGATAGACAGAGGGAATGAAAAAGACGGGAGAGAGGAGTTGGGAAAAAATAAGTAAAAAGAAAAAAGTTTGAGGTAGGGAAAACATAATCTTAAAAGTAAACATAAAAGTCCAGCACTCAATGTTTTAGGAGGGCATTATGTGTATATATACATTTATGTATTTTTAAAATATGATGGAGGAGGCACCACAATAGTCAGATGGGCCAATGCTGCCCCCATGTGGCCGGATAGTGTTGTATCTTTGGGGTTTAAGAAATTGAGAGTATAACTGAACTTTCTCAGACTCTTGTTGTTCAAAGCTTTGCTTCTTACCTCACGTCCTCCAGGAATTTATCAAGCTCCAAGGCAGGAAACTGTGAAAGCCTACAGAAAAAGAAATGAAATTACAGCTTAAATACAGTTTGAGGTCTTAAAAACACAGAATTTAAAATAAGAAAATATAATGTTATAAGTACTGAAAAGCACAGAAAGTAGGACACATAACAGCCAATAATAGGTCTATTTGACAACTTTTTTTTTATGTTGTTAGTCATTTTCAATTGTCTGCCATTATATTGATAAATGTATCTTCTTGTACTTGACATATTAAGAATAAAATCAAAGTTAAAACAAATACTTCTAAAATACAAAAATACCAAAATTATTTCTGTACTTGTACTGAAATATTATTGTATCTGAATGACTACTGTTATCATTTGTGCTCTATCTAGCGGAGTGCCGCTAAAAAAGGGGATACCAGCTTGTGACCCTTACTTGAGCTGAACGTCCTCTTTCGTCTCAGCGATGACCAGGTTGGGGTCCAGGTTCTTGGTAATCTCCTCCAGGGCATTCTCAGGAATCATGTCTGGACAATTATAAACCAATAAAAACTGATTAAGTGATACTGGATGTTTGGATAAATCCTTTAAAACTTATACTTGCTTACATTTTCATTGGTGAGAGAGTGCATCCCACTTTAAATTCAATTTGTATGTATGTGTGTTAGATGTACATCTGGTCCATTGTTAATACAGAAAATGTTGATTAGTGGAGCTTTAATGGATATAGGTTCAGAAGGACCTCTTCCTGCTTAGCAAGCTCCCAAGTTTTCTAGCTCAATTTACTTATTTGGTAAGTCTTCCCTTTTAACCATTTCATCCTGATACAACTTTATTTCTGAAATAAAAATCAAAACTACTACAATTGTTATTCTGTCTATTACTATTTTTGTATGTGTATGTTAAAGACTCACGTTGGTGGCTGACAATACAATGTGCAGCCAGCAGTTTTAGCAGCGGTACTTCAAACAATGCCTGGTTAAACAGCATTTCTCGGGCTGTAGGCCTTGTACTGGGATCACACTCGATGCACTTCTGGATTAACTCCTACAAAAACAAACATCTGGGTCAGACACTTGAGGACAAACATCTTGTATACACAAATGGGCCTTTCAAATGAACACAAAGACACACACACACACACACACACACACAGAAAGCTTAATCTGGTATAATCTTCCAAGATACTCATGACCATGCAAACACATACTCCACTCTCTTTATCTTACCCTCTGCAGTGGGTCCTCTAATAACTGTATGGCATTGTTGATGGCCTCCTGAGAAACATAAGAGGACTCTCCGTTCCCCTGGATTTCCAAGAGTGCCATCTACAACACATCAACATACACGTTAACATATTGCTTTGGTGGCTCAGGCCGTTCTATCATGTGTTATGAGTCCCATCTCACCTCTAAGGCACACATGCCAAAAGAGTAGATGTCTACAGCCGTGGTGACATCATCAACTGCTACAATGAGAGAAAGTATAAAAATAAAAGAAATATGCACAGATATTATATCTTAACTTAGTCACTACTTAAGATCTAGACTGAGTTATTAACCCAAAGATGTCCAAAGATCAAAGATCTGTAGCTTCTTCATGTTTATGCAGCAATTGCAATACAACAAATTAATTTAAGGCTGGGTTTTTATTGATTTAAATCAATTTGACATTATTTGATTTAGGCAAAGATTTTGTAGAGTTTATTGTATTAGACAATATCTACACATACACATACATTCATGGATAAAAATAGAGAGAGTCCTAAAAACTGTAATATCTTATGGAGTTTTCCCCAAAATATCTGTGTGTATATATATATATATATATATATATATATATATATATATATATATATATATATAAGTAATAAGAGAAATAACTATTAAGTGTCATTTAGGTCATGTCTACCTCCATATTCTGGGGCAAAGAAGTGCAAGTTCTTTTGTTCTTCATGACATGTCTTCACGTGGTTGTTGATGGTGTCTGGAGCAACTGCAGATAAGACAGAAGGAGAGAATATGGAGAATATATAGATGTAAAATGGAGAAAGGTGAGAGACGTGAGTATGAAGCAGAAAGTGGGAATATACAGACCGAGAAAGTAGAGAAAGTCAAGAAAGAAAGTAGTGATAAAGCGAAGAAAGAAAGAAAGGAATATCAACATTACCTTTATATTGTGTAAAGTATAGTGTGGGATGTTGAGAGTCTGAAAGCTGTTCTTTAGCATATAGGGAGTGTGAGATAAAGTACTAGTCACTGCCATACGTGAACAGTGGTTTTCTAAACCACATTCCACACCACCTTTCTTCACTATCTTATACAATGTGCAGGGTTATTTCAGTACTAGAGACATTTTTGTCACATAAGAAGTCTTGATTGTTCAGCTAAAGAGCTCAATGAGAATGCTTATTTTGTACATACAACACTGGTGCTGAGTAATCATGGGAATTCACTGCCCAATTATGTGAAATTCACTGACTTTAAATACATAATTCAGTATCATTTGACTCCATCACCGACGCACCAGCTCCACTTCCTAACCCTCGAGGATGAAACCTGTGTAACTGTATACCTGATCCGATCTTGATGAGCCCGTTGTGTTGGATGAAGATAGTGTCACAGGTCAGGTTGCCATGGATGATGGGAGGGTCACATGAGTGGAGATAACTGCATTGCAGGGAAAAAAAAACATACCTAAATACAAATATAAACTACCTGAGAAAAAGATTGGATTGTTTCCATGTGAGTGCATTTTCCTGTGAGTGACCATATTGAATTTAAAAGGGGAAACCAACCTGAGAGCAGACAGGATCTGTGTGCACCATCTCTTCCAAGCCTGTAGGACCATACACCTTATCAGAGCGCTTACTATCTGGTCTCCAATATGGAGAAACTATATGCATATGCATAATGTGATTTACATGATGTCATTACATTTTATTACAGCCAAATGCCAACTGACTATTGGTCCTTGCTTTAGAAAGCCCCTCTTAATAATGCTGTGATAAACGCTGTAACTTTCCACAAGATATGTAGGTCATATACATTCATATAACATTATCCCATTAAGGTAAATTTGCATACAGTCAGTTGTTACCTTTTCATTCATGGTTTTGTGGTTTTTCTTTGTCTTCTTTAGAAACTGCTTCAAGCTTCCTGATGACATATATTCAGTAATGAAAATCACCTGAGGGAGAAGAAGAGATTAGGGAAAAACTAGTGGGCAGACATCATTAAATTTAAATAAATATTTCTTATACTTATTTCATTTTTTGAAATTATGATTTTACTCATATGGACAGAAAAGATTTAATAACAAGCCAATGTCTCTACATTTAAGGCTACCAGTTAATGTTTTGGCAGGTCTGAGACTCACCCTGGCCCGGTTCTCCTTCGTGTCAGCCCAGTACTTGTGAAACTTGACAATATTTGCATGTTCCAAATGGATCAGGTTATCAAATACTGCCTTCACTTTTTCCTAAAGCCACAGGGAAAATAAAACATAACAATGTAAGTATAATAAAGTCTAATATTAATACATTTTACTTTTGCACTGATCCATCTGTGACTGATGGGTAATATTTCTGAAAGAACTATGCATGTGAACAAATTATAAAGAATCATTATTTTTTCTCTTGTTCTTAAATAGTTTTGACCCTCTGATCTTTGACATAGACATCAGGGGTGCCAAACCTTACTTTCATAAGGTAAACTAAGTGATAATACCCTAGAGCTGCAAAAATTAGTCGATTAATTTAATCGTTATTATTATTTTGACTGTTGGTCAGACAAAACAAGCAATGTGAAGATGTCACTTTGGTCACTTTTTCTTTTTTGCATTTTATAGACTAAACGATTAGTCAATGAATCAAGAGAATAACTGGCAGATTATTTGGTAATAAAAATAATCGTCATTTGCAGCCCTATAATACACAATGCCGGAAATTATTTTACACTAGTAAAGTGTACACAGATTATCATGTAAAAACCTCACAGTCTATAACTGCGTTACAACAACAGGACAAGATGGCAGCATTTTTAAAATATTTTTCACGAAAGGTAGACATGTTTTCCTCTGAAATAACTTGACACTCAAATTTTAAAGAAGCTCATTAAATGCCAACCACAATAATCACTGAATCCACAAACTTAGGAACCTTAAAATATGCCAATATTATTTTACAATGAAGTTACATGACAGCTCTGTAAAGCAGTAAAGTTACATTGCAGCATTGCTTGTCACTGGTTTTTCTACATTGCAGACGCAGAGCTTTGTCATTCTCGCCACAATAACTTGTTTGTGTGTACTATAGTTAAAGAAGAAGTTTCACACAATTGATCTACTTATACTGTATATGTGTATGTATTATTGAGGAACATAAAGATCTATTAAAATATGGGAACAGTGTTCTTTTCCCTTGTTTTACATTTTAAGGTGAAATCCTCACCACACCTGAAATGAGTTGACAGGGATACAATATGTTTTGTTTACTGCCCCAATCCAAATTCAGTGAACTGTAGTACCTAGTATATATACACACACACACACACACACACACTAAAGTAAAGACTATTTAACAATCAGTACATAATCCCCAAAGCAACCATCTTTAACCCTTTTACTCCAACCCTGTAACACTGGGCCTCACCTCCAGCAGTTTGAAGTTCTTCCTCTCTGAGATCATGACTTCATTCCAAACTACCTCTACCCCTTCCTCTGTGTCCATGGCCAAGTACGCAGCATCTATCCCTGGGACATTACGCTGATTCACCTACAGTACAAGTGAACAGAAAATAGCTTATGAGGTAATACATTTGAACAGTGACATGAATACAAAACATAAAAACTGTTCACAAAAGAATAAGCTGTACAACTTGAATAGCATACATTCACTGCCATCCTCCTCCCCCTGTTTCAGCTGATGTGGTGCTGTCTTTTCATCCTTTTATTTCAAGCCATTTTGTCTTTGATTCTGACTTTACTTAAATAGTATATATCTTCTTTGTTTTCTATCATTTGTTTTGTTGTTTATGCTTGTGCTAACCATACATTCTGCATATTACAGCTGAAAATAACACTTGATATATAAAATAACTGTCATTAAATGGACTTGAAGTTTTGAAAAACTAGTAAATGATCACTAAAGACCCATTTGTGAGGAGCAATCCCTTATTTGCCCAAACTAAAATCTATTGATAAGATACTGGGGAGTTTGAGTGCAGTGTTGGCTTGATGTTACTTATAAAGTGCCTGTGACCAATAACTTGAAAAAGGAGGATATTGACAAAAACAAATATCATTTTAGTTTGACTCTGATATATAACAAAATTTGGCATATGATAAATTACGCTTTCACATACCATTTACTCTTACTAGAGAGAAGTGACATGGTGTGTGATAATAAAACATTAGCAATGTGAAAATGATGCCCCCCCCCCCAAAGTTACTGTTCATTTAATGCAGATAAAAAGTTATGACTTCATATAACAATATTACTGCATTAATCCAGTCAACTGAGCTTCATGACTCTAGTGTACATACACAAGGGTCAAAAGTCACTTTGAATTTTAACTAATACAGAGGATTGTGCTGTGTCTCATGAAAACCTTTAACCTAATGACGGTTTAAACAGTTAAACAGACATTTTCACTTGATACCATCAAAGCACAGCTTCCTGTCCCCCCTTCCTCTCTTACCTCCTCTCTGCGTTTCTGCCAGCGGCCACAGGGACTCTCCTCAAGTATCTCACACTCATCTTCACTCTCATCCTCATCCTCCGTTGCTGTGGTGGCAGGAGGCTGTATGGAGGCGACAGGCGAGGACACGGAGGCTCCACCTTGTACCTGCTGAGTACTACTGGACATGTGTGCTGCCGTGACCTCAGGCGTGTTTCCCTCTGTACCTGGAGCTCCTTTCCCCTGCGCCTCCGACATCATGACACAACTTGTACGCTCGCTGGCTTTCCTTCCCCGAGGCTCCAGTTCCTGGGCAGCAACAAGTGATAGGAAGCCTCTTTCTAGCCGTCTCCTCTCTCCGTCCCAGCTGGTCACACATCCATTTTCTTTCTTGGCCTGGCTTTCAACAAGGTCGGGCTTAAGGAGAGAAGAGTATAAACAAATGACACATGTAGGGAGAAGGAGGCGGGTGTAGAGGGCTACGGTTTCCTCTGGCAATAAAAGTCCTACTTTCCCACCTAGGTTAGGGTTAGTTAACTCCTGAGAGACGAGGGGTGTGTCGTGTGACTTACTGGACTCGGGGGCACAGAGACATTTCTGTTACAGGACACACACACACGACAAAGCTGAAAGCCAAGCGGCTACTGGAGCTAATGTAGCTGCTGAGGGCTGCCGCCGCTAACTTTCCCCCCACGGCTAACAGGCTAACGAGAGGTAAATAAACAGACAGCCGACATTAAGTGAAGCGGCGGCGCGCACGGGCCTCACCGTGGGACACACGACGACCACCGAACACAACCGGCCTCGGGTTACATGCTGGTGAAAAAGCAGCACAACAAAAAAAAAATGGGAAACAAACGTGCTAGTTCGTCATGAAATATGTTGTTGGGTTTCACGTCCCTTTCTCTGAGGGCGGGGCGCTGCGTGAGGGGCGGGGCGGGGCGCTGCGTGAGGAGCGCTGGTTTGCGCGCAGGAAACGCAGCGGTGTGCAGTTGCCGTAGAGACCATCCAAATAAGTAAAAAACATGGGGTTTGAATGGCATGTATTTAATTTCAATATAATTTTTTTTTTTTTTTTTCAAAGTACCCTATACCAGCAGGGTGTATTATTTTATCCAGTCCATTTAACGCCCCACAACGTTTTGCGTGTTTGTTTTACCTCCAGCACAGCACCGTTACAACACCTTGACACACTGTGTGGTGGTGGTGGCGCTACTTCAGCAACAAGTATTTAACAATTTGTACTGAATAAAGACTTTAAAACAACCCATATTTTCGGTCAACATTTATTTGTATCGTTTGTTGGTGTAAAGTAATACTCCACGAAGAGGATACATGATAATTACATTTGTGTCCTTATCCTAAGCACTGTTGCCATCCCAACACTCATGTTCTAGAATCAAGCGCACTCACACTTGGTTCTGATGTTGAGCAGCTCGAAGATCAGTCAAGATGGTTCACACACGTACTGAGAGGTTGGAGGGAGCGGTTCGTCAAAAGGCGTACAGCCGTGTGAAAATGTGTCTATATCGCACATATTGATCCGGTAACCCATTAAACCCACACATGTTAAGCTGTTTAGCTGTATCAAATATAAATATAAATCCATATTTTTCACTAAAAAAGACGAAATTAGCTACGCGGTTGAAGCGAAGCCGGAAGTAGCCCGAGGTGAACGCTCTCGCCTCGCCCGCAGACGGCTTGTACAGCTGTTTCACGTTGCTAATATCCTGCGCAAGATGTTATCCACGATTTACATGCGAGGCAGCGATGCAAACAAGCCCGCTGGAAAATAAAGGGATTCTCGTGAGGCTGCCTTTCGGTTAAAAACACGAAGGCGCCCTGTCCCTCCTCGCCCACCATGCGGAGGCTCGGCTGCTCCGTCCGCGCAGGTCGTTCGTAGCGGGTCTTTTATGGACGGCGGGACGGGGGAGAGGTCGTGAGGCTGGGGGGAGTCGGGACATCGGCGGCGCCGGGGAGAGGAGCGTTAGCAGGCTAGCTCTCGGCACGGCAACGGCGATAAGGATCAGGGGAGTCCTCCGCACCACAGCCCGCCGGTTTCGGTCATCATGGCCACGAACGGTAACAGTGTACCGCCCGGGATGGGAGATATCATCCAGTTAAACGTCGGTGGGACAAGGTAAGCTTCGCCAACAGGACAGCTCGACAGATGATGGTCATCATTTGGGAAATGTGAGCTCTGGCCACGTACGTGTATGGTGATATCTGCATGGCCGAGCTGCCATGGATGTAGATACCCCACTCAAGGTTGTGTACTTCATCTTTACTCTTTTTGTCATTAACGCTCTCTCTCTCTCTCTCTCACACACACACACACACACACACACACACACACACACACACTGGGGTTTCTTGATAATTGAACAAGCTGTACATCTACATTACAACATTGATGCGATGTAGTGATAGATTTCCTCAGATGAATGGCAGGACTCTTGGTCAAATTGTCCATCCACCATTTGCACGCTCATAAGGGCTCTGACCCTGCAGTGTTTGTAATAAATGTGCCCTTGTGTCTTTATACTGTAGGTTCAGCACCTCCAGACAGACGCTGATGTGGATCCCAGACTCTTTCTTCTCAAGGTTGGTCAAATGTTGTCAGCATTTTGACTCTTGTTCAAAAGATCCAGTAGAGCTGGACTGTTCCCACTTCATGTCCACCTGGTCAGATAATGAGAAGTCACATGAATGCTATCCAGGTTGCGTTGTGAAATGTTCGTATTCCTGGGTTATCCAGCAACTAGACCAGATTAGATCTTAGACGAATCAATTGAAGTGTTAGCAACTTAATTGCAGTGTTATAGTGTATATTATGAGGAACCTTTGGCTGTGTATGGCAAAAAACGGAACCAAATGTATCTGCATAATGTGTTATAACACTCTTATATATTTAAAAGCAGGGGCTCTTAAACCTCAAATCTACTTTAATAAATCTAAATCTTTAAATTTATAAAACTAAAAGTATTGTATTCATCTAATATTCAGCATGAACACTCTTACAGTCATCCCTTGTTTAAAAAACAGTCATTACAATATATGGACTAAGTATATATGTTTCCACATACATGGGTGTTTTAACATGTTTCTAGTAAGTTATTTAGGTGTGATTACTGGTCTAGAGGGGAACCCACTGTTCGAAGTGAAACAGCCGATTGGGGCTGGGCAAATACCAGTCATAGCAAACTCTGACACTGGACTGAGCCCACAGTTTGACAACAGCTGACCAAGTAGTGCTAAATGCCTGCCAGTCTCTCTGCCAGTGCACCTGTCTGTCTGCCTGCCTGTCAGGCTCTCTGCCCCCAGCTGTCTGCAGTGTGCAGTCAATATAAAATCATTCTACAAACTTGCAGCACATGCTGATGCAGCACTATTCTGTAGTCAACAGGTAATAGTATTTGTCCCTGCGCAAAATGTGTGTTTACTTCAGGTGGTGATAACACTGCTGGTAAGTGGAAATGGAGAAGTGCTTGGGTTAACTGGATAACTTGTGTGTGTGTGTGTGTGTGTGTGTGTGTGTGTGTGTGTGTGTTTTGCAGTTTGCTGAGTGGAAGGATATCCACTCTTCGGGATGAAACTGGAGCTGTGAGTATAGCCGTTGTTGCTTCTTTTTCGAAAACTAGGCCAGGATCTGCAGGCCACTTCTGAAAATTCTCTAAAAGCTTCCAGCAGACAGGACATGACATTCGTTCTGTTGTCCTGCAACTTACTGAGATATGATGCATGGCCCTGAGATTGTATGTGTGTGCTCAAGAACAAATACGATATGACATTATACCATGTTAGACCATATTTGACAAATTCTGTGGCCCACACCCCACAGTCAACCTTTCATCACTACATTTCATACACTTGCCTATGGTTGGTTGATGCACTATTTTGTGTAGGGCTACAACTAATTGTTATTTAAATTAGCCCATGGTGACATCTTTTTTTTTTTCCTTTTTTTTTTTTGTGAAACCAAAAACCCAAAGTTTTTCAGTGTAGAGAGAAAAGCAGCAAATCCTGACATTTAAGTAGGTTGAACGAGCAGATATTTGGCATTTTTTCTTGGTATTTTTTGTAACTTAAATTATTACTGATTATTTAATTTTATGTCAATTAATTAATCACCTATTGATGTTTGTATTTTTCCACCACTGACCATATTTTCCTACACTGACAACAAACGTGAACATGAATTTTTGTGTCATTACTTTCCTATTACAGTACGTGATTTTCAATTGTGATTACTTGTCTTTCAGTGGTTGATTAAGCCCTTAATATGCGTCATAACGTTTTCCTCCACTTCCAGATATTCATTGACAGAGACCCAACAGCTTTTGCACCAATTTTGAATTTCCTCCGAACCAAAGAGTTGGACTTGAGGTAAGGAGTCATGACACCATTCAGACAGTAACCCTGAATGTTTGTTTTAGGAAGACATTATGTTTGGTTGTAACCAGGGTTTTACGGATTTATCTGCTTTTTTTCTCTGTAGGGGTGTCAACATCAGTATCCTGCGACACGAAGCAGAGTTTTACGGGATAACTCCTTTAGGTGTGTTGCAGTACAGAGTGTAGAGAGTTAAAACCTTATTCCTGTTAGTTGCATGTACTCTAATTTTGTTTTACTTCCTGTTTCAGTGTTTGTAACTTCCCTGCATTGTCTGTGTACTTGAACCTTTGTGAAAACTGATCACCTGTAAAAATCATAACAGCACAGCAATTCATATGATACAATGCAAAGTAATTTTGCACAGTTTAAATTACAGTGGATTCCTGTGTGTGTGTGTGTGTGTGTGTGTGTGTGCATGTGAGCAGTACGGCGCCTGTTGCTGTGTGAGGAGCTGGACCGCTCATCATGTGGCAGTGTTCTCTTCCATGGTTACCTGCCGCCCCCAGGTAAAGACCTGAAACCGAGTGATAAAGAAAATTAACTGAAAAATAGAGCAAACCAATTAAGTATAATCAGAAACAGTTGCAGGAAGGAAACAACCAGTTAGTAAGTCACAAAATACGATAAAAATACAAATCTGCAATTTTTATGAATACATTTCATTGCACCTTTCCATGACAGCTATCCCTGCCCGTAAATCAAGCCCTGCCTCAGCACCCTCTGGCTCATCCTCTGATGAGCGGCCGGGTCCAAGTGGAGCAGAGGGCTTCACCCGTGTTGGTCCCCCTCCTCATCCTTCGCTCTCTGGCGCGACCGTAACGGAAGACAACCACAAACTGGGTGAGCAACCTGGGTCAGCCTTATGAAGTGTGTATGAATTTAAAAGATAAATAATCATGGTAATCTGTAGATTATGTATGTGCCTACAGCTGTATTTGGGCAAGTGCCAGGAATCCATCTCAGACTGTGTGTCTACTACATGTGCTCTAGCATGCATCACATCTGTATGTGCGTGACAGTAAGAAAGTGTAGTGTATGTACTGTTCATGCTCGTCCACATCTGTGTGTGTGAGTGTGTGTTTCTGCGTGCATTGATGCTGGAGCTAATGTGACCTGACACATCCTTTTCCTGAGGTAGCCTAGTTTCATATCAGCCTGCTCTCTGTTGAGGATGACATCAGAGAATATAGTGAGCTTCAAATAACAAAGATTGTATGTGCTCACTGATGGAGAGGAATTTGGGCATTTTATATCATGCAGTAATTTGAAGTAAACCTCACTGATCTCTGCCTGGTTCTAGTCCGTTGAATCGCTGCCCACATTTCCATTTTATTATTACGAATAATGACAAATAATGAAAAATGAAGATTGATTCAGTCTGATTATCAAGCTATGAAAGTGGTGTGTTTATTTGTATTTTTTATTTTGTGTGTGTGTGTGTGTGTGTGTGTGTGTGTGTGTGCAGGTCCTGTGGTTGACCCCAGGAAGGTGCTGATTATAGCGGGACACCACAACTGGATTGTAGCAGCATATGCACACTTTGTCATCTGCTACAGGTAATAATGCCTTAACGTGGTTGGTTAAAACATTTCTCATTCACTCTATAGTACACGAGGGGGAGATATTAAATTATTTATGATGTGAAGATGGAGTCATTATCTGTTGTGTCTCACATGTCCCACAATGCTCCTATATCTGTACCAGTACACGAGCTGTCATCTTCGGCTCTGTACATGAACTATTTATTATGTTAAATGGTTGTCTGTGTGTGTGACCTCGCTGCAGGATAAAGGAATCTTCTGGATGGCAGCAGGTGTTCTCTTCCCCCTACCTTGACTGGACCATTGAACGCATTGCACTTAACGCCAAAGTGGTGGGCGGCCCGCATGGAGACAAGGACAAGATGGTGGCCGCTGCCTCTGAAAGCAGTATCATCCTCTGGAGCATCCAAGATGGAGGCAGTGGCAATGAGATAGGTAAGCACAGAGTTACTGTGTGCTTGCGTCCACGTGTTCAGAGGTTCCTTCTGAACCTACTGGACTCTGAGAAATATGATCCAGTCAGGAAAAACTCTCTCATATATATTTTTACATTTATTTATATATATATATATATATATATATATATATATATATAGATTTGTAGAACAAAATTAATGAAGAAACGGAAAGGGGATAAGGTTGTCCAATTTTTCACATAATAGCTGTAGTTCTTTTTTGTTCTTAGAAGTGTATAACCAAATTTGCGTGTATAACCGGGATTTGACAAGAGTGAGATGGTAAGGGGTAACTGTGCCTTGAAATTTATTTATTTTTGTGTATGCTGACCATCTTGCTGATTTGTGACCCCTTTGTCCAGCCATCTCTGTGACTCAGCATTCACTCTCCATACACTTTCCCCCAGACCGCAGATTTACAGTAACTCCTACCTCTCCCCCCCACCCCAGGTGTATTCAGTCTCGGTGTACCTGTGGATGATCTCTTCTTCATTGGGAACCAGCTGGTGGCTACAAGCCATACGGGGAAGGTTGGGGTGTGGAATGCAGTCACACAGCACTGGCAGGTAAGATAGTGTGTGTGTGTGTGTGTGTGTGTGTGTGTGTGTGTGTGTGTGATTGTGGGTTAGTATTGGTGAGACATTTGTGATTCTCCTCCACATTTGTGTTTTCCTCTTTGACTAAGTGAGTGAACTTTACATTAAGGTTATAGGCCGTCAATGAGTGTGTTTTTAAGCAAATTTCCCTAGACATTTGTATACTGTGTGTCCCTATTTGACCGTTTATTGAACGTACAGTGTGTGTGCTTTCAATTTAGAGACAGTGACAACATGGAATAACACTGTACTGATTGTGAGTTCACCTTCTTGTGTGTATATGTCAGGTTCAAGATGTTGTTCCTATTACCAGCTGTGACACAGCAGGATCCTTCCTACTTCTGGGCTGCAACAATGGATCCATCTACTATATAGGTACACAAATGTTTATACACACACACATGTGCACACAGAGGGTTATCTATGTTCTGTCTTTCACTCAGTTTATTGGATGTTTATGAAGTTAATCAAGTCAAATGGAAGTTCCCCTTTCAAGAAAAGGACATGTTGACCGCCCTTTCATATGATGACCTTGTATGATTAGTCCTTATAAAATGCTTTTTTTTTCCACCAACAGTAATTTTTATCTAAAGGAGTCTGAATCAGTAAGGGGATTGGATGCTGGATCAAGTTTTCCTAGAAAGACATTAACAATTTGTCTTCTTCTTTTCAGACATGCAAAAGTTTCCACTAAGGATGAAGGATAATGATCTTCTAGTGACAGAGCTTTATCACGACCCTTCAAATGATGCCATCACTGCGCTGTCTGTCTACCTCACACCTAAAACCAGTCAGTAGACCATTTTTTCCCCCTCTAACAATAAAGAAGAAAATAAACTTTATTGTATTCCCGCATATACATATTCTATATCTATTTCTTCCTTTTCATAGTGTTTCAGCTCTGTTCACCTCCCTCAGGATCTAAACAGACAGTTTTGGATGCAACATAAATCACAGTTACTGACCTGACATTAAAACGTTCGGTCTGTGTGTATTTGTGTTGTGTCTTTCTGTCGTGCCCTCCCTCTGTCTGCTCTCAGGTGTGAGTGGGAACTGGATAGAGATAGCCTATGGGACTAGCAGCGGTGCGGTGAGAGTCATCGTGCAACACCCGGAGACAGTGGGATCAGGCCCCCAGCTCTTTCAGACATTCACTGTGCACAGGAGTCCGGTGACAAAGATTATGCTGTCTGAGAAACATCTGGTATCAGGTGAGGAAGTTGTAACAGGTAGGAGGGTTAGACAGACAGTTTCCCTGCTGATAGAGGGAGCCGGAGAGGGTAATAGAGGAATATACAAGACAGCGGTACAATTGCAGACTGTTGACATCATCCCTTGTTTTTGTTCTCTGTTGTGCACCTGGGTGTATACCTGCGATTGAAATCTTGTGCGTTTGTTTGTGTTTTTCTGCGTGTGTCAGTGTGCGCGGACAACAACCACGTTCGGACGTGGACGGTGACCCGGTTCAGAGGGATGATCTCCACCCAGCCAGGCTCCACCCCCCTGGCCTCCTTCAAAATACTGTCGCTGGAGGAGACGGAGAGCCACGGGAGCTACTGCTCTGGGAATGACATAGGTGAGAGAGTTAGGAGGGGAAGATCAAAGGAAACGGAAGAAGGCAATATTGATTGGTACGATGGAAGGATAGATGCATTTATAAGGAGGAAGAGAGGGATTGTCTGATACTGTCCTTGGAGCAGAAGTACAGGTTTGGGATTGACATGGTACTGATCGGTTGATCTTATCTTTGTTCAAGTTATGTGAATAGCTATGACAACACACTAAATAGGGGCCTCATGAATAAAACTGCTGCCAGTCTTTAACTGTAACGAGACTGTAATGAGACAAATCGAGCACTGATAACAAAATGTTCAAGCATCCTAGTTTTGTGTTCGACTGACTGTTTTGTCACAGTATGTTGTGGTGGACTTGCTGAATCCAGATGTCGGCTGGCAGGCTGATGTGCCGGTAGAGACTGATCTCTGTGTTTTCTTCTCTCAGGTCCATTTGGAGAGAGAGACGATCAGCAGGTTTTCATACAGAAGGTGATCCCGATCACCAACAAACTGTTTGTGAGGCTCTCATCTACTGGAAAGAGGTATAATTTTCTCCATCTGTCTTTCTCTTTGACCTTTGCTCCTTTGACCTTTAATCTAACTTTGTTTTTCATTGTTATAAACTGGGAAGAGGGAGGATGCTTCCTCTCACTAAATGTCTTTCTTTCCCATTGTTATAGCATATCTGTAATCTTTCGGTACTTCTGTTTGACTGCTTGGTTGAGGTTTTTGTGTTTACATGCCACATGTTGACCTGTGTGTGTGTGTGTGTGTGTGTCAGGATCTGTGAGGTGCAGTCAGTGGACGGGACCACCATCTCTTGCTTCATGGTACGGGAGTGTGAGGGTTCGAGCCGGATGGGGTCGCGACCCCGGCGCTATCTGTTCACTGGACATGGCAACGGCAGCATCCAAATGTGGGACCTGACCACTGCGATGGACACCGCTAACAAAGGAGAGGAGAGGAAGAAGGACGGTGAGGAAATAAGAGACAGATAGGGGGAAAAAGAGGGAAGGTTAAGAGAAAGACAGAGCTGTGGATAAACAATAATGTAGGAAAGAACGTCCATAGCTGTATTTACTCAGCTACAAAAAAAAATCACCTACAAAAAGTAATATTCTGGATACAGTTGACTATTTCTAGGATTAAATGTAATTGTTTGATGAAAATTGTGTGTTCTGAAGCCGCTCTTGTGTTTCATAGATGTAGGAGGGCCTACAGAGGAGGAGCTGCTGCAGCTGTTGGACCAGTGCGACCTGAGCACCTCCCGCTGTGCTACACCAAATATTAGCCCCGCCCCCTCTGTGCTGCACCACACACGCCTAAGAGAGTCCTGCTCAAGGTGAGAAAGCAAGTTCACACACACACACACACACACACACACACACACACACACACACACACACACAACATTAAAGACAAACACAACTACGCCCAACCCTTCACCTTCCTCACACATATGTACATATGTACACACACAAAACCTGCCTGTGGTGTCTTTCAGTCTGCAGTTACAGGCTCCGGAGCCCATTCCTGAGAGCCAGGCTACTTATGGAGCTGTGCGACCGTACAGAGAGAGCCCCCTGCTGGCCCGCGCTCGACGAACTGAGTCCTTCCACAGCTACCGGTGAAGTAGTATTTGTCTCACTGTGAAGATACATTAATGGTTCACTCATGTTACAAAAAAAAACTGATTTCCTCACTGACCCCTAGAGGTATCAAGCCGTGCAGTTATTTAGGTTTTATTTGCTCAGGTTTTGAGATATCCACTTTCAACTTCTGTTGAAGAAATAGTCTCCATGATAACTGTTGAAAACCTTTATGTCTCATCCAGAGTAACAAAGACAATGTTGTTTGACAATGTCATTTTTTTTAATGTGATGAGCACCACAAATCCATTCACCTCTATATTTTTAATATGGTGGCAGAAATCTAAAAATGGCTAGATACCACGAGAGGTAAGTGAGGATACTATTTTATTCGTAATTTGGCTATTTGCACCCATAGCACCTGGTTTTGAAATACCGCCTCCCTGCGAGAGATTCTGATAAGAAGTCTTATGTTATCCTGCATTCTGTTTATTTATCCATCCGCCTGTAACTGACTCCCATCTTTCTTTCCACAGAGACTTCCAGAACTTCAGCCTGAGTCGAGGTATCCTGGACAGCACAGGTCAGACGTCCACACAGGGCCCCAGCCAGACCCCCGATGTGCGCCGGTCGCTCTGTGACTTTGGGCCTGAGGACAGCGAGAGGAGAGCCACGGCTATGGAGATCTGGGCTTGCCGAGCCAGTTCAAGCTCTAACACAAACATCGGCGCCACGACGACTGCTGGCGTCTGCGGCTCGAAGGCAGAGGGCGGTCAGGAGTCTCCCCGACAACCTCCCGACAGCCCGATTCCCGGCGGTGACGTGAGGCGGAAGGTGCACCCTCCATCAGAGGAGGGAGAGGGTGTAAGACCGGGGGGGGACGGCGGTGCGAGGAAGAGGGGCGTTCTAGAGGGAGGCTTTCTGGGGAGAAAGAGGGCTCCCCCAGTGCCCCACCTCTCCTCCCTCCCCTCAGGATCTGATGGCGGTGGCAGCGACTCATCGTCCAACGCCTCCCCCTCCCCAACCAAACTGGGATCCTCCACCTCACCGCGACACAGGAAGCTGGCCCCTGAGCTGTCCAATCAGGACAGCTGCCTGTGACTTCCCAAAAAAAAAGTGCCCACCACCCTTTTCTTTTGACCCCAATCAGAGGAGTATTCTCGTAGAGGCGTCTTTTTTTTTTTTTAGGTATAATTTATGACGTAACTGGATAGAGGACCTTCTTCCCACTCCACACACGACGATACCATGTTTTAATGAGTATGTGTCCGAGGAGGAGTCTCCTTTACTCAGTTTGCTTCCTGCGCTGGAAAAACTTTAATCTAAACCTTGTTTTAATTTAAGTCAGTGGAATTTAAACATCGGTGTCACACTGTTGACTACAAAATCTGACATGAAGAAGCAGTCTCAACATCCCAACGCTAACAGCATGCCATCCCAACCAGGGCTGGAATGCATTTTTGTTTTCGATCTTTTAACGATTTCACGTTCGGGGGTACAACTGGAGCTCCAACTGTCTCAGTTTGCTTTTGGTGTTTGCTTCAGGTCGTCTTAACTGATGAAGAAGTTTAGCACTTTCAAGCACAAATTTGATAGCAATATGGCTTGTCAGTTAGTCTCGCTGAACTGCTGAAGTTGGTTTCTCTCCCTGTGTTGGTGTTGTTCACTCTACATCTTATCAAACATACAGTTACTACAGAAACATGCAAAAGTCTGTCTGGCCAGGTGTTGTCAAGGGCGTGCTGTTGCTTCCTGTTTCGTTGTGTCAGGCCACCGATGTGTAGATAGATTCATTAACTCGTCAAGGTTCATCAAAATGAAAATACAAGCAAATAAGCACAGCGCTAGTAATAGAATGAGGGTTTCGAACACTATCCATGGAGTGCTTTATCTTGTGAGACCCTTACGCAGCTAATGGAAGCCAAATGGATTCAACAAAGGCACAGCTTGTACTTTTATCAGATATTTAAAGTGCTTTTATTGACTTATAGTCTGGTAGGAAATTACTTTGATCAGACCTAAACCGTTCAAGTTTAAACGAAACATCTGCTACAGAACAGAACCCACGTGTAAAAAGTCTTGCGATCATCAAAAATCACCCATCACAAAATTTTACATTTACACTAATATTAAACAGAAACAACAGCAAATCCGCACATTTGAGAAGCTGAAACCAGCAGATGTTTTTTGGTGATGAAACAATTAAGTGACTAATCGCTTCGGCACTATTTCCATTTAGATTTGTCAAAAGGATCGACCCCCTTTCAAAGACAGAACTTGTGATGTCAAGCGTCTCTGACAGTATGTGCGCTCTGTTGTTAAGTGAATTCTTACTCAAACTGACCTTAAACACGTTACCCTAGCCAGAAACTTGGCAGCTACTTGAATCCTAATGCTGCAGCCAGAGACACAATGTTTATTGTTGTTGAAGCAATGACACTAAAAGCCAACAGTCTGCAAGCAGTAAAGTCATTGTGCAGCTCCCACATGCAGTAAAAGCTTCCTGGGTTCGTCGTCTGACGGCTCAGTGACAACTATGCAACAGAGGAGTCGAGACGCAGTCGAGCCAAACTAACACTCCGCGGTTTCCAGGTGAAACGTGTGTTACACAAGGCGACGGGCCGACTGCATTATTAACGTATACGAACAGTAGCATAACAGCCTCCCTGTTCCTCAACAGAGGCGAAAAAACAAAAAAGGAAACTGTTGTGTGCGACGTGTGACCTTTTTGACAGCAGACGTTTTGACTTGTCATAGCAGCGAAAGAACAGACGGAAGGAATTAGTGACGGACAAGCATGCACAATACCAGGACCCCGGAGCTGGCTCAGCTGAAGGGTCTGCAGTCGTTTTTAATGTCATCAGTTACATCTGTGCTTTTTCTGATACAACAAGTCTGTAACTGTCTGCTGTGAAAAAAGGTCTTATCCAACGCCGCGATTTGAGGCAGTTTCATAACATATTCGTAAAAGTGAATTTGAAAACAAATTAGTGGCACACAGCTGGAACCTTATAGTTTAAGGGAAGTTTTATATTTTTGCTTTGTTTTTGTTTTTTTGGAGATTAAGAAGATCACATTCACACTAACTGACGTTTATACAAGAACAAAGACTGTTTTTAATGCTTTGTGCTGTGTACAGTATACGACCTTCTTGATGTCTAAACAGAGAGAAATCATTTGGTACATGTTAGAAAAAGCAGTGGCGTCTGTGCAAGATCACAAAAAATTATCATCATTTATATATATATATTTTCTTTTTACAGTATCACAATACAACTACACTCAAGTCCATACTCTACAGGACCTACACTACATCACTTTACTCCCTTTGAAACAGATTTTCTCATGTCTTGTTTTGTTCTGGATGACTGTTGCAGTGCCTTATTTAACTAGTTTGACGGTTATCAGCCTGTTTCTGTGTTTTAATCTAAAAAGGATTCTGACCAAAAGCTTGTGAAGACTGAGCTCATTGTGGAGCCACCTAACAGACCTGTCCACTCTGGCTTTGGCTACAATTGTCTTATGATAGATTTACACCAGGCCAAATGACGTTTTATGAGCGGTCACTTGACTTGATAGGCATTACATATTAAATTATGAACCTCTATTGTATATTGTAAATAATCTTGACATAGATTGAAACTGGAAAGTCCATTCTTCTTCCCAACACCTGGGGAGTTTTTATCTGTAGCTCGAGGTGAACCAAATATGAGTGTACACTCCGTAGGAAACAAAAAGAATGCACCTTAGGTAAGATATAGTTGTGGGGGCCTAAAAGACAGCTGGAAGTTAAATGTTAGTAACCTTAATTAGGTTAATGTTTGGGGTGAGCTAAAGAAACCAGGCCAGCTCTTGATCTACGGTACTTTTTTATAACCATTGTGGGGACAGCTGTGAAAAGTGGTGACGGCAAAAAAAAGGTAAATAAAACCAGAAAGAATCTCCTGAAATTATAATTTGCCAAATCCAGCAGCTATACAACCTCTTTTTTTATGTAGTTTTTAGCACACTGCTTATCGTTTCAACATTTAAAGATGAACTGCAGTCCCCTGGTTGTACAAAGATGTACATTTTGATACACTAATTAACTGTATGGAAAGTAGACATACATATTCAGAAACAAAGTCCTAATACGGATGCATTGATATGTGTGATGGTGTGTTGATGCTTACACTGTTGTTCATTACATATTGTTGATAATCATATAATGCCTATATTGATATTACCATGCTATCGGACCTAACTGCATTCGCACTTGCACTATTAAGACTAATATTAAAGGTAACTTGCTAGTGTTTATTTTATATAAAAAATTATAAAATGTAAAGTGTATTTCAGCACATAACTGTTTGTCTGTCCTTATCTGTCGTCCCTCGGTTCTTCTCTGGCTATGTTTACATTATATTACAGCCAGATGCTAGTGAGCTAAAAGGAATTCATATCTGTTTGTTTAAACTGCCCTGTTCATCATTGTTTTACATTGTGTAAGTTTGAAATGCTGCAATATTTTGTCATATTATTTACGGTTGCCTACAGGACTGACCCATGATCAAATATAATGTCAACATTGAACTTTGTTCACTAAAACCTCTCAAAACTGAACATTTTTCCTTTCTTGAACTCTCGGAAGATTAAGAGGTAAATTGACAGTGATTAAATAAAGTTTTATTATCATTTTTTCCCCCCATTTTAATAGAAATGGTTACTCTGAAGAAACTCCAACTCTGTATTAGAAAGCTGAAAAGTATGGCATTCGTTTGCAGAAATGTTTACTGTTTTTTTTTTAAATTCATTTTTTAAATAACTTTGATATGCATGTTTTAACACATCTTATAGAACAACATGACATTCTTCAAGGATCATTAACTTCACTCCAGTTTTCCAAGAACAGATTAACAGTAACTGAAGACGTTTCAGTGGGATCTGAGATGTTCTATGAAAACAACTTTGACAAGATTCAAGATTTTATAGTAGTTAAAGCAAATTTTATCTCCAGTTTCACTTCACATTTTTAGCTCATGGTTTATGTGGATAACCTGCCAAAGTGCACACTTTTTGTTTTGTCTGAGCATCACAGAGATGTGTGTGGGCGGGGGGGTGTCTCCCCAGCTTTCAATTCACTAACCTTCCCGTTCAGACAGTCTCCTCTCTGAGACGCCGTCTGTCGTCATCGTGATTTATGAGTTTAATAAAACACTGTGTGTGTGTGTGTGTGCGTGCGTGTGTGTGTGTAGCTCAGGGCCATACTGTCCCTTACAATCACTCCACAAACTCTTTTCACAACCTCGCCCTCCCTCCGTGGCTGACAATAGCTGTGAATGTGGCTGTGAATGTTTTAGAAGTGCCCTTGTCAGACTGGTGTCCTTGAGCGAGGGCACGGCTGCAACTGCCAGTTTGTTAATTTCAAACTTGCTCTGATGTCCCCTGAAGGGACGCAGGAGCAAAACTAAATTACTGCTGCATAGTTTTGATGGAGATGCCGACCCTCTGTGTGTTTGTGCTGGTGTGTGTGGCTGAGTTAGTAAAACACAACTGTGTCAGATAGAGCAGCTTTATTTATGATGTAACATCTAGCAGGATACACACACACACACACACACACACACACACAGTAGAGTCAGCTGTATGTCCAAACTATTTTGCTTTATTAATTGTATTTCTACAAGTTTAAACTTATCTTTAAACTAAGGCACAATATTAACCTCATCATGGAACAAATATTCACGTAGTGGAGTTTTTGTCCTGTTATTGTAACACTAATGTCCTCATGCATTGATATTATACTGAACGTGGAATTGGTACGTTTTTGTGTCTTTAATTTTGAGCAGCTGCTTTTAAATACCGACATCTCCCTTGTTCACGACAGAGTAAAACAATATAAAACTGCAACAAGCTGTCTTTGGCTCTTTTTTTAAAAAAACACACAAACTTTTAATTGATTTAATTAATTGTACCATAAAAAAGAAGTGGAAAATAAATGTTTCATACAACTATAAGCCCTATGCTAGGATACACAAGATCAAATTATCTCTGCCATGAAACTTTACATTCAAGTTTCACAGATATAGTTCATACTGTAGGTAACAGATAGATGACGAGTGGTTCTTGGATAACTTTATAAGCAACAGGAAATGGACAAAAATGTCTGCAGCCACTAAAGTAATTTAGAACAAAATTGTAAGAACACAAATAGACACATTTTCTTGACCATTTTTTATAATTTCCCCGAAAAACACAAACATTGATCAATGAATCATCTATAAATAAGACTTTTTTATACAACAACCATAAATAATACTGCCAGTGTAAAAAAGAAAAAGTTTTAAAACAATACAGTAGGCTTCAATTTTGTACACAAAAACCCATCAACATTACAAAGAAATCCAACATCTTGTTCTGATAAATACTGTTTCTACGATGTTTAGCTTCTAAAAATTAAAAGCCCAATCTGTGGAACCCAAACATAAACAATGTTTCATCCCTGCTCTAACACCGAAACAGGACATTACAGAGATTATATTTTATTCTACGTCTGATTGCGTTCTTGAATCAAAGAAAATTCGGACACAGACAAACAACATGGAGTCTGGATTCCATTGTCAGATAAACTATGAAATCAAACCCAGACACTCAGATTTAATGCAGTTGAACAAAGCTTTCCTCATGTCCAGTTCCTTCTTCATTTAAACTGCAGTAAACTGTATGTCCGCAACTGATACGGTAAAAAAAAAAATCTCAGATTGGGCTTTCAAATTACATATCACATAATCACAACAACCAGACGGCACATCTGTGATTCCCAGCCACGTTTAACACATTAAAAAACAGTTGGCATTTGTGGTCATAAACTAACACTAAGGCCATGTGTCATGGCCAGCTAAAGGACTATTGCTGCTGATAATGTGTAAGCTTACTAGGCACAATTACTTGTTGAAGCAGAAGAGGTAACTGAACCCTTCGACGGCAACTGATTTCAAGACTGGTAGCAAACCCGCTATAGCTGAACTTTCAGCATTTTCTGAAATAACTAAACTACTAACAGTTGGCAAGCAGAGACAGTGAATCATAATACACCGTGAACATTCAGTCTGTTTGCTGTAAGTCATTTAAGGATTCTTTTGGTTCTTAATCTGAGCAGAATTTGAGATATAACGTACTGTAGATCCAGATATAGACATATTCAAGATAAGGAGCCAATATACTGAAGCTTTTTAACTCACAACCTTGTTGGATGTTGGATCCCTGCCTCTACTACAGACTATTCCTAGCCTCTACAGGGAGTTATAGACGCAGTGGGGTAAATTGAGACAACACCTGACTTAATACAAATGCTGTAGAACAACAATCAGTATTATTTCCTCTGCCTCAGGTCTTTGGGTCTGACTTTCTTTTACAAGTTTGGATCTGACCATCATTAAAACATAATTAACACTGTATTTTTCAAGACTTTCTAAATCATATTTCAAGCATTGTAAATAATTTCCGTATGTACCAGTCCTGTTAGACCGAATACCAGGTATGAATGTCTTACTGTCTTGGTTTGAAACTAGAACTGAATTGCGACCGTGACACCAGATTAGATGTAGGGATCTTGTCTTAAAGATGAGTGTCAGTGAACATGGTGTGCTCCTTCTTCACAGAACTTAAGGCCTTGATGGCATCCACAAACTCATCTTCCTCCACATACTGAAAGACAACACATGAGATCACAATTAGGTATTTAAAAGTCCTGCAACAGTTACGGTATGTGCTGTAAGCCCAGTGACGGAGAGCAAAGGTGACACCAGTGATATTCTGCAGAGGGATCTACAGTATCAACTCCGGAAAAGTAATTTATTTTACTGAGTTACCAATATTCTAACAGTTTTGATAAAGGCAGTATATGGTGGTTCTGGTATTCATGATAGGGCTGTTACAATAAAACAAAGTCTGTCTGTTCCATTGTTACTGGACTGAACTATGATTGTAATTTTAACATACAAATGTAAGATATTTCCATCCTCACCAGTCCAGAGTCTTGTCCCAGTGGGTTGTCCCAGCTTCCTTCCTCCATCATCAGTGACTTCTTGTCAATCAGCTGACTGACACTGCGGTGCAGGGAATGCTGGGAGTAGGCCTGACTGAGGTCTGTTTGGCTGGGAACCCGCAGGACAGACATGGGGCTGAAACGTGAGCTGCTGCCTACGATCTTTGTGTCTGTCAGAGCCTGAAAAGTAGATTTCAGATGGTGATTGAAAAGGCCACACCAGTGTTCAACATGTTTGAAGTGATTTACTACAAATCACATGTACTTTATATTACTGCTAAAACATAGATATGACGTTCACTGTAATGGATTACATTACCTTACTACTCACCTGACTGCAAAATGATTTTCATATGGTACTGAAATGAATAGAAATCAATGGCACCACCGAAAGACTGTGGTATACTAGTAGTAGAGTAGTAGTGTAAGGAATACATAATCTAACCCAAACCCCAAAATCCAACTCTCTACCCAAGAAGAGTTTCTATAAATAAAAACAAGTAAGGCAGGAACATTTTCATTCAATAAATGTGTTTCAAAGCTGAAATGCAGCCGTTGTGTGATCTGGATATTATTGTTACACATCACCTAAATTTAGGTAACATGGAGGTAAATATATTATTAATTAGGCTGCCTCTTTACAGAAAAATATCTATGTGAAATGTAAATAGTGTACAACACTATTTGAATGATTGTTTGAATGGAAATGTATATTGACTGTGATTGTCATAATATCAACGATCAACAGGGGGCACTACTCAGCAAGGATTGGTTCTTTGGATCACGCGGCAGAGGGGCAGAGTCAAATCCCTAGAAACATGTTTTTTTTTGTTTTTGTTCAACAATCAACAAAAACACAGCAGACACACATGAAACCAATTTAGCTTGAGCCATAAAACAAAGAACAAGATTAAGATAAAGTGCGACACAGATGAACTCTGGCTTCATGGCTGCTGCTATAAAATTTGGGTGTAAAACAATACAGTTGTTGCATATACAAAGTCAACACTGTATGGATTTATAATTTCTTAACTTTACAAACCCAGCTGAACCAACCACACCAATCACACACACACACAAAGCATGCATGCACAAACCAAACAGACATGCGTAGAAAGTCACCCACACAAATCCACAGACCCGTACCTCAGAGTACACAGTGTAGCTTTTAAGTATAACGTTGCTGATCTCAACACAGTCTGCTACAGTGTCAAACTGCAGGGGGACAATAAAATAAACATTTAGGGGTTTTACAGAAAATATAGGAAATATTCTTACTGTGGGACGATCAGGGAGGAGCACAGAGCTGGAGTGATGCTTAGAGCACAACTCAGGACAGGGCCTCTGAGGGACAGAGAGAGAAACAGAGAGAGATGCAAAGAGACAGATGGGGAGACAGAGAGCGTGAGACAGAGAGAAGATGGAGAAAGTAATACAGGAAGGAAGTAAGTCAGAAAATACAGACATAAAAATAATAAGCAAGATAAAATTGACAGAGAATGAAAAAGAGCAAAACGAGGGCTAATTAAATGATTAAAAAAGATATTATATGGGGGAAGATAAATAGAGGCGTAGTAAAACACAAGTTAGAAACTAAAGATAAAGACAGAAAGATAAAGAATGATGATGTCTCCACTTGGAACAAACTTATACAAAACAAAATATATCAGATGAATTATTATTTCTATTTCTAAAATGCTTTTTTAAATAGACATAAGAAAAACAATTTTACAATGTATGTTAACTGGGTTTGATGCTAAAGACACAGCAACTTCACGTAGGTGAAGGAAAGACCTAACGTCAGAGCTTGATTCATGTAAAAACATCAAACAAATCAAAAGCTTTAGGATATACAAACGCGTAAGCGTAGGTTTCATCATCCTCACTGTTAAAACTGAACCAGAAACTCACTGTTCACAGAAAATTATTGATATTCTAAGAGCAGCTTTCCAGTAACAGTTGTTGTGTCAGCCCCCTCTGGTGGAACAAACATTGAGACACAGCTACTCTGGCAAAAGCAGGATTTTCTAAATTGTGTACAATCTGCAGAAAAAAAGAGTTTTGATTCAGTCAACTGGTGATTTCTAGAAATCCAACAAAATCCATTCTTGTTCCCCCCCTCCCATTTACCTCCCCACCTCTGCTGCCTAACTTTTCTTCTGCTTTTCCCTCTTTGTAAACCCGACTACCTCTCTCTGTCCCTCCTCTGTCCTCTCCCCTTTCAACCATCTTGTCACTCTCTCTTCCACCAAGCTCCTTGTTTCTCTGCGCTCCTCTCACCATGTACATCTCTCCCCCAGCCTTCCTGGTCTTCTGTAGGATGACCAGCGGAGGGCGCTCTCTGGCTGAAGGATTCTTCCTCAAGGCCCTAGAAGGGATGAATAAAAGCATTCACACCCTTTTGTCCTTGTTCTTATTCAGATTACATTATCTGTGTTTTGTAATGACATGTCAAAGTTATGCTCAGTTTTATGTATTAGTGCAGTTTTGTATTAATAAGTGCAGAGAACTTGAAGAGAATAAATTCTTCTTATTATTTTCAATTCACACCTTAAACCTTTTACATGCTGCATATTGCATTAGAATACCTTTGTAGCACTAAGCCCAGCAGTATGGCCAGCAGAAACAGACCCAGCAGGGCTAATAACAAGATGAACCACAGCTCAGAGTAAACTGGAGTTGCTGACATGCTGACACCCTGTTTACCACTGTCTTCAGGCTCAGGAGGACCTGCAGAGAGAGAGAGAGAGAGAAATAAACAAACAAATATTTATATTAATTATTAATGTATTTTATTATATTGTATTTTAGAATTGTTGATATTTGCATGTTATTGTATATGTATTGATTTAGTACTGACCAGTGTTAATCATTTTCTGTACAGCTTTGGCAATATAGATTTCTGATCCGTCATGCCAATAAAGCTAATTTGAATTGAACTGAATTAAAATAAATAAGCTACTAGTTAGTAAACTACAGGTTCCATTCCATGTACCTTTTAATTTATTTTTTAATTTTAATCTTTCTGCTTATGAACTGTATGTGCTTTGGCAAACATGTTTTAATCAAAACATTATAACAGTAAAGTTTAACTGAATTAAATTGAGGAAGAGGACGTGAGAAACAGATACAGAGATACCTGAGTCACTGAAGAATATTCACATACAGGTTTGATTTTACACTAGGACTGATTCTAGCTGTATGTGTGTGTGTGTGTGTGTGTGTGTGTGTGTTACCTAGGCCTGTGGCAGGGCTATATCTGATGGTAGGAGTACTGGCACTGCCACTGTTTGTGGTACATGTCACCTGAAATGACAGAGCTAAGAAGAGCGAACAGCAGAGAGAAAGGGAGAAACAGAGCAAAATAAAATATTTTAGGTTAAAATGAAGTGAGACTGTCATGTAGGGTTGACTGATTTCATTTTGGGTATATAAGCAGCCTTAGAGGGCTAAAAATCAAACTCAGAATGGTTACGATGCATCGATGCAGGAACACAGACACTTCCTTTGGAAAGGGAGGGAGACAACATACATACTGTGGTGGGTCACACAACTACAGTTCATTCTGTCATGGCGACTCCCAATTCTCTGAAAAACTCTTGTCACTTTAGCACATCCCCTCAGTCAAAGGCCTGGCTTGTCCTCATTACCAGCCTGACTGCCAATCAAATAAGTTATTTTCCATTAAAGAATGACATTTGTTGAACCAACCTTAAAAGACACTTAAATATGATATAGGTTCATGTGTCATTAGCTTATTGCCCATTATTGTTATATAGCCCATGCAATAGTCAGTCAAAGCTAATTCATTTAAACAATATTTTATACTTTTACGGAAACTGCATTGATGCTAAAGGACTGGTCTGCTTTAAACAGTTCTGTTAAACTACGTTAGAGATTAAGTATATTTTTATTTATTTTTGCATTCCCATATTCAACAGCAGTCTAACCACCTCGTATAAATTTATAAGTGGATATATACATGTGTGTGTGCTCTTACTTTTCTGTGAGGTGCGTGGAATATGAAGATAGCTGTAGAAGCCAGTATAGACCCTCAGCTGGCTCTCAGTCACACTATACTCCTTCAGGTAGCCGTTGAGGGAGAAGGACCCCGCCCAGTCCAGCCAAATAACTGTCAGGTTACTGTCCACTGAGAAAGGAGACACGTACTGGGGGGCTGGAGAGAGAGAGAGGAGCGGGGGGCAAGAGAAACTTTGGATGTGTTTTTGTTTCTTATGACTGGTGAGCTGGGAGGGGTTGAGGGATTGGATATGCCTGACGTTACCTTCGCTGAGTGTGGTGACAGTAGTCCAGTTAGAGGCAGTGCTGCCCATGTTGTTGAAGCAGGCAGCTCTCAGCTGATAGGTGGAGTATGGTTGCAGACCTGCACGGATTAGTTCAGTTGTTTATTCACACAAATTATTACGCGTGTGATTTAGTTTCTCAGCATCTTCAGTGTTTTCTCAAAGTATGTCAGGACATCTTAGTGTTGTTACGCATTTAAAAATACCTTGACTTGACTTGACTTGACACAAACACACACCTGTCACATTGTAGCTCCGCCTTTTGCCAAAGAAGCAGATTTCCATTGGTCCTTCAATGCAAGGAGGGGGCACAGGCTGGGGGGGCTGCGGGCAAGGTGATCTGAGATGTAGCTCACAGCTGGAAAGAGAGGAAGAGAGTGAGTGAGTGAAGGTGAGATTATGGTATGTGTATCTGTTCATACAGAAAATATGTTGAAAATACACTGAACAATGCGCCCTTATGTTTTCTACTCACCTCTCTATGACTCCATTGGGTGCCAGAGGCTCGTCCCATTCCAGCTGAGCAGAGCGGGAGGTCAGGGTGACAGGGCGAGGAGGAGGCTGGTGGGCTGGGGGGGCAGCCAGGGTGTGGAGCTCACTCAGTGGACCCTGGCTACAGCACTGTCAAAAGTTCAAAACGGAGACTTCAAAGATCTGTAGTATTTCTGATCATTATAAAGAAGAATTACATGCACAACACGTAAACACTGAGTTCAGGGAGTTGTTTTCCAATAAAAAAAGAACACTCATTATTGGAAAACGTATCACTGCTCAAGTTTTTTTACAGTAAACTGTTTAAGGCAAGCAGTTCAATTCTATATATTACTCTTATTACCTGATAGCAGGTGCAGGCCTCTACTCCTACCCAGTACTTGGTATAAGGACGTAAACCATGGAGTGTCTGCTGGTGGGATGTACCCTCTGAGAGCTACAGGAAGAGGATAGTGTTGGGGTGAGTTAAAGTTTTGGGTGAACATAGTATTCATAAACATACAGCGGGTGGGCCAGGGAGGAAGAGAGAGGACGAGGAGGGAATGAAAACGAGTGATCACAGAAAAAGTAAGATATAGTTATGTAAAATGGAAGACTGGAGAGGAAGACAGTTCAGAAATCAAAGCAGAAACTCCATACGAGTTGAGTGAATTATTAAAAGTAGTATTACGTTCTTTACCAGAGTGTGGTTGTTGCGGTTCAGTGAGAACACTCTGTAAAGGCTAACAATCCCATTGGGTCGGGCTGGAGGATGGATGTCCACTACTGCCGAGGTCGCTGAAACACGCAGGAAAACAGGCAGGCCTACCCCCTCAGGTGGGGCAGGTCCTGTTCTCCCACTGGTCCACGCACTGGCAGAATGACCGGCCGAATTCACTGCCCAAACCTGTCGGTCCAAAACACATATTAGTCAATAATATGATGACATTTTATTCACATATATAACTGACAGGGAATAATGGAAAGCTCATGTGACACATAGTGAGAGCCAGACATAAACTTTTTCTCCCGACATTAGGATTTTAGATGCATTTTATTAACTCTTAATGGTGAAAGCTTCTCTTAATTACCACTAGACCACCAGAAGGATATAAGTCAATTCACTGGCCATCCATCAAAACTACCATCAGCAGTGAGAGCAAAACCTTTTCAACATGCAACACAAC
The DNA here is from genome assembly GCA_031216445.1 of Lateolabrax maculatus. NCBI lineage: Eukaryota > Metazoa > Chordata > Actinopteri > Acropomatiformes > Lateolabracidae > Lateolabrax > Lateolabrax maculatus. Next base: position 14,655,523 of record CM062198.1, read on the forward strand.
ACTAACATATCTGCATGACAATTACTTTTCACCTTGATCAAGGAGTTATTCTCTCTCTCTCTCTCACACACACACACACACACACACACACACACACTCAGAGTAATCTTATTTGTGTGCTTGTGTTGGGTATAATTAGAGGGTGTACACAGCACAGGGTCAGGCAGGTTGGAGATTTGCATGTGTAAGTCATCTGTAGCCTGTCAGAAGTAGTGCAGAAGGCAGATGGATGGGTCTGAGCTTTACTGGTGAACGTGTGTGTCTGTGTGTGTGTGAGGCGTTGTTTGTAGCTGGGATAGAGAGTTTTGTGCGTGTATGCGTGTGCATGCAAGTGTGTTAAGAGTTGAATTAACCTCAATAATAGTCAATTAGGCTGTGATCAATCAGACTGATTGATCTAAGTGACAGCACAGATGGACTGAGATGGGAGAGGGGAAAGAAGAATGGAAGACGGAGAGACTGGGAATGGGGAGGAGGACAAGGCACAAGGAGAGGAACCAGGAGAAATTTTGAGCCGTGCCATTTTGTAATGTCGTGGCTCCAAATGAACTTGCTTGATTAGTAATAGATTTAGTTCTGCAGATAAGATTATACTGAGATTGTTTGTTTCAGGTTGCACAGACCACTTGTTAGTGCTAACTTTGTGACTTTAGTTGGTGGAGATGCACACACAGACACCTCCAACACAAAAAACCCTTTCATATATTCCAAACTTCTTTCATTTAGATTTTTTTTTATTGTATATCTAAATACACATCAAATATGAGTAATATATATATAATAATATATATCATATGAGTAACTGAATGTTACCTTTATAGTCACTTCATACAATCATTTCACACAAACACAAAATGTTTGTGTCTAATGCAACATAAATCTATTAAACTCAAAAAAGGACACACACATCTGCCCTTGAGCATTTATTTGAGTTATTATATAATAATATTTGTGACTTGTGACTCTGTGCTTACAATCTCCTCTCAGAGAAACCGACCTGGACTTGTCCGCTGGCCCATGAAACTGTCTGCTGCTTTTAAAGGGGATGAGAGGGGCTGATGTGATTGGCCCTGGCCCATCCCAACTCCACCAGCTGATACTGCACTTTTCCTGCTAATAACATGTTCACTCTGTTCCATTCTCTTATCCACTTTCCACATGTGGCACAGATTTTTGCTGCATCTAAAATCTGGGCGAAATTACCAACTGATTCACTAACGGTGCATTCAGGATGACAGAAACCCTGAGCAAAACACTGCACCACTGTGTTGGTGTAGGTTGTGTTGGCTATGGGGTGCTGGTAAGAAGGTGAAATACAAATCAGGAAGTTCTGTTTGAAGGCTTCTTTGAGACATAATTTTAAAACTACAGAGTGTTATTATGACAGGAATAATTTATCTTCCTTAGTCCAATCTTACAAATACACCTTATAAGATGCAGTGTGGTTGCTACAGTTGAGACAAAAAATAATCCAGGATCAACTTTATGTACGTTATTGTACTGAACATGGCCTAAGGCAGCAGCTGAGTACACAATCAGTGACTTGGACTGTCTTATAAGTGCAGTTCAGTCATAGAATTAGACCGAGATCCCAAGCTTGGACAATAAATCAAAATATAATGATACTGGACTGTCTTGTTAGCTCAATTGTTACAGTGCATGAATACCTCAACAGAGACAATTTTGGATATCTGTTACTCATAACATTATAATATTTAGAGAGATGCTCATAAAACTAATAAAGCAGAAGTCATTGCTGAAAAAGTAATTGTAAGAGAATAAAATGACATGGAATGACAAAGTGAAGAGAAAAGATTTCCAAAGAATATGAACACAAGTTTAGTGACTACAACATTTCACAAGTGTTGTATGTATTATCAGACTTTTGGGCCATTGTTTACACTGTTGTGCAGTGGAAAAAAAAAGGAAGAATGGCGGGAGGGATGGCAGGAAGAAGAATGATGGAAAGGACAGGAGCTTGTGTGGTTGGGGGGATGGAAGGAAGAGGGTACGTTAGGTAAAGGTCATGTTGTCATCCTGATAAGGAAAAGGTCAAAGAGAAGTGTGCAGTTAGCGGCTGTGAGTAAAAACATGATTAAACAAAACATGATTACAAATTAAACAAACATTTGTTTGCCATTAAAACTATGCACATTATACTGTTGGTATCAAGTGTCTATGCAAATAATGGCTGTACTATACTTTGTTTTTAACGTCTAACATCAATCTGCTGAGGAAAACTTAGAGGTCGCTAAATCTGGCACATTTATATTATATTATTATATTCATAATGATATCAATTAATAAGAATCGTTCCTTCTTATAAATAAATTACGTAATGTCAATACTGTGAACTGAGTTGTGATTTCATCTGTGTGCCTGTATGTTAGTAATCAGTTCTAATGTAATTATAACAATGTTGTCTATTGTTACACTGTTAACCTGTGATAAAGACAGTATTGCTGTTATTGTAATCACATTTGCAGCACCATATTAATGGAACAGAGCCCCTTGGAGAGGATACAAAGTGGCACAAAGTGCATAAGCATCAGGTGAAAGAAAGAGTTTTCTACTGCATATGTAGGTTCTACACAGGAACTGTGGCTTGACTTGTTGCTTGGAAGACTTTCAATTAAACTTGCTTCTGCCATCATGCAAAATTATAACTGCAGCAAGGAAATATTTCTACCCAGCAACAACCATGTTCTTCCCCTAGCACAGTAGCAACACAGTTAAAACCTCAAGGTGACGCAAGGCTTTGGACTTGATTAAGAAGTTTGTGCCACATAGACAGAACAGAGAAAAAGTTCAAAACTAAAGTCGGTCCAGATCACCTTGCCCTTGATCCAGTGCTAAAAGGTAGAACTCATCTCCACATCCTTATATCATCTACAGACTTTTTACTGCTTTCTCTCCTCTCGTGTCCTCTCTTCTCCTATTGGGCCGTGATTTGGCTTATTAGACACAAAATAAAAATATACGCCGTTAGCTGCCATGGAAGCAAAGGAGCCGCCATGGCAACAAACGACTTCAGGAAGCTACCAGACAGTATTTGAGCCTTTTTATTGGACGGTTGGACTGCGGACTCGATTCGAGAGCTCTGATAGGCCAACAGAGCTACTTGGCGGGTGCATCTACTTGGGGTGAAGGGGCTAAGTTGTGTGAAAGTGGGCAGTAATTAAAACCAAGCATAAAGCTGTCAATAGGAGCTTATGACCCAGTGTAATTAGCCTAATATGATTTCTCTCTCTGCACTGTGGTGGGCTAAACTGAACTGACTTATCGTCCTTGTGTACGCCTGAAACACAGAGAGAAGGGATGAGAGCCAGAAAGGTACACAGACAGATTAACTGCTAAATAAAAATAAATCCAAGAGGATAGGCTGATAGATAGGTAGACAGGCAGACACAGAGAAAATATATAACTTAGTGATAGAGAAATGGCAAGATGAATAACTTCATATCTCCAAAAATGTTTACAGTTTCTCCGCTTCTGTGTCTCTCGCGCGCACACACACACACACACACACACACACACACACACTTATGCTTACATGCACACACAAACACAGAATACTACTGTGTACATGTGTTCATGGACATCACACACATAGCAACACCTTGTCCACGTACCCCAATCCCCCACTGACAAATCCTCAGGGGACGTGTAGCGGTCACCATTAAAAGGTCCTTCCAATACAAGCTCTGTTACCAGGGGGGCTAACTGTTAATTCGATTGGCTGGCTGGTAATCAGGAAGTGGGGTGCTCTGAGGGCCTGGTGATTAATGGCTCTGTTGCCCGCCCGTCATCTCCCAAAGCTCCTCCCTCCCTCCCTCCTCCTGTCATAAATTAGGACCCTCGTAAATAAAGACGGCACCACAATCAGGCAAACTCAATCAATTACACAGGTTCTCTGGCCTCGGCTCGTATGTCTGACAGGCAGGAATGCTAATGTTATTGTTGCTTCCAAAGGGCTAGCCTGTCAATTAGCGTACCAACGCACAGCACAACAGCATGAATATGGACCCCACCATTTAACACCTGTCTGATTACTTGGCTTGTGTGTTGGTGTGTATGTTGGTGTGTATGGACCACTATATACAGTTGAGGTGTGTGTGTGATCGGGCTTTTGGATAACATTTCATTGTGAAAACAGCCTATATCTTGTAATGTGTCAGTCACATCACATTTCATCTCTAAATGAGGTTCACAGCTCCCAATAAAACTCTGTCCACTGCTGAGGACAAGAAGGAGTAAACATTTCTGACGTAAGAAGTATGAAAGCTACCATAGTTTACAGCTATTAAAGGGAACAATGTTTTTTAGTTATTATATTTCTGTATATGCAGAACCCATTGGCACTTTTTGTGTTAATTGTCCTCTTATCATACTGTTAATTCTACAGGTTTGTGGATGTTATGCATCATAAAATCCAGGTCAAAGTCCAGTCCTACTCTGTCTTTTGTGACTACAGAAGGATTGGTTTCTTGTCAGATCTGGATAAATGGAAATGGGAATAGTTTGATCAGTTTAATTTTACCGAGCCTAACCAGTTGGTATTTTTTATAATTCTGTTTTTCTAAACAAACACACATATAAATGCACAGAGCATTGTACCTGGTACTGGTATACAGTATACGGCTGGAGTGCTTCATCTTTGCAAGTAGTAGAGATATTCCTGTAGACAAGTGTAGCTGCATCCCGTCTGTGGGGGTCAGTGGTATGGTCCAATCTGCGGTACAGCTCGTAATGAAGGACTCTACCATTTGGCTGAGCTGGCGGGGACCAGGTGAGTAGAAAGGTGGTCTGCAAGCCGGTGTGTGTGTCAGGTTGGAGGTCTAACAGTGGCGCTGTTTGTCCAGCAGGGGGAGCCTCCAGAGTGAGTACAGATGACCAGTCACTGGAGGAGCAGCCAAGCGCTGTGCAAGCCTCCACCCTCACTTCATACCTACACAAATATAAAGGCACATATTTTAAACGCAATAATGTTTGTGTATTGTGTAAAAGACAATAGTGGGAAAAAAACACTTGTAAAATCTAGATACTTAATTAGAGCCCAGCAAGTGGAGCGATCATACAATCAAAAATCATGTAATTAACAGCATGTTTAAAATTATGTTTGTCTCAACCAAATGTCCTTTGAGTCTTATCAGTCTACAACCAACATTATGAGGTAATTCATTTGGAAGATTTTTTGAGAGAAAGAAAGAAATAAAGGAGATGACAGGAGTGAGGGGGAGAAAAAGAGAGAGAAGGTGATGAAGATGAGTTGAATGGATAGAAGGTCATCAGAGAGAGGGGGAGCGATCTTTAGATGATAAGGCTGATGAGCTTTTATTATCTGAATCTTATCACCACATACACACGCTCACACATACACAGCCACACAGGGATAGACACACACAACTGCACATGCATATGCACACTCACACACATGCAGACATACACACATACACAGGCTTTGGTTTTTGTCCTCTATCTATTTCTTTCTCTACAGTTTTCAGTTTCCAGATTTGGAAAATATATAAAACCATACTTGGTTACTTTCTGATCCTTCTTTCCTCTTTTTTTCTGCCCTTTTAAAACAAAATAATGATTGTAGACCAGTTTATACAGGTTCACAAGTTCAACTATAGAGTTCAAGATATGTTACATTTCACCATCTATTTTGAAAGAATGCACTGACTGATTGTTTTGTTATTAATTGACTGAAATTAGAGTGAAGTGAACATAGCGATGGTATTAACAATACAATAGTCCCTGGTTTGTAAAGAGTTTTTGTTTTTTTTTTAACCAAGAGATGGCACTCTGTTCCCTTCTTTATCACCCATTCGTATTTCTTATTCCTCCCCATATTTTCCTTCATTATAGTACTTATTACACAGAGAAGTAGGAAAATGAAAATGAAAATGTAAAATCTTCAACCTTCAGCTTTGCAATTAAGAAAAAAAAAATATATATATATACTTCCTACCTATACCATACAGTACTTCCATAAACAAATATATTTTGCAGTATAAAAACCTGGAGGTTAACTGTGGTGCAGATCTGCTTTGACTGACCTGTGGAAAGCAGCCAGCCCATGCAGAGTTGTGCGTCGGTCAGAGAAGTCACTGTCTTCTGAGGTAAACACAGTGCTGGTGATGCTGAGCTGGACTGGATCTCTTTGATACACAGTGTAACTCACAATGTCTCCATTAGGACGGGCTGGAATACTCCACTCTACTCTCACCTGGCAAGACAAACAACATACAGCATAAAAACAACAATCTAGATAGTAGAATCCAAGCCTCAGAAATAGTTATATCATGATTTAGCTGTTACTTGTATGGCTGATGAATGACTCACCTGGCTTGGTCCCAGAGGTGTCAGGGTTGGGAGACCGACACCAGAAGGAGCTGACGGGTGAGTCTTTGCTGTGGCTGCCGCACTGCTCACTGCCCCTTTGCTGTTGTTGGCCCTGACAACGTAGCTGTATTCCACACTTGGCAAAAGTGTGAAGTCGTGGTAATGGGTCTCGGTGCCGACATAGATAACTTCACCATCTCGGCGGAGTTCGTACCCGGTGATGATGCCATTAGGGTGCTCTGGTGGTCTCCAGCTAACCTCCACTGACTCTGGGCCAGTGACCTTCAAAGGAAAGGTCAAAGGTTACATCAAACAAAGCTCCAAATAGCATAACAGAATGTGAAACTCGACAAAGGTTTTGCAAACATAGGAAATAAGCTAAATTCTATTGGATTTAGATTATCCTGGAAGTCAAAAATAAAATCAAAAAGCACCTTAAGAGTCGGAACAGGCAGGCCAGTGGGAGGCGCCTCCTCAGTTACAGTGGACATTGTGGTGCTGGCAGTGCACCCGCCGCTGGTACAAGCTACAAGGACCAGCTGATATGACATGTGAGGCAGCAGATCTGACAACAACGTTTTTAGGTCTTTCCCACGATAAACTTCTTCATTGTTCAGTTTCAGCACATATTCGGTCACCTCTCCATTTTGGGTCAGTGGATTTCTCCAGGAAATGTTCATACTATTGGATGTGATGCTGTCCACCGTGGGAGCTTCCACTGTGGCAGGTGGAGCCTCTAAAGTTGTGATGTTTGTATGGAGACTGGTGATGCATCCCTCAGACGTGCAGGCTATGACTGAGTAGCTGTAGAAAACAATAGAATAAAAGTTTAATCATCTCTGTTAAAAGTTATCAATGTTGCGGTGGTTAGTTGGAATACCCACAAGGAAACATTCAGGTTAGTTAATTTGAGTAAAGCAACAATACCTATATGCTGAAAATGGCAGGAGGTCTTCATCGGTGTAGCTGAGGACGGTAGGGTCAAAACTAAATGAGAAACTGACATTGTTTCTCTGAATCCTGTAGGACTGAAGAACCCCGTTGGGCTCCAAAGGAGGAGTCCAAGACACCAACACCACACCGGGCTGGCCTTGGAGATGACTCACTGTTGGGGGAGCGAGACCACGAGGAGGGGCCTGTCTGGTTGTCACAGTTACCCAGGGGCTGAGGGTGTGTCCAGCGGGGTTGTGAGTACGGACACTGAACTCGTACTGTGACCAGGGGCGCAGACCAGTCACTGTATATGAGAAGGTGTCAGCATGTTGTGGGGATAATTCTCTGTATAGCACCTGTTGGAGACAGATGATTAAGGGTGATGAGTTGTACATTAATAACACCATTTTTATTTGATAATGCCCATTTGGTTTCACCAACCTTTCCGTTTTCCATACCCTCTCCATTACTTCTTCCCCTCCCCACTTCCTCCAGACTTCTCCCGAGTAAGAAATACTCTCCAATGGGCCCGTTGGGCTGGGAGGGAGGGCCCCAGGTAAGTGACACATGGTCTGGGCCAATGAAGAGAGGCCTTGGAGGGGGCTGGGAAGCAGGTGGAGCTGCTGCTGTGGTGACGTGCTGAGGTGTGCTGCGTGTGCAGCCTGCTGAAGTACAAGCTTCAAGAGTCAAAGTATACATGGTCCATGGCTCCAAACGACGAAACAGGAAGTTTCGTGAAAGTCCGCTGAATTCCAGGTTCCCCTCACTGTACAGGTTATACATCTGGAGAGGAGGAAGGCAGGGAAGAGGAAATTAAAGTACTGTCAATGTATGTATATACTTGGTATGTGTTTTTTTGTTGTGTGTATTGTGTGTACCGTGATGATGCCATGTGGAGCACTTGGCTGATCCCAGCTCAGCAGTAACGCCCTGCCCTGCTCTCTCTGCTCCACTGTGAAGTTCGACAGGCCAGCCGGAGAAGCCTCCTGAGTCCTAATGTCTACCCATGGACTGGACACACTACCTGAAGGGTTACAAAACATCTTGACTCAATGGAGTGGTTCAACGGTTGGTGCGGACATTATTTATTGCTGATATTTTGAAGAAGATACTGATCATGATCAACCTACCTGCTTCGTTCACAGCTTCCACTCGCAGACTATACTGACTGTACGGTTCAAGACCATAGAGTGTTTCTTCTTTGACTGAACCCTGAGAGAGAAAGAGAGACCAATGTATGATATATAAACAGATGGAATGAGTATGAGTGAACAGAAATAAGCAAAAGGGAAAAAGTAGGAGAAAGTAGGAGAAAGGGAGATAGTTGTAGGGTCGCGGATATATGGGATTGAAAAGAGGGAAGACAATGGGATGATTGGGCAAGAGTTAAAAGGAGAAATAAAAGAGAGCAGAGAAGTGGTTAACATGCCATAGCAAGAGAAGAGAGCGAGAGGAAATTAGTTACACAAACAAATCCTGCGTGAATAAAAACCAGTGCATTACTCATTTAAATGGGAAATGAAAAAAATACACTGAAACAATGGCAAGCTAAGATGACATGACATGGGATTTGTGATATCAACATTTCAACATACAGACTCTGCCATGGTAAAGTAAGTAGACACCAGAGAAGTGGCAGCAACAGAGAGACTGGCAGGCAGATGCCTGTCCCTTATGGGTGAATTCAAAGCTTCCAGATTGAGTGTTTATGTCGCACATGCACCCTTTCATATCACACACACACACACACACACACATACACACAAACACTTATTAACACACACAAACACACACAGAGAGATGCAGGCAGAGTGAGTTTGCCAGTAGCTTTAGGCAGTGGGACCCAGCCCAACACCCTGGCAGACACAGGGGCAGTGTGTATGTGTGTGTGTGATACAGTGGGAACACCATTTACTAATTGATAAGAGACACACTGTTGTTTCAAAAGGCCCTGGCGTGCAATGACATGGTAGTCAGGGAACACTAGGCTCCAAGATGTAGCCTTGCCTGTTTGTTTATGAGTTATGAGCTTTAAAGCAGCTATGAGAGTGATTTTTGTGTGTGTGAACATATTTGTGTGAATGTACAACACAGGAGGCTATATTTTTTATGTGTTGAGTCTGCATTTTTTAAAATTGTCTGTTCAGGACTTTAGGCTTTCACATAAACAAGCATATGTAAAGAGATTAACTGGTAACCCACTTCAATGCAGCGGCAAGAGGATCAAAAAGGCTCCAATTCAAACTGAATCAAATGAAAACCCTGACAAATCACCGTAGCGTGGCACCAAGGATGAACTGTCTGAACAACAACCAGAATGCATGTATTCACTGTTTTCATGTCTGGGAGCCAACGTGTTTTTCATCCACAGTAAAATAGGATTAATAAGCCCCTAGACACCTAGACACAAGCTAAATCCTCCTGCAAATCACAGCACTTCTCAGTAGAGAGAGAGAGGGAGGGAGGGACGCAAAGAGAGAGACACAGGGTTGGAGAGAGAGATAGAAAGTGAAAGGGGCAGTTGGAGTGAGAAATAAAGGCCGAAAGAAAAAAGAGATCGTAACGAAATGAAGTATATATAAGTAAGGTAATATAGGGCGGAGTATTAGAAAAGAGTCAGAAAAAATTAAGAGGTGAGTGAGTAAATAACTGATGAAGGAAATAAAAAAAAGGAGAGACAGAAGGACGGAGGAGTGTGGGAGAAAGAGTAAGACAGAGAGATTGAGTGAATGGGTAAAAAAAGAAGGAAGAAAGCTAAAGTGGGAGAGAAAAAAAGATAGATGTGGCAAAAGGGAGAGACAGATTAAGTGAGCGGGAATGAAAGATCTCTCTACCTTAAAAGCCAGTGAAATATGTGAGGCATGTGGCCTATAAAGCGGTTAACATATGCACATTGTCAATAGCAGCATCTGGCGCTGGCAGCTTTTATAGGAGCATGGAGACTCTGCTACACGCCTCTAGATGGCAATACATTCAAACACTTTATCACTGAAACACACCACATTAACGGCCTCCTCACACACACTCACACACACACACAAACACACACTCAACAATCAAGCACTATGAAATTCACCACCTCAGCCTGCTAACTGCACGCACGCACGCACACACACACACACACACACACACACACACACACATACACAGAGAGACACACAGACATGCAATAATCAAATGGTGTAACATTAAAACACACTATTACATTACATTAACAGCTCCCTCAATAACTATTTCTCTCTCATACATACACATGTGCGGAGACACACACATATACACAAAAAACACTTTCACAGTATCTTATAACACACGTATTAGGGAATATGTTGGGAAACACATACAAACAAAACTACCAGAGAAATAATGAAATGAATAACAGTATATACTATGTTTCCCAACCTTATATTTGTAAGGTTTCTGTCATGTATACTAGATTTTTATTTTACTACACATCATCTGACCTTGATGTGTGTAAGATTAAACTGTTTAAGCTGTTAAATGGCAGTTATTATTTTGGATACATATCAATTCACGTTTCAGTAACAATTTAAAGGCAAGAGCTATATTGCAATTTAGCAATAGGTATTTCTGATCCCTCTGTAATAACTAGAGGGTTCCCTCCTCTAGGATTTAATTCTTTTGCTGCAACATCAGCAAAATTGTAGATGTAGTGATTGTCTAAGACTGTAACAGCAAAAACTGCTTTTGATAAATTATTGTGTTTCGGTTAAGTCTTTGAAAAAATTGCCAACCTATGAAGACCACATGAAAAGGTACAATGTAAAATGTGAAAGCAAAAGGTTCTTGTCAAACTAAAGTCAGTGTGCATGAGCATGTGCATTTGTGTGTGGATGATCAAAGTCACTAGTTAATCATGCCAAATGCAAGAGAACAGAGGGGGAGCAAGCAGTCAAGAGAGCGGGCGAGAGAGAGAGAGATAGATGGGGAGAACAAGAGAGATTTGCACAGATGTAAAGGAGAAAAAGTGTAAACAAGACAGAGGGAGAGAAAAGAAGACAGTGATAGGGAAAGAAGAGAAGAGACAGGAAGAGGTCTTGCTAATTTATACATTAAAGAGCCCTCAGATCTTACAAGGTTCAACACAACTTAGCATTGAGGGCAAGGAAGCAATCTATTCAATCTTTTATTTCCTCACTCCGTCTTCTCTTTGGTGTGTGAGCTGAGCAACAGCAGGGGTCATCTAGACAGTGTGTGTGTTTCTGCAAGTGTAGCCTATATAAAAGGGTCAGTGTACTCCTTGAACCTTGTGCAGATGTATTGGTATCTGTGTTTATTTGTGTGTATCCTAACAAGCCGAAATCTGCATGCATCTTGTTTTGTGCCCATGTGTCCCTAGAAGTGTGTGTGTGTGCAAGTGCACAGCTGAGTGTGTGTGTGATATTCAGGTGGAGAGGCATGGTGCGGCCGGGGGGACAGTGTGTGATACTAATTAAGAATAACCATGTGTATTTGTCAAAAGAATTATGCTGATTATCTCACAAAGGCCCCAGCACTGGGCCCCGCAGAGAGACAGAGACAGAGAGACGGACCAACATTAGCATATGGCTACACACATGCATGCACGTACACACACACACACACACACACACACACACATGCTCTCTGTCTCCCTCTTTGTCTCTCTCTCTCTCTCTCTCTCTCTCTCTCTCACACACACACACACACACACCACTGTGCAGGTAAAAGTTAAGTGAGTGCCTAAGAACATACATGAAAGAACCATGCCTAATGATAGGTGAATGGGGTCCAACTGGACTGCCGTAGGGATCTTTCTCTCCACAGGCCTTCTCTGGCCTCTCTGCTCTGTCATATTAAGACCTGGAGAGTTAATAAAGTACCATGCTGTTTCACCTTTTTCTTATGTGTCTTAGTTCTTTTAGTGTGTGGTAGAACATGCTAAGATCAGATATGTTTCAATGTAGTTCAGCTCAATTCAACACAACTCAACTTAATTCAATTCAATTCTTTAGTCCAGTCTATTAGTGCAAGCTGTGCCCTGACCAGCCCTGTGAGAGCAGTAATTGTTTTCAGAGGTTTCTGAGGTGAGCCAGTGCACCACACGCTGCTCTCTTGCACCCCATGCCAAGCTCTCAAGCCAAATTTGTGTGTGTGTGTGTGTTTGTGTGTGTTTATACGTATTTATGTGCGCATGCCTAATTCAATGCTGCTGGAACAATTGCCCTGTGTCTGTTTGCAAATGCCCTGCGTGGGTGTCCCTGCTAGTCAGTGTGCGTTAGACAAACCCTGACACATACAGACGCTTGTGCGACACATACACACATACATGTATACACACACACACACACACACACACACACACACACACACACACACAGTGCCATTAGGCATGTGTTTTGTCTGTGGCCAGCACAGACATAGAGAGGGACTGCAGGGGTCTGGAACAGGCATGCCCACTTCACACCGACAGCCATGATTGGCTTTGGCGGCTCTAGACCCCAGGAACAGCATATTTGGTGTGTGCGTTTGCGTGTGTGTGTGAGATGTGGCCAAAGACCAGTGGACAAATTCTGGCGAGTGAGGGACGGTGTGCTAAAAATCCAAAGATATCTCCTGAAATTTTAATGAGCGATCATGTATTTTTCTAAGCATGCAATTTTATCGAAGTTTTATTTCATCGGGCAGAGCAATTCAATACAAGAAATATTATTAGTAAAAATGTATTATTTGTTAAAGCAATTTGTACAAATCATGTGAACAAAAAAATCACTTTGCGGTGAAAGTTGAATCGAAGTCACTTTGGAGGCTGTTAATTTAAGATTTTTCATGTTTCATGTTCGGAATGGCCTTAAAGCAATAAAGCAGAGCACTGCACAAACCCATAACTGAAGGTTCACATGTATGAAAGAGAAACATAACATTACTGGGACATTAACAAAATAAATCAGAGGTAACGTTCTGTTTATTAGATTGGACTAAGAGTGTCTTGGTATTTCACTTAGTGGAGGGTTGTTAGTCCCAAATGCAGACACAGATAAGTGACAGTCAAACGGCACAGAAAACATAGCCGCCTTGGCGGGGGTAACAGAGACTCGGCATTCATGTCCAGGCTGTGAGACAGCATCACACAGAGAGGCTGGCAGGAATGCCTCCTCTCCTCTTGTGACTATAGTCACAAGTACAACTCACTTTCAAAACAAACACTTGACAAGGATTCAGTTACAAGTTTACACACACACACACACAAACACACACACACACACTTTCCTTGAATGGACTCAAAATCACAAATATACTTAAGTCCTTTCTCTCTCTCTCTCTCTCTCTCTCGCTCTCTCTCTCTCTCGTAAGCACTCAGCATTCCTCTAAAGTGATGACCATCATATCGCGGTTGCAGCACTAAACACCCATTAAGACAAGTGGAGAGCACTACACTGGATGGTGTGTCCTCTTCACTGACAGACACACAATAACACACAACCTGTCATTACTGAGAGAAAGAGAGAGCAAGAGAGAGAGAGAGAGAGAGATCGAAGGGAAGCACAAAGACAGAGGGATGAAGAGGAAGTAGGAGAATATACACTCACTTGAAAAAAAATCACTTGAAAGAGTGAGAGGGAGATGGGAGAAGAGGGAATGGAGAGCGGCAAAGAAGGTGGATGAGAATAACATAAAAACTGTAATTTGTGACAGAGGTAGAGAAAACCGAGATGGAAACGTAGTGATGGAGGGAGGACTGAGCAGTATGGAGCGATAGAGGGAGGAGTTGTGAAAAAGATGAGGAGACCGAGAGAAAGATTGTAGTGAGGAGAAGAGGGACTGTTGCAGCCTGATTATTTGGCTGTTTATGCAGCATGCTGAGAGCCCTCCAATCAGAGTTGGAGACCTCTAACTAAGGGGTCTGATAGGCCGAGGGCCTAACGAACTCTGCATCTGAGTCTCCTTATACTCTCCTCTAATCCTTCCTTCCTCTCTTCACCTGTGTCCTCCTCCCCTCTCAACCTCCTCATCCCTCTCTCCTCACCCTCTGTGCACTCAGCTCTGCGTTTCTCTTTTGCCTCCACTCCTTTGTCTCCCTCATTTGTTAAAGGGTGTCACTGAGAGCAAGGGCAACGCCTTGTCATTCCTATTCCTTTGACCACCCTCTATCCTCCACTCCGTCTCTTCTGTGGTTAAGCGCCACAAAGAGGATAGCTGAACAGAAAGTGAGACAGGGTTCAAAGCAACAAGTGAGGGAGTAAAGCTGCTGCCCAATCCTGTTTCTAAGTCACAACAGATTAACTTATTTTATTAACACATTTAACCTGGATAAAACAGGGCAGTCAAATCTATCCAAATCCATAATGACTAACGCCTCTTGAGGATAAATACATTGCAGCCATGACTGCAATGGGGTCTCATTTTTACACAAGCAAATGAGAAAAACAGCATCAAAGCGTTGACAACACCTGGCCGAAATACATGCAAATGCATGAACTTTTAGCTATTGGCTATACCCCTTGCATCAGTCTTTCACTCATCAGTGTTTTGTGTCCCTGTGAGACCTGTATTGGAGATGAATCTTAAAGGAATAATTTGACATTTTGGTAAATGTGCTTTTTTGCTTTGTTGCTGAGAGTCTTGTTGCCGGTGTGAGGCTGCCAGGCAAACTCAAGGAAGTCATTGAGCTGGCCAAGAAATATTCCGGCACATAAACCCCTGTAAAACCTCAACTTTTTATAATGTGTTAATTATTGCGAGCAAATCAATTTCCCCAAAATTAGTAAGATTTTTTAAAAAGTGTTCCACCTTTTCTTATAGGTGATGCAGTGTGGCATGTGAAGAATTGTTTAAACAATGACCTGCGCTGGGCAGGACAGATGCATTTTCGCATAGAGTAATCAAATACTTGGTATAGAATGGGCTTACCCCACTTCATCAAATGAGTGCAGAGTTAACTTTTCTTGTCCTACTTGCGTGTCAACCAGCAAACTACCGGCTGAGCTATTCTCAGTCCTTTCGGTGATGCTCACATCTTTGACTTGCAGTCAGGAGCCCGTGCCAACATACAGTATGGCATGCTTAATTATTCCCAAGCTATGCATCTGTATTCATACTATGTGTTCACACCATGTGTTTAACACTATTACTTGTTTGTCCCTGTTTACTCATTCAACACACCTGCTGCAGACCATTCACGTCTAAGTACACACCACATATTCTGATAACATATCCATACTTATATACGTCTCCCAACTGCGCATGTCTGAATACACACATTCTGACTGTGCAGGTGACACACACACACGCACACACGCACACACACACACACACACACACACACACACACACACACACACACTGAAACCTCACCTCGGCTTTGAGACACAGTTCGCCGGCTGGCCCTTGCTGTCCTGCACTCTCTGACGGGCTCTTAATGGTAAACTAACAGATTGTAAACATGCTGCTAGCTCTCTCTCCCTCTCTTTCTCCAGTCTCTGTATTAATCACTCTCTCTTGCTCTATCTATCTCTCTTCTTTCCTTACTCTCCTCTTTCCTCACCTCTTTCACTTCACTCTTACCCCTGTTCGCTTTATCCTTCCCCCTCTATCCCATCCCTTCTTCCCTTTTCCTCTCTCTCTCTCCCTCTCTCTCTCGCTTTTCCTAGGGTATTTTTTAAACAATGTGTCCTTCATGTACGGTTGGTTACGGGGTGTACAGAAGGACATCATTAGCGCTGGTGGTTAAGCTGTAATTTACACCATTACCGAGGTAGGGGCCATTTTTATTGCCTAGTAAATTTCAGCTCTGAAATATTTAGACCATATGGCTCAATTTGTGTAATAACCTTAATTTCCAAGCACCCTTCAGCTCCCTTCAGCGCCGGCTGTTGTTGGCGGATGGCGGAGTGGTGTGTGTACACATTTGTATGTGTGTGCACGGTTTGGGTTTCAAGCACACACACGCACACACACACACACACGTACACAGAAACATGGACATGGCAAAAATGTTAACGCATACTCTACACATAAACTCTTACATACACGTTACACACTCTCTCTTCCACACCCTCTCACTGATTCATTCATTCCCACACACTGAAACTCACGCACACACACACACGTATGTATGCATGGCGGTAGCAGATTAATAGGGTGTCAGCTTGTGTTTGGGTGAGGGAGCGTCAGGCGTCGGCCAGATGGTTCTCAGGGATGATGACTGTCAGGGGTCCTGCTCTGATCAATGGGATGTATTAATACAGCGCACGCTCGCGCGCACACACACACACACACACACACACACACACACACATTGTTGAACATACACACACAAACAAAAATATGTTATGCATGCACACAGGCACACATGCGACCATATTCAGACATATGTATCCACATAGAGTAACAAACACACACGCACACACACACACACGTATGCACGTGGTCTAACTTCACCAGTGATCCCAAGGGCCACAGTGTAACATCTGGAAGAGCCAAGGGAGGGAGGAAAGGACAGAAGAGTAAAGGAGGAGAAAGAGGGAGGTGGTAGGCAGGGGAAATACAGGAGGCAGGAGGATTTAAAAAGTGGGTGGAGGGAGAAAAGATTAGTGACAGCTGCAAGGGAGGAGACAAGTGACTAGAGGAGGGGAAGGAGGTGCAAAAGGAGTAAGGGAAGGGATAGGAGATTGAGGAGGTGTAGAGAAGGATGAAAGGTAGAAGAGGTAAAAGAAGGTTGTAAAGATGGTGAGAGAAGAGGGCATATGGAAAAGAAGAAGAGAGGAAATTAAGGGTTGGGTGGAAAGATATGTAGGGAGAGGAATGAGGGAGGAATGGGAGGGTGTAGCGGAAAACAGGGCTTATACTACAGAAGCAAGGGATCGAGGATGGTAGTGAAGGATCTCAGTCGAAAAAGACAAGGGAAAGTGGTGAAAGACAGAAGAGAAGAGAAGATCGTGGGGAGGCATGAGGTGAGGGCAGGTGCATGGGACAAATTTTAGTTGTCCACGAAGCCCTTGGGCCGAAATTTGGTGAAAGCAAAAATTATCCTTTGTAGCTTGAATTTCCAGTGGCACAGAGATAGAAGCACAATGAGCTTTCCAGAGAAGGGAAATGCAAAAAAAGAAACAGAGCTGGACGCAGGGATGGAACGAGGTGGGAGAAAAAAGTAAAGAGTAAACACAAAGAGGAAGAAATTTAAGAGAGCAGAGGAGAGAAGAGGAAAATAATGATGAGAAATATAAAGCAAAAGAGAAGTAAGGGAACCACGATGTAAGAGAAGCAACTTGACAGGGTTGTTTGAGTGACTAACATGTCTGTCAGAATGGTGTAGAGCATGGAGAGTGAATCTGTGTGTATGTGTGTGTCTGAGAGACTGTGTGTGTGCCAGGCGGTGCGTAGGGGTCTAGCGAGGCAGGCCGCCTGCGCTCCGTACCCTCATTCCGTCCGATTGCCATGACGACCCCATTAATCAGCCAAGCTGGCACCGAGCAGGGTTCCCAGCCCAGCCTGAGATCAATACACACACAAATACACACATACCAAATGGACACAGACACACACACACATGAACTAAGAATACATCCACATACTAAGAAATTTTGAGCAGAAAAAGAATGGGTGGATTAACAATTAACAATAGGTAGAGAAAAAGTTAACTAAATAATGATGAAGAAGTGAGGATAAACCATACAAGAGAAAAGACAAGCAGAGAGCGTAAACCTTAATGTCGCTTTCGGCAATCTCTCCTTAAGATGTTCCTGTGGTTTACAGTCCATTTTGTACAGTAAATGAGAATCTAGAGGATTTGCTATTAGACCTTTGTGATTTTAAAGAATTTTATTTGTTAGCATTAAAAAAACTTCATCTCCCATGAAGTTTAACCAGCACGTACGTTATGTACGCTATCGTTTTTTTCACATATCTCTGATATCCACCCACTCTCTTTAAATGTGACCTCTCCAATGTTTTAGCTGTAATCTTTGCTGTCAAAAAACAGGTCCGCCTTGTCCTGTTTCACTTTGTTGTTCATTACATTAAGTGCCTTTTAAGTGTCAAACATCCATCCAATATATATCAAAAGTAATTGTTGGCTGTGCATTGCTAACCGGCATAAAGTCAAGACAAAAATGTTACAAAATCCTATATAGCGTGCTCTTTTCAAGTTTGCACAGAACTTTTTGATTTTCACTTTCTTTGTGTATTCCTTAACAGCGGAGCGCATATGGTGAAGGCAACCGTGTGACAAATGACCGCCACCAAAATAAGTCTATGCCATGTCAATGAGCCTCTCACACACACACACACACACACAAACACACACACACACACACAAACACACACACAAACAGAGTGTTCCATATCAATGAGAAGGTGAAAGGTCTCCATTTACATCTTGTATTAATTATGAGTGACAAGCCAAAGGTCACAGAGGGAGAAGAGGCCACTCGTATGGACAGAATATAGATCTATACTTCTACCTCCTCACCCCCTTTTTGCTCTCCTCCCTCCTTTCCCTATCTATCACTCTGTCTTGCCTCTTGTTCCTTCACTTATCTTTTTCTCCCCCCACCAGGCTGTCTTTTGGTCTCACTCATTCTTTCTCTCTTTTCTTTTCTCTTTCTTACCTTTTCTAGTAACAGTATCGTTCTTTGTTTGCCAAACTGTCTCTCTGCCTTTTGCCCATTTCTTTTCAAAGTTTCTATCTATTGATGTGTTTATCTTCATTCCTCTCTCCCCTCTCCTTTATGCTCCTTGTCATATTTGATTTCTGTTTATCTTGTTTGATCATGTTTTTGTTTCTTCCTGTTTCTCCTCTTTCTAAATGGATAACTACTGCATGTAATTAGAATCATAAAATAGAGATATCAATGCACACACACACACACACACACACACACACACACACACACACACAATACAGGTGAGTGGGGGTGTGCAGAGAGGATGCTAGCCACTGTTGGCAACTATCCCATTGCAGTTTTGGGTGAACTTAGCCTGATTACTGAGCTGCCAACTCATTTACTGTAGACTAGATGACGGCCGTTAACAGTAGTATATGTGCGTGTTTGTGTCTACTTATGTGTCTGTGTGTGTACGCATGTGTGTTTGGTTTGAGAGGGCTTGCTTATAGTTATTCCCTATGTTGGAGAATCAGGCATGGCGCAGAATTGTGGGAAGGGCCCTGGAGAATAGCAGGCCATGGGCAGTGTGTGTGTGTGTTTGGTGTGTGTGTGTGTGTGTGTGTGTGTGTGTCTTCAGGACCCTCACTGGCAAACAGATGGCACCAGCACCACAGGTAGAGTCCAAATTTCTTCACATGCATCACAAATGACAATAGACACACACATGCGCGCGCACACACACACACACACACACACACACACACACACACACACACACACAAACACACACACTATATTACATGTATCGACCATATACTTGTAATTTATTTGTTAATGCTTGGGCATTTTATAACTATGTTTCAATTTGTGTTTTTGCATGTGTTCTCAGTACATAGACTTTGTGTTTACTGCCGTGTGCAGCTCTACCCACATTATATCAGATACAAATAGCAGCAGAAAACATCATGTGACTGTCCCACAGATAAAAGCAGGCATGCGCCCATCATCCAGCATTCACTGTGTGTGTCCGGATCTACTGTAGGTGTATGTGTGCATTTACCTCCACAGTGAGTGCAGTAACAGCAGTTGAGTTGAGCGTTGGGTCCTGTTGGTGCTTCTTGTAAACCAGTCTATAATGGGAAATGAGACCATTGGGCTGTCCCGGTTCACTCCATTTCAGATGGGCTGAGTATGCACCTGTCAAAGTGCACAGCATGTGAGACTGTTACAGTGATTCAATACAAGAACATTTTAGCCATACCAGTTTTAATGTGACTCGGTGAACTCACCGGTGGGTGTGACAGCAGGAGGGGCCATATCCTGTGGTTCTGCCTGCAAGGTCTGAGCTAACGCCCATTGGCTTAAAACTGAGCCTTTGGAGTTGTGGGCACGAACCCTGTACTGGAAGTAGCTGAAGGGTCGCAGGGCAGGGCTTGCATCAAAAAATTCGAGCAGCCCACTGGACCAGATGAAAACCAGCAGCTCCTCCTCTGTTCCTAGTGGACGCCTATGATAGAATTAGTATTTGGTTCAGCCATTCATACTTGTTTATTCCTTATAGCCCAGATAAAAAAAAAAAATCATGTATAAAAAATCAAGTATATTTTCTAAAAATATGTTCCAAATATTTTAGAATTGTATTTATAATAAAATATTCTCAAAGACAGTTGAATTGAAACCTTTAAGTTGTACTTTATATATGAAAAGCTGTACTTAAGGTAGCATGAATATTAGTATTATTTTTATGTATTTTTGGCAATCAAAATAGTACAATATTTTCAAAGTATACTTTAAGTAAGTTTTTTGCACCTGTACAGAAATTATATTTACATTCTCCTTTCTTACATTTGCAATATATTCAAAACATAATTTAATTATGCTCGAAACAAAGAAAAAAGGTGTTCTCAAATATGTTAATTAAAAGTATTTTAGTATACTTTAGTATAACTTAATGTGCTGAAAAAGTCCACTTTGTTTTTGTGTAGTTGAAATAAAAAAATGCAACATCACGTCTTAAACATCATGTGTAAGTCACTGGCTGATGCAAGCAACCTGATGTCTTGGTAAGCCCCTTTGTCTGAGATTACATAGGGTTTCAGTTGTGGGTGTGAGAGAGAGAAAAAGAGAGATTTTCCTATTTTATCCAAGTGCCTGTCTGCTTGAGTCTGATCATGCCAGGTGTGTCAGTGTGTGTGTGTGTGTGTGTGTGTGTGTGTGTGTGTGTGTGTGAACTGCTATGCTAATGTGTGTTTCCTGAGGACTTAAAGGGCTTAGTCTGGTCTGACCCTGCATACAGATCACACACTCTTTGGTCAACAAGCAGACCACGACCTTCAGCATGCATTAATACACACGCGCAGATGCACACACACACACACACACACACACACACACACACACACACACACACACACACACACACACACGTAGATTGGTAGCAGCCATTTGCCTGAAGACATATCACCAAAACTTCTACAGTTCTGTTCAGTCTCTGTATATAAGGTAAATATGTATATTAAATGTATGCACAGTATGTGTATGTGATGTATGTGTGTTACTTCTGGTTCATTAGTGTTGTCGTGATAGACTGAGTAGATAATGAGAGCACATAAACACATTGGTTTGTATGAGTAAGTAAGAATGTGAAAGCAGCTTTGTGTATGGCGTTGTTGTGTCTGCTAGTCTGTACATCATCCACCTTTGACACACGTTCTCACAAAGCCTTGCTCGTCCACACAGTGAGTCACATGGAAATTAAAACAGTGTATGTTCATTCTTCAGAAGCTGCTCAACTATGATTTTTGTGGGTAAAAATGCAAAAGAAAATTGTAAATGGTAAAAAATATGCAAAGCTAAGAGGTAGGCCACACATATACAAATACTGTAGCTGAGTACAACAATCATGTGTATAAATAATGTACATCTCAAAGACCACAACTTCAACAAAGTGGCACCAATGAAGAGTTGAGAAATGTGGCCTAATCCAATGAATTCAAGATATTGTTTGGATAAGCTCATGTAGAGTCACAGTTTTGTAGCCTGGGAACCAGACGAATCTGCAGGCTCATGTTTTATTTGCTCTGGCAGATACGTCTGGCCCCCCTCCCATTCAGACAGATTTCCTTGGTGCTGGCTGTGCCGTTTTATCGGGCGAGCCAAACACAACTGATTATTTAGTATGAGGCGGGTTTAATACAATGACTGACAGAGAGGAGAGCCATTCAAGTATCTTTGTAAATATCCAATATGGCGCTGCCAGGCTACAGCGGCAGTATTATTAAACAGACTGGAAGGTAAATTTTCTCTAAAAGAAGAACAAACAATTGCACTTAAACTCTATGTTGATAAGAAATATGTGTTTGCCGTACTTCTGACAGGACGTACCAAAGGCCAATATTACCTAAAAAGATGATAACCATAATCATGATGCATCTTAGTTACAATTGTTAT
The DNA here is from genome assembly GCA_031216445.1 of Lateolabrax maculatus. Classification (NCBI taxonomy): domain Eukaryota; kingdom Metazoa; phylum Chordata; class Actinopteri; order Acropomatiformes; family Lateolabracidae; genus Lateolabrax; species Lateolabrax maculatus. Next base: position 14,677,836 of record CM062198.1, read on the forward strand.
AACAGTCTTGTAAAGTCTTAGGCAGGAGGTCAGAGAGAGTGGTTGGGCGTGCAAACTTTGATACAGTTTCCTACAACAGTCAGTATTGGTTTCTTTTAACCATGAAGAAAATCTTACACTTATTCCAAGCAAGTAAGTATAGTTGCCATTACATAACCATATCTTAAAAATAAAGTTGGCAGATCAGAAAGTGGTTGATGGAACGGTTTGTCTTTCGCTAATTTTGAAAGACAAACTGTTGCAAAATTCGGCTGTTTGCTCCTTAGATCTATATAAGGTGGAATGTGCCCTCAGTGAAATCATCAAGTTCTGTCTGATGATTTATGAAGTGTTTCCAGCACTTTGTTAAATCCACACCTCTAAAAATTCCAGAGGAAAAACCAGTCGTGTTATACTTACTAAGCAGATACTGTTTTTTCTGTCTCAGTGTACTATACATGGAAAGCAAATTTCCTTTTTTTGTATTTGTATATGTTCACTATACATATAGTTTTTTTTTGTGTGTGTGTGTGCAAGTTACCTGTAAATATGGTAGGATGTGATGAGTCCGTTGGGTTTTTGCGGGGATGACCAGTGGATCTCCAGGACATTGGCTCCAGCTGCCTTTACTGTGGGGGGCGGAAGACCTTCTGGGGCAGTCTCTAAAGTCCGAACATACACACCCTCTCCTACCCCACACCCCTCTACAAGGGGCGAAACAGGAGCAATTAGTCACAAAACACACACACATTTCTAGGAATCAGTGCATTTGTTTCTTTTCATTTATGGAGCAAATCAGATCAATAATATTTCTTAAAGCTAAAGCAGGCTATACCATGCCAATGGAAAAAGGCTGTTAGCTACAGTTAAACATCTATGTTTAATGATTGTTTGGCCGCAGACTGCACCATATGTCTTCTCTGCCCTCACATCACATGATGCAGTAGGCACATCTATAAAGGTGTCTTAAGCTTTGCTGCTTTATCTACACTCAAACCTTGAATCTATCTGGCTTCCTCAATGTGTAAGTTCATGCACATTTCAGTGGGCAGTTTTGCAGAGGACAATGTTCACGATTATAAAGCTTGTTACAGAGCAAAGCCTGTTTTAAACAGAACTGCATGTCAACCACAAATGGAGCTGCTATTTACAGCAGTTTCTCTATGCTTAACCCATTAATTTCTTCAATTTAGGTGCATGAGGCTTTTATTTATTTACACAACTTTGTTTTTTACAGTGCACCACTAATTGTCTTGTTACAGATTGAAATCTGTATAATCAAATCCTTACCAGTTTGACAGGCCTGCACTCTGATGCAGTAGGTGGTGAATGGCTCTAGACCTGTCACAGTGAAGTTCAGATCTTGCCCAGCTTGATGCATTATGGCTATGTCACTTCCTGGATTTAACAGGATGTTGTAGTTTATTGGCTGGCTGCTTTTGAGCTCAGCTGTAGAAACAAGAAAGACACTAGTATTATATTTAGTTAGTTATGTATTTGGAGGGCATTTAAAACTGAAACAAAAAAGCAGGATGAATGATACACCAAAGACACACCAATCTGACCCTAAAAGCAGTGTTTATAAAAGAGTGTACTGCACCTTTTGGTTATTTTAAGTTTTAGTATTAGATAGAACTGTTACAAAATGTGTTTCCTCTTTATTGCCACCAAATCATTGACAGTGCAAAGGTATGAATTAGTGAGGTACTTTACACTTGAATGGCCTACCTTTACCTCTTCATGCCCAGAAAAGCATGTTTAAAAACAGGGGCACGAAATGTTAACATCAAAGGGTCAGTGTATGCCTCAAATTGCAAAAAAAGAGCATTGAGCCTAAATACAATAAGATGTACCGTGGATACTATTCTACAAAAAGGCAAGTGACTGAGATAGTTACTTCTGCTACCTTATAAGGTAAATAAGAGTATAACTGTTGATTTTGATTCACTATTTATAGGCTCAGTCAAGAAAGTCTTGTTGCATACTACCTGGAAATGTTTGTATTTGATCCTTGAATCTGTATTTAAAAAATGGTTGTATATGAATAAACGTAACTGAGTAAGTAGCTATCCGTACAGTATATGTATATACAGTATTTCCTACAAGTACACCTAGATATTTACTCATATTTCTGTCTCATAACTGACATATTTTGCCTTCACAATCCTGGCACTGTGGCCTCACAGCCAGACAAAAACACACAAATGTATACATACAGAAACACCCACACAGATACACACACACGCACCTAGACTTTGTTAATATTCTCACCGGAGGTTTTTCCATAATTCAGGCCAACTGTATTGTGATGGGTTATTCAACATTCATGAACTCTGGATATCTCGAGAACGAACTGATTACCAGACAAATGAAAGACTTCAATTATTCACCCCCCAACTCACATATGCACACATGCACCTACACACACACACACACCTCTGACTTCAGCACATGGAGCTTTTTATATGAGCACACTTTGGCTGCATTAACACACTTTCAGACAGTCCACACACAAACACACACACACACAGGGATATTTATGTGTGAGCACACACACATGCGCGCGCACACATACACACACACACACACACATAAAGCTTTGATCAGTATGTTGCTCAGCCATAGAGGTTTAATCTTCACTGTGATATTCAAGTTCTATTATTTACAATCAGTCAGCTGCTTTGCCATCATCTATTTCACTCACATGATGTCCACAATTACAAATGCACACATGTACATTTATATACAACACAAACCATGCACACATCAAAAGTGCTCTCCCACACAAACACACACACGCACACAAAGACAGACACAAACACCATGATGGAGGAATTGATCCTAAAGTAAATGTCTTTTTTTAATAGCCATACGTCAGTGCTTTGGCAGTCAATGTATGCATATGAAGACACAAACACATGTGCATGTACGTACACACAGACAGACACACTGTCAGACAGATTGGTACGCACACATACACTTATACACACAAGTCGAAAACACTCCAGACTCTGGGCTCAGGGAGTTAACCAAGCGTGAGAACCCAGCCGATATTTCCTCACCTTTAAAATCAACCCGTAATGACAATAGAATAGGCCTGCCTATGGAAATGTCTCCACAGTGACACACACAAATATGCGCGCACACACACACACACACAAACACACACACACACACACACACACTCACATTCAAATACACATGTATAAAGATGCATGCATAAACACAAATATACAGAAACAAAAGACACACACAGCAAAGTGAAGTGTCTTTGCTAGTTGGCTCTATAAGCGGTTTCTGAGATAGGAAATCAGCCTAATGAGAGAGTAATAGTCAATGATAGATGGGTTAGGGCAGACAATCACTGCCCCATAAGCATGAAACTCAGCCCTGAGTGTTGATCATGTAAACCTGTGTATGTGTGTGTGCGTGTGCGTCCCGGTCTTGAGAGGCCAGAAGGTGAATGGAAAACTACTCTGGGCTTTTGTTTCAGTCTGACCCCTTTCTCTGTCTCCTCATATCGAAGGAAGACGCGATTCACACGAAAGACAAAACGTCTCTCAGGTCAGTTTAATATGGTGAGAATACTTTTTTTTTCTGCCTTGTAGAACTAAATCCAATGAATGTGATAACCACTGTTCTAGTCTTGTGTCAAACATATTTCAATTATTGTGAAATCACTTCATGTAGAAACATTTATCTAGGAAATAACTGTGTGGTAGGATACTGTATGTACCATGTTCCCAATTTCTGTTTAATGCAATCTCAGGAAAAAATTAAAGAAAAGAGCTTTACTAAATAAACCAAAAGCATGACAAGCGTATCTTTGGGGATTTCTAAGTTAGAAACACCGAATTGAAGCCCTCTGGCTTTCTGTGATGAATTGTTCTGTTGAATATTCTCAGTGACCATGCAATTACCCACAATGCCACCATAAAACCTTGGTAAGTGAGTTTGTGCAATCATTAGAGTGGAAGGAGCCACAGGTTCCTGACATATTTTTCCCAACTGTAAATTCCCATTTCAAAGTTTTCGTTTAATGCTCCTCAACATAGAAAAAAAGAGTCTCCAGGATAATTTAACGATACTAAATGGTAACCAGTTTTAATTATTTTAACTTTGTTTGTGAGTTTAATGTTTACATTTTAAAAACGTAAATATGACACAGCCACACACACAGATCATCTTTGACTTTAGGCTTTTGAAGTTATTTCTGGAGACCAAGTGTGAGTAAGCACTGCAAGGTACAACAAAATACAGCTCAGTTCACAAAAATTATCATAAACATAAACAAATCAAAGTGTTTAATCTGTGATGCCATTCTGATTCAAACTAACTACTATCTTAAGTAATTAAAAAGTAAGTAAGTAAGTAAGTAAGTAAGTAAAACTTAAAATGATTTTTCATCCATCCATTCATTTACATAGCTACTCACCAGGAGGGGTCCAGGCGAGAGAGATGGAGTGAGGGCCTGACACTGTCACATTGTGGGGAGATGGGATCCCAGTCGGGCACGATACTGGTGTTTGTATAACATATTTGTCACTCACACCCGTCCCACCTTCTGTAGTGGCCTCCAACTCATACACGTACCTCAAGAGATGGCAGGGTAAAGAGGGATGTGGAGAAAGTAACAAAGACAGTGGTAAAGTTGCAGTTTCAAACAAAAAAATGTATACAGCTAAAATTAATACATCCCAAATATATCCTACGTTTTCTCAAACTATTGTTCAAGTCATCATATACATTTTTTGCATGGCAAAAATGGCACTGTGCAAAAAAAGTTATTATTTTATAATCAGAAGTTCTCAGTAGATAAACAAGCATGTGTTAAGGAAAACTAGGTTTCTGACAAAAATGTTTGATGACATTGAAAAAAATATGCCTTGAATTGTAGGCTTTCTAGTTGCGATTGATTATTATATTAAAACAACCTCTGGAAAGACTCACAGAAGTCATGGCCTTTTGCAATTGACCCCTGCAAATAGATTCAAACGTATGTGTGTTTGAGTGCACATGTCCAGATGTATGTGTAAGCTCATACACTTGAGGTCCATTTCTTCCTCTTCCTCCCTCTTCGTCATACACCTTTCTCTCTCACTTTCATCTGTCCCATTGCCTCTCTCGTCCCACTCTCTACCTCTCTCGCCCATGACATCATAAGATAGATTTCCCTTTTAAGAGCGTGTGGCTGGCTGGTGCTAAAGCCTACATTAGCTGTGTAAGTGGGCCACCATTTAACATTAAAAGCCGTTAATTTGCTATAAACTCTGGCACACATGCATTAATAGGCGGTGGTGTTGGGTTATTGTTCCTGCGTGGAGCGTTTTAAACAGGAGGCCATTAGCACCTCTGCAGTGGGTTAGAACGCAGTCAGGAAAAGGTATTAAAACTACTCATAGGTTGCTCTCATAGACAAACACACACACACATAGAGACACACAGAAGAAAACCCAAATAAATACACCTCACCAACAACGGCTAAGAGAGATAGAAATAGAGAGAGAGAGAAATCATGAGAGGAAGAGAACGAAGCAGAGCTTGAGTGTGATGGAGAGGGAGAGTTTTATCATGGCATAAGGTTTCAGTGGGAGAATGAATTTAAACACTTCATCACAGGAAGATATTTACTTAAATGTAAACACCGCCTTGGGATATCAAAAGTAAAATGGTGTGTGCGTGCGTGCGTGTGTGTGGTAGGTAATCGGTGAGTGGGGCATTTGCATCTGTTTGGCTGTGAATGTGGTTTTGTGTGTGTGTGTGTGTGTGTGTGTGTGTCCTGCGGGGCCAGCCAGAGGGAATAGGTTAATTCTCTCGTCATCTTAGACACTTCCTGGGCTGCCGAAGCAAAGTGACAGCTAATCAACATTGTCATAAATAATCAATGGCCACTTTGAGCAGTCTCACGCACAGACACATGCACACACAGAAAGGCATGCGTGGGTACACACTCACACACACGGGCAAAAACACACACAAGTCTGCCTGGATAATGGGGCTGGTGCTCCCTGTGTAATTCTTGGCGCAGGGCTAAATTGGGAAAAGAAGGAAAGGAGGAAGGGAATGAGGTGAGAGGGAAAGGATGGGAGGGGAGGGAGGGAGGGAGAGAGGAAAGAGAAGTGAATAGGAGGCCAGACAAGCGATGAGAAGCGAAGGGTCGGGACGGGAATGCCTTCTGGCAGACTATCTGGAATTAGGGAAAATTAAACGTCACACACAAAAACATGCACACACACACACACACACACACACACACACACACACACACACACACACACACACACACTCCTATCTTCTTTCTTCCTTCCTTTATTTTTCTCTTTCACACACACATAGAGGAGATTGGAGTACTGGGTGTTATCCCAACAATTCTATTTGGGGTAGAGAGAAATTGTCTCGGGAGCGAGAAAGCAGAGGAGGGAGAGAAAGGGGAGGAGAGGGGGTATCATTTTACACTCCCATAATTAAAACAGAAATTCCATCTTGGAATAACGGATTAATAAAAGTTAAATGAAAATAAACAGATAAATAAAATCTATGCTCCACTGCTGTCTGTAAGCAAAAGCCAGATCTGATTTGTGATTTTAATGTGTGTGCGTATGTGTGTGATAATGTTTGCGTCTGTCATTGGCATGTCAAATATTTGCTCATTAAATGACACAAACAGACATATACGGCGCGCAGTCCTGAGAGAGAGACATGGATGGGACGATAGGAGAGCTTTTAAAACAGGGTGACCCCGATATCAACACACAAACACACACACGTACACTCAAATGGGAAAATGTAGGAATTAAAGGGATGATTAATTAAGAGGCTACAAGTGAAGTGAGTTTATGCATGTTTAATTTGTACATATGTGCACACACGCTTGCGTTCATGTGTGTGTTAAGTGTGCGAGTGCATGCTCTCTACCTGCGGTTTGGCAGGAGTCCAGTGTCAGTATAATTCTGGTCACGGTGGTCTCCGGTAAAAATAATGTGACCGTCTCTGTTCAGTCTGTACTGGGAGATGTGTCCATTAGGCTGGGATGGCTGATCCCAGTACAGCTCTACCGCAGATGTGTTTATTATCAGATGTCTGGGCCTTGACCATACACCTAGAGAAGCAAAAATGGAAAGAAGGGGAGGAAGTGAGTGTTTTTCACATCTATTAACTGGCACATTGTATTAATTGGAAGTCATTTTCTTTCCATTTTCTTATTTCAAACAAATAAAAGTAAAGTGCATCCTATTAAAGACCTTCCTGATATTAGTGTGCAACAGCAAATTTAAAAGTTAGTTGAATCACAGGAGGACTGGTGAAATCACTATTTTGTTAGCTGGTAACTGAGAATAGTGACATTTATGTATATGACAATGCCAATTATCAAGGGTAAGGGGGTGAAGCACGATTGAATATTTGTAATGATGGACAAGGCAAAGTTTTCTCATGAGATTATAATGAAACCAAGTAAGCCAAACAGCATAGTGTGAGCAGACAGGATGTGGCTGAAAAATTAAAACACTGAAGAATTTATTCATTATTTGAAATGACCATGAACACAAATGGTGTAAAACTCAACCATCTGCTTATGTGCAGAAGTTGAGTTTATTAACATTTAATTAAAATTGAATTTGTTTACTAATATATTAACACAAACATGTAGCAGATATGTTAATTCAATACACGGATTCAAGTATTTAAGATGACATAAAATTATTTAGTGGACATTGAGACACAAGGACAGTGGGGAGTGGTGAGAAGGAGGGACCTTAAAAGAAGAAATAGGGCATCCTTATAAAAAAATAAAGTGATTAGATGTGCAGAAAGAAAGACAAGAGATGCAACAGATAAGGGGTTTAAGTGAGGTAAACAGAGGGGTTAAAATGTCCACAGAGGAAAAGAATGAGATATTTAAATTGTAAAAAAAAAGGAATAATCGAAAATCGAGAATGAATGTGCTATAGGTTTCGGGAGGAGGAAACAAGCTCTAAAAGAAGAGTGGAGTGGAGAATACGGGGGGAAAAAACAAATGTGGAAGGAAACGATCAAGACAGAAGAGATGAGAAAGGAGAGGCAGTAGAGAGGACGTGAGAGAATATAAACCAATGAAAAGTGGATGAAGAGAGGAAAAATTATTCAGATTCAAATTTACTTAAAAAAAATAAAAATTCTATGACATCATTTTAGTCAGGCAACAAAATAAGGCTTCGCTCCACTGTAGTCAACAGTGAGGAAGAGGGGAGAGAGAGAGAGTGAGAGAGAGAGAGAGAGAGAGGTGAAGGGTAGCGGGATAAAGCATAGGGAGACCAAAGAAGGACAAGAGAGGGGGAGGATTCAAAACAGGAGAATAGTGGGAGGAGAACAGAGAGGTGAGAGGAGCGGAGAGGAAAATGAGAAAAAAAATTTGAAAGATGAAATCAGTAAAAAAGGCACAGAGAAAGGTAAATTGTAAAAACAATTTACAAAAAGCAAGAGATATTGTTGAATTGTAGTATTTATCAAAATTATAATACCTTAAACTTATGATATTTTTTTGGGTCCAACAATCAGTTAATAGAGCTGCTATAATGACCAGTTATATATTTAGAACAATATAAGTCACAAAAAGCAAAAATATGTACACAAATATTTGATGTTAGACTAGACATTAGCTAGACATTAGTGTGGAATAAATGTATGGCAGATTCCTGCCTTACGTTTTTGTGGCTCTGCCAGAAATGTTTAGGACCTGTGGAACTGGATTGACCATTTGTAAATAAATCTCACAACATGAAATCAAACAGAGAATTCCAAAAATGTGTAAATACGTGTGTGTGTGTGTGTGTGTGTGTGTGTGTACCAGCAGGGAAGGCTTGCAGGGTGCGTCCTGTGGAAGGTAGGCTGGCTCCACATCCGACAGCTGTACAGGCCACCAGCACAAAACTGTAGTCTGTGTACGGCTGCAAACCTGTAGCACACAGACATGTATTAATGAAGAATAAATCTTGCATAAGCACATGCAGGAAGTTAAATCACACACATATTTCCTATGTTCAGACTCTTTTTTTAATTCCCATCACAATAAACTGTGCAGATGAATTTTCAAAAAATGACATGGACAAACGGATATACAGTATAAAGGGATAAAGAAGAAGTGAAGATAAACAACAAAATTAAAAATAAGGGAAAAAGTAAAAGAGAAAGAGGAGATCTTGCCCAAACCATATCACTAACTCTCTTCCCAACTGTTTCCTCTCTCTCTCTCTCTCTATCCATTTCACTCTCCCTCCCTCTGTTCTTTCCACAGTCTCTCAACGGATGGATCCATATCTGTCGGTGTTAAATTATGCATGCCATAACTCAATAATGAAACAACGTAAAGATGGGCACCCGCGGAACTGACATGGGATAGGACCGGTCCAACGCTGTAATGTCATCAGCTTTTGATCTATGATAATTATGATACCTCGGTATGCGTTTAGGCTACAGCGTCCAGACATGATTTATTTATAGGCACCCGCTATGCAGTCTAAAAGAAATCACATAGCAAGTGAGTGGTCCTTTAACTGCAACCACAGGAAATCAGTTTTCAGTGTTATCCTGGACCTTTTATAGTAAGATTTAAATACTGGAAGTTGCTAAAAATCCTACATGTCCCTACTGTAAACAAAGTAATCCTCGGTGAGAACCACTTTCTGGTGATTGAAGACCTTTCTTTCCTTCAGATATACTTTCTGCCTGGTTCTTGATGTAAGGCGGATGGATGAGGATGAATGAATGGATGCAAATCCTTGATGTTGTCATGGGGGTGGACAAAATGGTTTATGGTCATTCACTTAGCTGACAGCATACAACAGCTTACAAATCAAATTTGAGGGAAAATGAAAGAACTAAAACGACTTTATTTCAAAAGGATGACTGCAAAAACAGGCTTTGGCGTTGCATAATATGGTGTGTTAAATTATTTATTTCTGCCTTAAATCTGCACTATTTTAAATACATGATATGCATTAATGATTTATGACAGATAAGATAAATATGTTTTAATATTCAGAAACATTTAGTTAATTAATTTTTTCATACCTACTAATGTTTTATTATAACATAAATTAAGACTAAAGCTAATCCTGTTTAAGAGACAAGAAAAAAAGCAAATACAATATATGTTATATTCTTTTCATAAAAGTGAAATTTCTTCTATTTAATGGATCTCCTTTTGTATGTTTAAAATTGAATGTCAAAAAGACGGAGCAGGACTCTTGACTACCAGATCTGAGATAGAATTTAATGTCACTGATATTACAAATTAGTTATCCCGGCTGTAATTTAATAAAAACATAAAAAAAATAAATAAATAAATTACTGTGTGTAAAATAACATCTTCATGATATAAATTAGCTAATAATCTAAATTATCTATTGGTGTTTCCAACTGTGCATATTTGGAGGTTGAGAGACAGGAGGGGACACCCTACTGTGTATCTCAGCTGCTATATGCAAGTCGGTACCCACCCTGCGTTGACGGCACAGAACATGTGCACCAACACCCACACACACACACAGACACTAATGCACAGCGCAGTGCTTCACGCGGTTTCCTCACGTCTCTTTCTACTGCTTAGCCTGCTTAACATGCCTCACAGCCTGCCACGCTTAACCCAACCTCTGATCAATCTGTGTGTGTGTTTTTGTGTGCAAATGTTCTCAGAGTGTTGCCCTGTGTTTGGGTTGAATAAAGGAAATCTGCCAGCCATACGAAAGTACTAGGGTTGAAGCGTAAGGCTCTGTTACACTATTTAACTGTGCAACTAAGCGTGTGTATATGCGTGTGTGCACTCTAGCATAGTAAATGATATCTACACTGCAAGTGATGTCATTTGTTGCAACACTGACTAAAGCAGTAACCCTTCACTACATTTACCTACGTGCAGACAGAGTGTCCCAACGGGTGTCGGAACGGGCCCAAAAGTTTAAAAAACGGCTGTGTTATAAGGCTAATATCTAACATCGACCACAAGTAGACAACTTTTGGGGGCAATGGCTTCAAAGATAATGAAGATTAAAAAATCTGTAAACAAAATATTCAAAATCAAAGTATCGCCTATGCCTATTAATTACAGTCTGAACTTGGGTCAGGAAGCAAAGTGGACTGATCAGAGAACATGTTTGTAAAAGTGGATTTATCAGTTCCGCCTTTTATGAAACGAGCGTCAGAGAACAGTGTGACATGAGTCAGAAACTAAAGGAACTACACAAGGCCAAAAGACTCTGAATAGACGAGTATCACCCGATTCTCCAACCTCTCTGTCTCATGCCATTTTAAATATAAACCAAAACAAACATAATTATACTTCTCATTCAATACATGTGCATGTGCAGATGGATGCAAACACACACACACGCCTTTGATGTTTCTTGGTGTGTTTCAAATGACCTTTTGCACCTGAAGAGGGCAGTGTTGGTCTGCTGGAGAAATTACACCATGTCTACCACGGTGTGTGTGCGCAACAGAAAGAGAGCGGGAGAGAGTGTGTGTGTGTGTTTGTGCATACCTGTATGTGCGCGTACCCATGCATACACATGTGTGCTTACGTGCTTGATTATGGAAAAACAGAGGAAGCTTCAATCATTTTAACAGTGATCACCGGGAAGTGAAAAACGGGTAGAGGGCGTTTGATGTGAGCAGCCAGCAGCTCAATAACACAGAGCGAGACAAGGCTGTAACTGTCATCGTAAGAGCTGGACACAGTGGAGATCAGTGTGTGTTTGTGCACGACACAGAGAGACAGAGAGAGCGAGACTTTGGCAAAAACACAGGGAAGAGTTGGTGCTTACATTCAAGTAAAAAGTCAGAGAGAGAGACTGTATGAATGTGAGGAAGAGAAAAAACAGGGGACAGGATTGTGAGACTGATTTCTCTTAAGTATGTGTGTGTGTGTTTGTGTCTGTGTTGCTGTGGTGCTGTAAAAATAACTGATTTAAAACAGCATTTTATTGACAGGTTGCTGTTCCCTGTTTGCATTAGAGAATATGATAGGATGATGGGCACAGGCCGCAATACCATGCCAGATACCTGATCCACCACAGAGAGAGAGAGAGAGGGAGAGAGAGAGAGAGGGATACAGAGAGAGGGAGAGAGAGGGAGCGAGAGAAGGAAATGGGCGGTGAGGTGAAAGAAAAGATAGAGAGAAGGTGGGAAAGCCAGGCGGGAGACTAAGAGGAGCAAGAAATGCGAAAACAGCTGAGAAAGACAGTAAAGAGACTGAAATGGAAAGATAAGAAAAAGAAAAAGAAAAAGAGAGAGTTGGTAAAATGAAGTGTAAGATAGGAGAGAAAGTAAAAATGCTGATGAAAAAAGAAACAAAGAGATTGTAAGAAAACCAAAATGTGCTTTATTTGCATGAGAAATAGAAAGAACAGATGATGCTTCAAGAACAAGCAAGAAAATGAAAAAAGAACAGAGAGAGAGAGAGGGGAAAGAGCTTTGATAACACCTCTCCTAAATTATTAAGAGTTTGACTTCCTGTCTGTGGCTCCCTAATGCAGAGACCGTCTGGGATGGAACAATGAGATCAGGTTCACACCGACACAAGACATAGACAGACACACACGCAAACACACACACACACACACACACACTCCCTAAGCAAGCAATCCTGCAGGTAAAACTTATTCTAAAGTATATATGCGCATATGCACGACATTTACACACAAGTGCATATGCGCAGATGGACTCATAAAGACACACATACAGACTTAACTTGCACACACACATTCACAAATCTCAGTGTGGACGGGGCCAGAGAGTTGGGAGGGAAGGAGGTATGAATGTGACCCCTGGGAAGAATCTCTGCGTGTCTTATATAGAGATCTTTTTATTTCTGATGTACGGTTTAATGCATTTTTTTAAAATTGACTCTTATTACATACTGTAACGTTGACACCTCTCATGAAAGACAGATCCAGGTATGAAACATCAAAAGAAAAGTTCTTGTCCATCTCCTCTCCTCCTTTTCCCATGTCTACATGCCTGTACCTATAGCAGGGACCAATCAGAGCATGGACTATGGGGGAAACACATTAATAAATAAAAGAACATACTCTATTCCCTACTGCTCTGAATTAATAATGTGCCTACAAAAGACCAATTAAACACATGATTAATGCCATAATCTATATAATTGCAGGCAATAATTCATTGTGAGCTAATGATAGCAATACTTAATATCGATTCACATGGGGTGTCTTTGTAAAGTAGTGCTTAATTCTTTCTATGAAGTGTCACTTTTCAGAACTGCTAAAAATGCTATTAATAAGAGTCTATTTCTTGCTTTTCCTAAGGCAAATCATTGATAAACAAGAAATGGTAGAAGCAACAAATCTGTTTTTATAATTTTAGATTCAGGCATCATAGAAGCCACTGCTTATTTTGGGAATTATCATTCTAACAGTGCAAAGGCAACAACACTAACTGTAACATTAACATTGATTATAGGACTACAGAGAAGTAATTCAGTGCTTATTGAAGCTTCACTCCCCCACTGTCAACTATTAAGGTAAAGTGACAAAATACCATAGGTGGGTAGTGTTACAGATGTGTTTTTTGTGGCATTGCTTCCAAAAGGTAAAACATTTTTTCTGGACAAATGCAAACCACAAATGTCTAAAATGTATGAATTACACTGATAAATATTACTAATGCCTAAAAGGTGACATTTTGGAACAATGTATTTGTACTTTGTTATAAAGCCACAGGTACTCACAGATAAAATGACTGTTTCGCTGTAACAGCACAAGTATTGTTATTTTTATCATTAAGAGTGAATTTATACAAACTTTTCTTGCTGAATGAATTCCTTGAAGACCAAAGTGATTTTGATAGAAAATACATAATAAATTACAACACTGCAAGAGTGATTAAATCTAAAATCAAAAGTTTTGTCGCTAAAAAAAGCACATTTCTCCAGTTTGGGTGGTTTGATAGAGCGGGTAGTGTGAGCATCTGTGTCTGACAGTGGTGAGAACAGTCGGAGAGATGTAGAGAAGATGAATAATGACGTATTAAACATTAAGAATGAGGGAGTAGCACAGCAATTATTTCTGTTCATATTTCATTGAAAACACTTAGATACACCGATCCATCTTTTCATCTGTCCCGGTCCTTCTTCCTTTTCTCCTTCACTCTGTTAAAAAATAAATTCTGTGCACCTTTCACTCCCTCAGTTTGTGTAATTTTTCGGAGGACTGAGGTGGGTTACTCCGTCTTCCGTCCTTCTTCTACGTCCATGTTTCACTTTTTACTGTACTGTTATTTCTACATGTAGGTGCTCGTGGTGGTATGAAAGTGTTTCAACAGCTATTGGCAGTTACTCATTATAATACCAGCACATACATACAGTCAGAGGAACACTTGTGTCTATATATGTACTGTGTGTGTGTGTGTGTGTGTGTGTGTGTGTGTGTGTGTGCCTGAATGGGTGATGAGTGTGTAAAAGAGTAAAAGACAGACATAGAAATTAAAAAAATATTATTTAAAAAAATCACAGTGTTAATATTGTTGTTCATGTTTTATGTAATATAAGTGAAATATTATTAATGCATTTTTATTTCTATTTTATTGAATCATACTAACCGAAATTAGGAGAATGAGCAGATAAGAAAGTAAGAATAAAAACCAAAGCCTATTTTCACAGTTAATATTTTCACAGGGCAGGTCTGAACTGATCTGCAGGACTTGTTTGAGACCACTAAAGGCTTTTTTGAATGAATCTGTAGTGGCCATAAAAAGTTGATCCATTTTTGATTCTTTGTTAGTGTAAAACACATTGTGATTCAGTATGTCTGCTGTCAAAACACAGGACTGCAATATATTAAAGCACAGGAACCTATTCTTAACACATACATGTGTTGTTACAAGGAGAGCGGTGATTTAGAGAAACAAGAGAGGTTTAGAGAGAGAGAGGAAGAGAGAGAGAGAGAGAGAGAAAGGAAGAGAGAGAGAGACTGCCCCAGTAGTGGTTTTGGCTGAATACGGAGGGTTTTCCAGTGTCTCACTGGGGGACAGGGGAATTTCACACACGCATGCTGGTTGCTTACACTGGCACATGGGGCTGGTACAGTATTACAGCACATTACCATCTCTATTTGGCATTGTTTGCTTTGCCTCATGCCTACACATACAAACACACATGCTTGTGCGCACACAACTCCTGGCCATACAAGCCAACCACAGGCACCATGGGAATAGTCTATTGGCTACTGGCAAAGCCGATGCCTGGTCTGAGTCCAAGACAGAGCAGAAGAGAGCTGTGAAGGGAAAATGCCACTGAATTTCAGCTCCAAAAGATGTCATCACTTGGTTCTCACACAGAAAAATATAATACAGAAAAATCTAATCAGTTTAAAAAAAAACTTAGTTGAACTATTCCAATTCCAGAAGTAGGTAAGTATGTCTACTATGATAATATTATATTGGTATTTCTCTGTTGTGTCTCTAAAATGTTACATTCCAAAGTAAACGCTCGCTTCACAATGCTTCATGCTGGTATTTGTGTCTGCATGTGTAAGTGTGTGTGTGTGTGTTGTGACTGATGGCAGAGGGCCAGAAACACAGCTCCTCCTCGGGGTAGATAAAACAAGACCCACAAATCACCCAGCCCTGACACCGCCATGTTTCCGTGCAGATCTACAATATTAGGACAAGCCGACACTTCTGTTTGTCTGTGTGTGTACTTTTTGACTGTTTTGTTAGAGCACTGGGTCTCCTTTTGTTGTGCTGTTTGTGTACTTATGTTTGTGTTTTTCTCATGTGTGTTTCTAGATATATGAACCTGTGCTTGTGTGCATGTCTGCTATGTTTGAGTGGGCTTCACTGTGTGTTCATGAAAGTGTGTGTGTGTGAGTAAGGGGCTGGGCCAGAGAGAGCGTGGCGGGAATCAGGTGTAAATTCAGTCATTAGATGACTTCCAGAAACCAGCATACATAAATAAATACATGGCAAAGGAAAAACAGAGGAGGGGGAGGAGAGAGGAGGAGTAGACAGGTAGTCGAGGGGAAGAGGAGGAGGAGTAGAGAGGGGTAGGAGAGGAGAAGAGGAGGAGGAGAAAAAGAGATGACTCAGAGATGACAAAGGAAAGGAGTAGAAGGGAGACTATCTGGAGTGTGAGGTGAGGAGGTGAGAAAGAAGTGAGAGGTGCAGGAACAGGAGGAGTAAGAAAAGAAAGAGGAAGAGAGAGAGATAAACAAGGGATGGAGAAAGAAGGTTAAACAGAGGACTACTGGAGGAGGACAGAAGAACAGGAATGGGAGACAGGAGATTGGGTGAGGAAGTAAAATTTGTTGACGAAAGAGTTAAAGTGAAGGAGAAGTGAGGAATTTGATCATCTGAGAATCTTACCAGTCACTGTATAATTTCTGGGCCCATCGGTGTGAGTAAATATGGTTCCAACACCAGTCTGGTTCAGGTGGTACAGTTGTACGACCCCACTGGGACGAGTGGGTTCAGACCAGCTCACACGGAGGGAGGAGGGGCTTAAAGCTGCTACCACTGGAGGCTGCACGCCTTCTGGGACCCCCTGAACTGTCACTGCCACCACCTAAACACACACATGGACATGGACATACACAAAAGCACAGATACAAACAGAAGAAAACACACACAAAATATAAAATATACCACATTTCTGGCATTTTACAGAATGTAAAAGGTGTGGATAACAGATGGATTTCCGCTGTGATCATTTATGAATGTAATTAACATGATCACAACCCAATAAAAAACTGCATTCAAATTCAGGGCTTCTCTTTCTAAGGTAATAAAGACTTTGGTGAAAACAGAGAATGACATTTGCTAGTGACTTAATTTATTTCCCAAAAAATAAAACAGAAAGACGGCTAAAATGTGGACAGCAACACATTTTTATGTTACAACCTATTGCCAAATATAGCCAAAACAGGGTACAAATTAAGCCAAAACACAAACTATCCACAACCTGCATTATGGAAAAACCATGCTAAATACACAGGTAGTACCATAATGAGCTGTTGTATTTGTCCACCATAGTGAATGTACTATTACCATATTTTAACATATGATTTTTAAGTATATGTACAGTCGGCAGACTATAGCATTCATACACAATGCTATATTTTATTCCGAGAACCCTCTGACCTAGAGGGAAGAACCATGTACATTGTGTAAAAGAACGGCTGAATGCAAGGGCTAGATAATGTTATATAGTTATAAAGTATATATAATACTGGAGACGGAGAGTTACTACTCTGTCACCCATTCTGACAGCAACATGAATACCCTGCCTATACAAATGCGTATTAGTCTGGAACTGGATTAGTCTGGATTTCCAAGGGCCGTTATCGACGGGCGGAGACAACCAATCACAGTGACGAAATGCCGTCCTGTCATACGGTACGTCCTGTCAGAAGTTCGGCAAACACATACTTTTTATCAACATAAAGTTTGAGTGCAGTTGTTTGTTCTTATTTTAGAGAAAATTTACCGTCCAGTCAGTTTAATACTGCCACTGTGGCCGGCCGGGGGACGGGAGCCGCCATCTTGGATATTTACAAAGATACCTGAGCGGTGCTTGTCTCTGTCTGTCATCGTATTAAACCCGCCTCCTACTAGATGAACGCTTGTGATTGGTTATCCAGAGAAATCGGCAGAGAAGTCAGTTTGAATGGGAGAGGGGTCAGACGTATTCGTCTGGTTCCCAGGCTATTACCAACTATCACTGCTACAAAAAGAAAATACATAATAAAAGAACAAGCAATCCCCCGTTAGACTCAAAAAACACAGTATTTTTAGTACAGTGTTATGTGTGACCATCTTATTGTAAATTCCTAGTGTAGTATCTGTGGGCCCCTGTGAACGCTGGGTGAATGTGGAGACCACAGAATCACAGGGCAATCTGCTGCTAATGGCAACAGGGATATCCTGCCTTAATAGACTGTCACTAGCACTTCCCCCACCTGTCCCACACAGTGCTATGCAATTAGAACACTGCTACTACAACTAAGGAGACACACACGCACGTGCACACACATAAACACACACAGGTACATGCACGTATACACACGCACGAAAACAGCAAAGGAAGCAGAGAAGAAGAAGATAAGGAAGATGCACGGAAAGTGTAGTATCAATTAAGTGAGTGCTTCAGTGGGCTGTTAACTCAGACGTCTGTCAAGATTTCGCTCAAATGTAAAGAAAATAAAAGCCATAACCACCTACTGTTTGTAAGTGTACCCTAAATACAGTAAACTTAATTTAAATCTCACTTAATTTTGCTTTGTGCACAACTTAACTTTGACTTACAGAAATTAGGACCCAGAGATAAGTGGCGCAGCATACATAAATATGATATATGAAAAAATAAGTAAACTACATATATAGTGTATAGAAGTAGCTATCAAGTGAGCCATCCGGCTTTCTTCTCATCTCTGTTGAGAGAGTACCGAGCGGGCAGGATGTAATGACACCGCCAATGATATCATTCAAAAGTCTAAATTTTCTCATGTGAGTTCCGACCAAGCTTAGTAGCATTAACATTTGGCTATTAATAGTCACAAGTAGGGAAGTGCTCTACTGAAAATATGTCTCTGTCAACCCTGAAATGATCAATAACAATGAAAACTGTCAGTTTAACCCTGCCTAGACTGCCTGACTGGCAAGTAGTTGTTTATATTACTGTTATCTCCAGATGCCAAGCCAATGTGTTTAATTTGCAATTAGTGCATTGCGGTGGTTAAAGAATATAATATTCGTCGAAAATTGCAATCTTTTTTTTACTTTTTGCATTTCTTTAAAATTTGTCATTACCAAAAGCTATTAAAATGGGTGCTGAAAATATCTGGCCCATCTACATTTCCTGGTTTTAAAATCTGGCCCAATTGAATTTGTAGTTCAATAGCCCTGATATAGATGCTTGTTTCCACATGTAATAAACAGCGGCAGACATGAAAGCATACCTTACTAGGAAACTCTTTATCTAACCCTTCTTTATGTTTACAAAGTAATGGAAACTTGGAAGCAAAGAGGAAAATGGGATTCTGAGAGACATACAGAAAAGAGAGAAGGGGAAATGTTGGACACCAGATGACAGTTGTTGTAAAATACAAACTCGTGTTTGGACAGTGGGAAAGAGTGAGGATGAGGGAGGTTAAGAAAGGAAAGAAACAACAGTTAGGAGAAACTGAGGAGTGTGGCGTTAAGATCAGGGGAATGACAGGAAACAAATAGCAGAGAAAACAGGACAAAAGGATTCGAAGACAGAGGAGGACCAATCGCTCTTCCTCCCTCTCTAAGTGACCAACCGTATTAGATCAGCACCTTCTGTTGTCACAGCAGGTGTGCGTTTGTGTGTGCCTGTGTTTGTTTGTCTGTGCCTGTGTGTGTGTATGTGAGGGGGCTGATGCCAGGTAATTGCAGTGGTGTATTAGGTTAGCCCAAGTTATCCCATAATTGGGACTGTTTGGCCAATTTTCACTGGTGTACAAACTGATCTAACTCACTCCCTTTCCTCTGCTTGGAGTGTGTGTGCTGTTGGTGTGAACATATGTATGTGTGTGTGTGTGTATGTGTGAGAGGGAGGTAGACAGAGAGAACATGGAAGACAGAGATTGAGTTTGTGGTGTAACTGCATATGGCTTTAGGAGGGTATGTGCACGTATACAGAGTTCTCCTGTTGGTCATGTAGTTCTCAGCTTAAAGGATCTAGGGGTCTGCTTCCATGCAGAAATGCTTTCGCTATGAGAGGTCAAGTTGGTGCATCATGCTATCCGCTTTATTCTGTTTGAAATGTTAAGTGAACATTTCAGGTGTGTACACTAACACCAACGCTTTTGTATGGGGAGCGAGCATATGAACTTGTAATGAATTACCCATTAAACTACACTACCTAGTGTACATTACCCTGCATTAAATGGTTAAGATGCTTTTCTTCAGAAACTACATCTAAATGTTGAGTGAACACTAGACTTTTTGCCAACAACAATGAAATCATAATGCTCATTATTCAGATGCTGTTTTTGTGCCAGATGTATGTAGTAGTCATCTATGTTGTGTTGATGAGCTGAGAGTATTTTGGACTGTGTTGTGGATAGAAGTCTTTCTGTTTCACATATCTTTTATTGCAGCTTTAAAATAAATAAAGTCTAGTCTTAGTCGAGTTCAGCACAATTAGGCATATGCTCTCAATGTAAAACATTTACAAAAATGTAAAAATGAAGGCCCAAAACAGAATCACTATGTACCTATATGGGAAAACCAACAATCGTTGATAAGTTCTTCTTTCTCTCTCTTAATCTCTCCATTTACCACTCCTTTCTTTATCACAGTCCTACATCCATCCATTCCTATTTCATCCATGTCATCATTCTCCCCAGCATTCATTCATTGTATACATGTATTGTATTCATCCATCATCTATTTATCTATCAGCTCCTCACAACTGGTTCAACCAACTGTACCTCCGTCCATCCCTCCAGTGACACATCTACAGGCTTCGTCTTTACGTAAGAATGTGCTCATCAAAATAATGAGATGTTAAATTAGCTTTAAAAAAAAGCCAGAAAGACAGTTTTCACCATGAGCTTTCATCACCTCTAAGCTGGAGAAATTAATTGTTGTGGTGATATCAGCTAGGCTACAGCCAGAGAGATAGCAGGGGGGAGTTCTGTGTGAAGCTATTATGGACGCTATCACAAACATCAGGTAGACTCAGCAAATCCAAAGCCTCACATACAGCGGGAGAGTGGAAACATAACTAAATAAAAACTTGCTCTAACATGGGAACCGCACAGAGTTCACACAGCGTGGAAACATCACACTCCTTAATTTCTTAACAACAAAGGTCAGAGACAGGTTTAGAATTTAAAAATATCACTTGCAGAACAACTGAGCACTTGAATTACAATGTAAACAACATTTAGAAATCAGCATCTGAGGAGGCTTTTAAGAGAGGGTAAAATGGCATTTAGCTGAAAGGCCACCGGCCAAACAATGGACCAGATGAGCGGCCAACTGCAGAAGGCCAATGCTGTCAGGTGGCTGCTGTAAGTTTACCTAATGTGAAGTTGGGGGTTGCATGTCCAGGCAATTTCTCCTTGGCAGAACAAAACAAGAAAGGTGATCTTTACGCACTTGTATACAGACAGGTGCGTAGGAGAATAAGGGATGAGTCCAATGACAAAAGCAGCTCCCGCACACTGTCGACTATTATGGTAAATTTACTGATTAGCTACAATTTGGTCAAGTGGCGAAAAAGCCGAGTTTAAAAAAAAAACACGTTAGAAATATACCAACATATGTATTTTCTGTTAAAGCAATGTTCTATCTGATTTCTTTCTCTCTTCCACACACACATGCACACACACCAACACACTTTTTTACACCCCCTTCTTTTCCTTCAAGTGTTCGGCCTAAATTAAAGGAGTGAACTAAACTACGGAGTAAAGTGGTACTTAGTTCAGTGAAGCTCAGTCCATCTTTAGAGAAGCTATTAGATAATCATACAGGGGAATAATGTCTTTAAGAAATGGGGTGCTACAACAGAGGAAGTGTGAGCGTGTGTGTGTGTGTGTGTTGGTGTGCCAAAGAGAGAGAGCTCTAGGTGGAAGGCAATTAGAGACAATCAAATAGCTCAGAGTTGGAATCCTTTTCTAGTTAATTATTTGACTTATCCTTTTGGACAAAATAACTACAATATACCCATGATGCACCTCATGTGTTGCTTATCAGAGCCAGTCACTTATTGGTTATCTTAATACCTCCCTATGAGATTTCAAGCTTTATGAATAGACAGGCCCGTCCAGTTCTGTGTATTTGCTTTAATGCTCCAGACTCCCCGCACCCCCTGAACTTCACACTCCTAAAAACTGATGCAGACTGGGTATTATATTTGTGGGACAGGTAAGCATAAGGTCAGCCACATGAGCTGCTAATGAGCTAATCTTGTGATGCAACATCGACAATATCAGCCTGACACAGCAAAACTCTAATAGCACAGAAACAAACACACATGTAGTCTTACCTGTGGACTGTCAGTACAACCAGCCCGGTTACAGGCCCTCAGATGGTAACTGTATTCCTGGAAAGGCCTGATCCCACCCACATCAGTGAAACTCTCTTCATCACCACGGTAACGTTCTTGCCCATCCCGCAGTATAACGTAGTGGGTGATGTCCCCTGGTAAAATGGAAAAGGTGCTTTCATTTTTGGTAATCAATGTTAGATTTCTCTCGATATTTAAAAGATATAAAATATAAATCCTTTTTGATTTTAACGCCCACATTCACATTAATCATAAATACCCCTCTATTGAATTCAACTGAACCACATCTACAGAGAAGTGATACACGCATGTACACACACATACACACCATTAGGCCTGGCAGGTGCTTGCCAGTGCAGCTGGATGATGTCATCTCGTTCAAGTAAGCGACTCCAACGGGGCGGTGCCACTCCCCATGGTTTGTCTTCACTGGTGGTCACTGTTGTAACATGACTGGAGCCTCGTCCAAAGCTGTTCCAGCCCCTCACTCTGTACTCATAGGTGGTAAAGGGCTCCAGGTCAGAGTCTACCAGAGAGTAAGGAAGGTGGGAAGGACAGAAGAAGGGGAGCAAGGAAGATGGAAAAATAAATTACGCAGGGTGCAGGAAAATAATCAACAAATCTGTAAGTAGGATTGTCAGTACTATGGTTAATGAATAAATCACTTAACAACACAGCAACACTTTGTAACTGATTACATTAGATTAATACTGTAAGTGCACAGATAATATAAACTCTAATTCCAGTATGCAAACAATCATGTTGTAAATTGAATGTTAAATTAATATCTTAATAAAAAAAACTGTGGGGATTAACAGAAAAGAGACCCCTATCCATTGTGGTTAATATAAATATCCAAATAGGTAAACTTGTACAACAGGGCACAGGTTGTGGCCCTTTTGTACAACATGCCAGTAAATACCATTAATGAAACATAAGGCAGATATTTTTATCTAAATAACGTGCAGTAACAATAGTTTCATGTGTGAAACTGTGTGTACTGGGAGTTGCCATTGTAAGCACACATCATATGAACACACACCAAATACATGCAATATCGCTGGTGCATAGTTGTAAAAGTCAGGCCGTGACTGAAGCATTCTGGGAGACAGGTTGTGACCACCCTTCTGGTGAGGTATACATACAGGAGCATATATACATACAGATGCACTTGCGCACACTCACACACATGTACATTATTTTTAGGAGTGTCAAGGGACTGCTGCTGTAAATGAGACCACGTTTTAACCGCCAGTCTGGGACTCTTGTCTTTACTACTGTGATAACTGAAGCAGCAAAACACAAACACATGTAAATAAAACACTGAATGTGTGTGTATAGACACATGCCTAAAAACTGAGTTTCAGTGTTTCATTAGAACTAATTCCAAAAAGTATAAATATTATTTGGGTGTGGACAATACAGTTTATATATGTTGCACTCATCGCACATGTGGAGCTATCTGTGTGTGATCTACCTTAGGTTTTTATAGCAAGTATAGCATGATACCCTGTGTGTGACTGTGTGTGTGTGTGTGTGTGTGTGTGTGCATGAGAAACAGCTGGTGTATGGTGGGTGGCGACAGCTTTATGTGCCTCTGCCCAGATGGTGTCACAGCATTGCCTAGAAACTCTTATCCTTACCGCCCCATGCCCCACACACACACACACACACACACACACACACACAAAAAAAGTAAAAGACACATACAGAACCACATTCACTACAGAGGCATACTTAAATAGTAACTAACTGGACACTAATACACACAAAAAACATGTAATTATGAGTGCACAGCCACCCATACACACACAAAACCTCCACAACCACAATTAGTCTTGATTAAACAGACAAACTACCCAGATAAATAATGTGTGGACAGACTGAAAATCTGGATACACACGCCCACAAAACACCAACACACACATACACACTTTACCAACTCCCTTTGGGCTGATAAATAGTAGAGAATGTTGAAATGGCATTTAAACGCCCATCTCTAAGTTTTAATGACACACAAGTGTACAGCACAGTGAGAGTTACCACGTTACAGCTATCAATGTGCACTACAACAGCTGTCTTGGTGTGTGCGTCAGTGTGTGGAAGGGCATCTGTCTCTAAAGCCCGTTGATTGCAGCGGCTGACACATTTAGAGTAAATGCAGAATTGGTTTCTGCAGGCTCAAAATTTCTATGTGCAGTGCGGTTTCACAGATGGCTATTTTCTGTATTAGTTATTCTTCACAGCGGCTCGGAGGACTGAAGTGAGAGTCCTTATTTCCAGCAAAGTCACAGGTCGGAAGGAGGGATGCAAATACTTTATGAATAGTCATAATGTTTTAAACTCAAATACATTAGGCATATAGAGGCATGCTGACACCAGAGAAAAGATTATGAGATTAAAATGTACTTAAAGCTAAGTTTCATTAAGCTGAATAGTAACGCTGCTGACTTTAGGCTTTCATTTTAACTATAACAGCATGTAAAAGAAAGTTGTGGAAGGTCTGAGAAAACTCAGGTAACTGTTGACTAAATAACAATTCATCATTCCCAGGGAAGATTGTAGTCTGCCTAGTTGCTCAGATCAGCAACTAAAACTGTAGTTTCCAAATTCCAACAAGTACATGTTTGAAGCAGATAAGAGCAGTGATGGGGAAAGGAGGCTGGGAAATATGCTTGATCAATCAGCAATTAGTCGAACGTGAAGAGGTACAGGAGACATTGAGGGATAAACAATTGTTTCAAATGCAGTATCTGTCCCTTAATGGTAAAAAACGCAGGCTTGTTGCCAAAGACACTCAGCACTCACGCAAAATATATATAAAGAAAATATGCTTAATTACTTAGGGACAGTACTAGTTTAGTAATTCTTCTAAACTACAGCCTGTTTTTCCTCTGAACACACACATACACACTCAAACGCACAGATTACCTGTATAGGTGTATCTGTTGGCATCTCCGCTGTACACTACCTCCTCATGCGACGGGCACAGGCTACCCTCAAATTGCAGGTTCTCAGTGCGTGTGTGACTGTATGTGTCTGCCATTTTGTATGTGTTACCAGTTCTGTTGGTATGTGCGGACAGGCCCGTAGTGAGAGTTGCATGTTTGTTGCTGATGGAAGGTGGGTATGTTGTGGAGGGTGTGTCAGGGTGTGTGCGTGCAGACAGGACCCATGTGCAGGCGACCATAGATGGATCGAGGTCACAGGAGCCACAGAAAGCTGTGGATGCTGCAGCGACAGGACACACAGCACCCTGCAAACACCGGTGCTGCATAGAGGAAGGAGGGGGAGACACATAAGGACGGAGAGAGTGGAGAGGAAAAGCGAGATGGTAAGATTGGAGGAGTTAAACAGTAAGAGAGCTGTAAAGAGCACTGCACACAGGCACGGACGACGACCACAGAAACTTATCTTATAGAAGTTTACTATTATGTCGTAAGCAAAAAAAAACATTAAACATTAAAAAACAAATTATGGAGCGTCTGTCGTATACATGCAGGGCGTAGCCATGTATGTGTTTGTGTGTGTGTGGTATGCATGGTCCTTAATGACATCATTAGAGATAATGAGAATTCCTACCCTTTGTCCCTGAGTGTGCGCACGTCTGTGCGTGTTTGTGTGTATGCGTGTGCCTATCTCATGCTGACTTAGGAACCCAAAAACATCACATGGCCCCAGTTGATAAATGGATGATGGCCCAGTCCCCAACTCCTGATGTGACAATGAGTGTGAGTTTGAGAGAGAGAAAGAGAGAGAGAGTACCTATATCCACTGGACGTGTAAGCTGGATCTTTGTTCTGCCAGACTAGCTTGCATTTCTGAAGCATGGTCACTTGTGAATTTAATGACTGTATTGTCAATTGACATGCATTTCATATCTGCAGGTGCATTTCAATAGTTGCTGACTTTGTCTTTCTGTACATGTGGCAAATTTAGCTTTTCTGGTTAATTTATGTCACTTTTCCTGTGAATCTGTAAATGAGAAGGAATGGTATGGTGGTCCTTCCACTAATATGCAGGAAATACAGATGCATAATACAGACAGACTAGTTAAAATGAGTAAAATACAGCATCAAGACATCTGTTACTAGACTGATCCTAAGTTAGCTGCAAATGTATATTATTTTCTTTAAAAGACTACTGCTGCTAGAAGATGCCAGGCTTTTAAAACGCTTCTAGTGGACACTTAAACCTTAAAGAAGATATGGCAAGAAAGTGTAACAGAGCTATAGAAACAGAGAGGACTGCACCTCCTTTGAGAAGACATTCATTTACTAGTGTATAGACATAAACACAGAGACACACATACAGATGCACCATCACACACATCATCTCACATACAAACACACCTGTATTAACAAGCCAGGTGTGGGTCGGTCAGCACACACGTGTCGTTGGGGGTTATAGCCAATCCCACTGCAGCATTCCTCTTCCTGACGGATGACCTTTGACCCACAGCACTGCAATGTCACTGTGGCGTTGCCAGCAGGGTGCATTGTGGGATATCCATCACTGCCCACACAGCAAAGAGAGGTTGAAGAGTTTATATACTCCTGACCACAGCAGACGAAACCTAAAGACAAGAAAACATGAGTCATACAATTGTTCCTTATGCATTTACATTTTTTATTTTACTGTAGCAGTACATTCTTTTTCACGCAACACGATCCACTGCTCTTTTACAGAGTGCGTTTAAGTCCTTCAAATTTAATTTAGGTGCATATTATTCAAAAATAAGCACTGAGAATTATATTGTTTATTAAACTGTATTTCTAATTGCATTTTGAACGGTTTAGAAAATATTGTGAATCACCAAGGACATTATGATTCCAGTGAAACTACACCAATAAAGGCCTCAGGTCCTCCCCCAGCACCAAATGCTCACAAGGACAAGCTTCTGCTGGGCTCCTGTTTACGTGCCGTGCTTATATTTCTACATTCTACAGCGTCCGAAATCACTGTATGTGTCTGTCTATTACAAAGTATATTGGCCTTTCTATTCTTTCCCTCGTCACCTCTTCTTGTCCTCTAATACTACTCATCCTATTATTCCGCCTCTTTCCTCCACTTACACCTCCTCACCTTTTTTCTGTCTTTCCTCCTGTCCTCCTCCCTCCAAAATCTCTCCTCCTTCCTTGATCCGTTCCCTTCACCTCCTTTTGTTTTTATGCGCTTCTTCCCTCCATACTATAAAAATATTCAGGCAATGCAGACCTGTATTGTCTCTCATCTATACTTCCCAAACTTACTTTTTCTCCTCTCTTCAATCCCTATTTTCCCATCTGTACAGAGAAAGTAATTTAGCCTTCTCTGAATATTAGAGTGCATCTTCTCTTATCAACTCTCATATACATCCTTCTCTCCTCTTCCCTCCCTCTTCTCCTCCCCTGCATGTCTCTTTTCCTCTCCTGTATTCATCTCTTCGTACAGCAGTAATATTTAGGCTAAGCAGTCAAAAGGGTGCAGGGGGAGAGGGAGTGTGTTTTCCTGAGAGCTGCCATCTCTGACAGTGATAGGTGATGTCTCTCTGCCACCACTTCACCTTCAGCAGCAAGGTGACATTTAAAATACATGCTATCACTCCATTTCCCTGTAAATGTTTTGCAGCTGAATATCAAATTTCAAGCATGTTTCTTCCTATTCTCCAGCGCCTCATATTTCAAATTCAAATAAATTGAGAGTGATGGACAAATTAAAAAAACTGTTTTAGTGCCCGCAGATTTGAGGTAGAAAAACTCATTCTCGGTGGACAAAATAATGTTTTGGTCAACAGAATCTGTGAAAGGTATAGCTTTATTCTGGTTAGAAAAACTTGACTCTACTAAACAAGTCTTTGGCATAAAATGCCGTTCTAGTTGACTGACTGCGGTTATATTTATAACTCTAATTAATATTTTTTAATAACAAACAAAAACTACTTGTTAATGTAGAATGCAAATGTTAGATGTCTAAATTAAACAATGTTTCCAGTGGCCCTCCTAATAACACAAGTTGAGCCAGTGTGGTTACCCTGACGTCTTAGCTTAGTTGAGGGCGGGGACTGTCGAGCTTTGGCCTTGCAATGGATTAGGGTGCTGCAATAATACTGAGTCAGCAAAGTAACCACCTACTGTGAGGATGCAGTGGAAATACAAATTATCATGGCATGGCACGGCACGGCTCGACTGAAATACCATAACTGCTGATGGAAAAAGGACAAATTGTATTTTAATGAGAGAATCCGATAATAAAAGCACCTCATTTTGAATCAGACTGAAATATTTTAAGAACCCCTCCGTCTTTTGTGATTATTTAGTTTGGAGTTAAAATAATCTAACTTTCATGAGGTATTTAGGAAATTTATCCTAACAGTTGATGACATGCTGATCTGTGGCACTATCT
This sequence comes from Lateolabrax maculatus, assembly GCA_031216445.1. NCBI lineage: Eukaryota > Metazoa > Chordata > Actinopteri > Acropomatiformes > Lateolabracidae > Lateolabrax > Lateolabrax maculatus. The sequence goes on from CM062198.1 coordinate 14,706,232, forward strand.
ACCCCCAGCTGTGTTGCCCATTTTATTTGACAGCAGACATTAAACACTAAGTCATTGCTTTGGATCATGGCCTCGCCCTTTAATGGGGCTGCAGCTAGTTGTGGAGTGATAAATAACTTATTGTTTAACAACCTAATCAGCGTTCACTCTTTGAGCACATGAAATGCTGTTAATTTAAGCAATCATTTCACTTAAAGGCCAAAAGTGGAGAATGGCACATATTTTCTCCTGTGCTGTTGCAGTGCATTATATCCTCACCACATCCATCACAGGCAACATGTGACAGGAAAATGCATGTGTATGTGTGTGTGATTGTGTGACATAAAGGCAGTCTGACGGCTAGTAACTCACTTAGCAGCGGCAGCTGTTGCAGAGCGGGGGCTTGGTGGCCAATTCCCCCAGCGCCTTACTTCAGCTTCAATGACGCGCAAATAAACAGCTCAACACTTTTCCAAAATAGCTTCTCTCCTACTCATCCCTCGTCCTCTCGGCATCCTCACCTCTACTCCTCCCTTCCATCCGGACACCGGGCCCTCTACGACTCACAATTTTTACTCATTTGCCTCCCCTCCGTTCACTCTCTACCAGTCGGCTGCCTTTCCCTGTATTGCTCAACGTGGCTCCGTTCAAACTCTCTGCATATCTTGATTCCAGCACTCCAGCAAATTCCAGCTTCATCACTTGTGACGGGAAGTTCAGGAGTTATCTCCTGCCTCTTCTCCAACCTCCATCTCTTCTTTCTCTAATCATTCTTTTTTTATGCATGCCTATCTTCCATACCAACCTGATCTCTACAACTGGCTGTCTTCTATAGTTTATCAGTGTTCTACCTTCTCTTACTTCCTACTTTTAACTTGCTGTATTTTAACTCCACATTTCTCTGGACCATGGCTCTACTTGCTCCTCTTTTATCCTCATCATCTTTATGCCTTCCTCTTGTTTCCACCTCCTTCCTTTTCCTCTTTTCCTACCGCTATTTCTCTCTCTCTCTCTCTGCATCCACTCAGTTCACAGGTCTACATCGTTTGTTTACTGTTCTGCAGCTAAACTTCACTATTGTATTATCACCCATTCAGCAGAAATCCAATCCCTGTCTTTGTAAGCGTTATCTGTGTATGGGCGTGTGTGACATGCTTGTACATTTGTGTTAACGTTTTGAAACACACACCTATTTTCTCTTCCTCTCTATAAGCTGCGTGCGTTTGTGAATGCGTATGCATGTGCGTGTATGTGTTGACAACATTTTATCACACACCTCTTGTTTTCTCTCTTGCATCGCAGAATGCTTCAGCCCTAATCTTCAGATTTACGTTGGATTTGCATACATTCGTTAATAGCGTCGGGAGCGCTGCGTCAACACAAGGTGCTTAGACAACGTGAATTATTATTAGGGTTTCAGTCATTCCACTTAATGATAAGTCAATATTTAGCCCTGCCAATGAACTACTGATAAAAATGTGTGTTGTGGATTAGGGTTATCCGAGCTCTCTAGGAGACCAAAACCCCTCCACAACTTTAAACAAACCAAACACTTTTAAATACCTGAATATATTACAAGGGTTTTGGCACAAAGTGCAGAGCAAGTGCACACATACACAGTTTGTGTGCTTACCAGCACAAACACACACGCACACACAAACACGGACACACACACTGCAGCAGTGTGCTGCTGTACTTATTATCAGACTTTGAGCAATTTTAGCTTGTCACATATATATATTAGCATCTGTGTATATGTTGGCCAAAAACTTTTGCAGAAAAATTAAACGCCTATTTTTGATTTGAGTTTAATCTATTGACATAAATAATGGTTAGATAAAGCTTTTATCTAGTTTCACTGACAGAAACAAAAAAGTATCTGCAAATGAAGGATATATATAATCAGACATTGACTCATTAAACATTTTTAATCTCAGCTCTAGTACTGATGTATTTTTGTTTTACGTCACTTGTTGTTTATAGTTGTTTCTAATACAAATTTAATTTCCAGTGAAGTCCTGCTCAATTTCTTGGTCACAACTCATAAATAACTAAATTAAAGGGATCCTTATCAAACATGTTTGTCGTTATGTATTTACATAACACAACACAACATCCACTCTCATCAAACTCTTAATAAATGGTATCAACCTCAAAATCCAGTATTGGCTGGACTCCAATACACACACACACACACACACACACATGTATGTGCACGCGCGCACTTTGTGCTCCAGAGGGGCCAGACTATATGTCATGTCGAGAGATGAAATCATAGTGGATTGACTTTCTCACACAGTGCACAGTGTTCCCCTGTGGACACACACATGTGGATGTTGGGGCAGCAAGCACACACATAATCAAAGACACACACATACACACCTACTTTTTTCCCAGCTGACTGGTTGTCCTCTTGTCTTTCTGACGTCTTTTTTTTAATTTTTTATCTCAACAACATTACCAGCTGGGCATGTGTGTGACATTGTGTGCATTTGAGTGTGTGTGTATGTGTGTGTGTGCTGAGCTTACGTAAATGCTTTGGTGGCAGTTATATTTTCACCACTCTACAGGGATTCACTAAAAACTGAGACACAGCAAGCAGCTGTTCATGTGTGTGTTTAAAGTGTCTGTGAGAGAGGGACAGAGAGACATGAAAGAGAGGGGCTTAGATGAAGAAAGAGGAAGCGATAAAGAGATGTACATCTAAAAGAGTTTGACAAAGTGATAAAACAGGAAAAAAATATTAAAAGATGTGAGATGAGAAGAGTAAGATTTGCTATAATAAAGAACGTAACATACTGTATTTTGTAGTCTACTGTGGATACACCAAAATCAGAGTGTACATATCAAGTAAATATCCATCACATGTATTGAGCCACAAAGATTAATACCATTAGCTTAGGGTAGATGAAAAAGGTGACGATGGAATTATAATAATTTTGTTAATTACATACATTTTTTATCCATTATAGTGATGTAAAATTATTAAATGAGCACTACATGTTTTCATTCACCTCACAGTGAATCCCACATGCTTTCAAATCTCCAATCTTTACACATTCTGCCTACACCAATTCTGCCCTAAACCCTACCAGAGACATTGTAGCTGACAACACAATGACCCATGGCCCGCCTCTTTGAGGTTATCTTTCACTTTCATCAATGTGATCTGGGAGTTGGTGAGTTAGGCGGGTGGCAGAGGCTCCATGTAGCATAAGGATGCTCAAAACATGTGCTGGCCAGAAAGTAGAGGTTCTCTAGCACCTACATGACTATATAAATCTAAATCCATATAGAATATATATATAGTTATGTGTGTGTGTGTCTTCTGAGTTCAACGGCAATTTGAGGCTACGCATGACGGAGAGAGAGGCGTCAGATTACCTTTGTTGCCATCAACAAATTAACAGAATTCAAAGGGGAACATTTCCTCAAAGCACTGAGACACACTGATTTCAGTAGTTTGGTTAACTTTTCGTCTGAAACTTTGATTCAGTGCAAAAATTTCACCTGCATCAAAAACCCTAGAAATTAAGTTTGGAAAGCTACTCTTTTTGTTTATTAAAATCATTAAAAAAAATTGCTATGGTTATTGTTCATGCAAGTACACTGCAATCTTGCAAAATTAATAACTACTGGGAATGTATCTTCACCAGCCAAATTAACTGGTTCAACACAAAGGCTATTCCTGAAACAATTTTACAATACAACAATGGCATCTTTGTCTTACAACCTTTACAGGGACAGGACATGTCCAGTTAGTTGAATAAATGATAACTAAAAACCAATAGCCACCTGGAAGTTATGTCTTTTAATGTTAAGTTTTAATAAATCCACAATGTGTAACAGTAACAACATCAAGACTAACACAAAGGCAAACAAAATGAGTGCGTACCCACACGCACGCATAGCAGACTGTCCTCATTGCTGTGCTCTTGACAGCCTCTGGTTTTATTCTTGCCAGTCATTAAAGTAAACCTAATAGAAAAGCCATCATCATAAATACATTAACAGAGAGAGAAATGTCTTCCTGTGTTCAGAGAGTACTCGATCTTCTAAAGCAGCCAGACGCTGCTGTTTGGAATGCACTTCTGTTGGCCATTTGCTACCCATCATTGATGAGGGGCTTTTGGCAATCATAAACACACACACACACACACACACACACACACACACACACACACACACACACACACACACACACACACAGAGATAGAGAGAGAGAGAGACACTCAGAAACTGATGAGAATCTTTTGGCAGAAAATCATTAAAGGACATGTGAGGGATGTGTGTCACTCTGCATCAAGAAATATGTAAAAATGCAATCACATTCAGATACATATACAACAGCCACGTGCAGAAAGTGAAGCAAACATGCACAAAGTTGGAGTAATACACCATGCACACTTGCACACACTTATACACAAAAACGCATCCACTCTCACAACTCCACCAGGCTCGGAGTGAGCTAGCTTAACTACTGGGATAATTTCCCTCCAGCAAATGGTCACTGTGCCCTTGAAAAACATATTTGATTATTACTTTTTCTCCCCCTCCTCTTTTTTTCTTTTAGCATCATCACAGCCATTTTCATCACGCGCTCTGATGATGGCACGGCAAGGCGCGTTAAGATAACACCCCGGCACCGCCAGGCTTTTAACACTTAAACGGTGAAAAGGGATATTCAGATTTGTCCTTGAACGTTTGGATAGGGCCTGCTGGGCTGGGACAGAGGGAGGGAGTAAGGGAAGGAGTTAAAGAAATGCATGCATTTTTTAAGATTCACCTACTTTAAGAAAAAGTGAGGTGGGGAGGGCATTTATGGTAGCACCCACAGTGAGAGATGGGGAAGGCAGGGCTGAAGGGCAGATGGAAGAGTTACAGGATCGTACACTATAAAGAAAAAGTGTGAAGGGGAAATGATTAGTGGAGCGCGCACAGTGAGGCAGGGGACTTAGGGAGAGTCAGGGAGCAACGGGAGGCCAGAGACACCACACACGTTCCTTTAAACACTATCTAATCTCACGTAAGTCTTAGCTAAACATCTTACATACAAACTCAGAGAGAGAAGGAAAGAGAAGCAAATGAACAGCTTAAAAGTTGGTCTTGAACCTGCAGCACAGGAGGAAATGCTGCAAGAAAAATGAGGCAACCTTGTCCAAAAACAAACAGTATTTAATCTACTTGAAAGTGAAATGAAAGCTGTTCAAACAAACTCAGATTTGGGAGGGAGGGATTTAGCATGGAGACTTTATGTTATTGTATAACAACTCAGAAATGCTGAAAGGATTATAGACCATCACAATAAAACCCCAAAGACTAAAACTGGCCAGACAAGGATCTAAGCCTGCCATTTAAGATAGTATGTTAGTGTTTCTTGACCAGGTAAGTTGGAATAAAGATACATGAAGATAGGAACCTATACTAATTAATGTATTGAGGCTGGTAAATTGGAGAAAATAGACCAGCAACTATGGCACCAATGCGCCTAATACACAATCGAGGAGATTAACGTGGTTGTACTGTTTTTAATTTAAATTTATTGTGAGATGGAAAATAAAGTACTAAAAATGAGAAACCAGTTTGTATAATTGGGGTAAAGGATTAAAAAAACTTGCTCAACACAGCATAATTTCTGCTGGAGTAGCGGCATGCTTGGCTGTCTTTTTTCCACAGTGTCTTTTTTGATACTACCACTGGGGGGGTGCCCAAGTCAGAAATCACAAATCCTACTCATAGCAGCTTTAAATTCAAAGTCTGAAATTAACCAAAAAAGCTAATAACTGTAGCCTGGTCAAAATAAGAAGGTTTCTACAGCTAAACAGTAGAGAAAGTAGATACAATTCTGGCAAAAATTTGCACTACAAGGACAAACTGTGCTCGCTCTCATTACAGAGCCACACTGTCAAACCAAGAAAAGAAAGAGAAAAAAAAAGTTTTTAAAAAAAAGCTCCATCAACTAATCACAAATACATTTAAACACTTAAAATATAACAGTGCAGGGTGAGTTGGTACATATATGAATGGGAGGACAGAATTATATCAACTTAAACTATATAGAGGGAGAACAATGACAACTTAGTTGTTTTTTAATCAAGTTAAACTCAGAGAAACATTTTAGAAGAACATTGTCCACTGGCTCAGCTGTGTGTTTGTTTCTTGTGTTTCTTTGGGACAGGATGGGTGAGGTAATGTTTCTGACCCTGATTCTAATTCACCTGATTTAAACTGGTTTCCTGTTTCAAATAGTCCAGCCTTAAACACACATGTTCGAGTGCTCATGCATCTGTGTGTTGCATATTTTTGTGCATGCAATTCTGTGTGTATATACATGCATGTTTTCTTGTGAGTGTGTGGTTGCTGTTTAGTTTGTGTGTGGATGCTTGTGTGTATTTCTACGTGTGCACATGTGCACGCAAGCCGGTACGTCTATCTGTTGCCAGACGGCTGTCTCCTGGCATTGCTGTTCCCCTGCAGTGTGTGTGTATGGTTGTTGACAGTGTGGACGGTAATGTGTGATAGATCGCACTTCAGGGACCCCATAATCACATCAGCCTAACCTAGTCTATCAGCTGGGCACAATGGGATACCCTTCACTCCTCCTTTAATCTGCTCCATCTAGCTCTTCACCACTCTCCTGTTCTCTCCTGTTTTTTTCTCTCACTCACTTTTCCCCTCTTTCTTAGTTTTTTCAGCTTTCTTTATCTGATGCATATTTTACTTTCTTTTGTCTTTCTCTCTCTTCTTTCTTTCTTTATTTCTTCATCATTTGTTGAATTTTGCCTTCTTTCTTCCAATGTAACATTTTTATTCAAATGTTTTCTATTGATTGTAATCATACTTTTCTAATAAATAATAACTATTTATTTCTCTCACTTTTTCCTTTTTTGTTATATGTTGTATTATTTTTTATTCTTATTTGAAAGTACACTATTATTTATCTTAAATAGAATTGCATGTAATCTGTAGTCTGCCATTGAGTTAATTTTTTGTCTTTTTTTTTTCTTTCTTTCAAAAATCTGTCTCTCACTATATCATTAAAAATACAAAACCCTGTACATGGTGAGAGGCAGCAATGAGAGTGAGTGGTGCCAAGGTTAAGTAGCCTATCCTATAATAGGTATTGCTGTGTGCATGTTGTGTGTGTGAGTGTGTCTTGAAACAGACGTGTGGGGTCGAGGTTGCATAGCCGGCCCCAGGGCACCCCGACAGCGCAGTGCACCCGGCAAATGGCCCTTAGCCTTGCTAGCGCCGCTAGCCCTACGATCCATCATACCATATGTTCTCAATGGGGAAGCTAACGCTAATGACTGATGAGTGGATGGGAAGGGGGCACATAAAGGAAGGGAGGGTGGCAGAGTAGGATGATGAGGAGAGGAGGAAGAAAAGATGGTGGGCGGAGAGGAGAGAATCAAGAGGCAAGAGGAAGAAGCACAAGAGGTGCGGAAACAAGTTGCGGAAAGGTAACTAAGATGACAAAGGAGAAGGGGAGATGTGTAATAAATAAGAGAGGGAGATGGAGAGGAAGAGGAGGTGGGGAGCATATGCACTCCTTGGGAGGCCACTTCGAATGAAGGATGACCATATAGCCTGCTCAGTTGGAAGAGAAAAGAGGATTTAGTGGAGGAGAAGAAAAGGAGACAAATGAGATGAAACAAGCAACGTGTGACAGAAAAAATTATTCTGAGATTACGTGTCAAAAGAGATCAGTATTTGACAGTGACCAACTCTAAAAGAGAGTCTTATTGAAAATGTAATGAAAACACAAAATGTTGGACAAAATAAAAGCAAGAAAAAAGGTTTTTATAATAAGGGACAGTAACAAAATAACAACAGCCATGATATCAAAAAACATTTTAAATAAAAGTGTTTTTCTTCTAATTTGCTCTCTGGGAACTTTTTTGTCAGCGTGCGTGTATTTTTGTGTGGGTAGGGATCTTGTGTCTGTGTGTGTGTGTGTGTGTGTGTCAGTGTTCGTCTGTGTGTTTGCGGATAGGCTAATGGAGTACTATAGGCCTGTCCATATGGGGCCATTGTTTATGTGTGATGAATAGAGTCCACGTGTCTGTCTCTGGCACTCAACACTAAGCGAACCCTGCCGAGGGCACCCTGTTGACTCTGGGTGTGCGTTTGTGTGTATGTGTGGGCACATATAATATGTCTATATGTGTGAGAGTGTGTGTGGGTGTGTGTGTGTTTGTGTGAAGGGGAGAGAATGAGTGTGTATTTGTCCTGCTGTGTGCTTGGCAGTGCCCTCAACGGTGCCATCCCGAGTGTGTTTCATCATCATCTGCCATGACAAAGATGTCTAATGACACACACATACACCCACACCCTCACACACACACACACACACACACACACACACACACGGTCCCATCTGTGCCATGGTATCCGGGTGCTTTGGGACACTGCGGGAGAGGAAGAAAGGGAAACGACCCCACGTTCCTACACCATGTGTCTACCTCATCCCTCTCTGCTTTACTGTCTTCTCCTATCTTATCTATCTTTTCTCACACTCGCTCCGTTTTCTCTCCATAACGTATATACACATAACATTAAGTCATCAGGGACTAAACTCTGACAAAATCCTTTTTTGGGCAGAGTAACTAGTTTTCTGAACAAAGGGCCTTTTGTTGATTTGATTTTACAATAAAGGATTTTCTGTAGACAAAAAAACTTTCTTTTTTTTATCCAGAAGGCCCAGCAGCCCATCGAACAGTGTGCTTTCATAGTTGGACAAAACAACTTAATTCAGGGCAGAGTGTTTTGAATTTCTCCCTTTGAACAAAATATGAAAATATTCTAACAACAGTGGATGTTCGTTTCTGTTTGTATATGTGTGTCTCCTTTACTCACCTGGGACATATGTATGCACTTCCCCCCTCTCGGCAGCACCGCAGCACACCAGTGTATCATCTACAATCCGGCCTCCGCAGCATTGCACCCCATAGCCATCATGGAGGCTCCCACTACAGCAGAGCTGGCCGCCTTTCATGGAGTAAGGAACCCCCCCACAGCAGCTGTCACCCAGCCCCACTGAGACCCGGCCCTGCGAGAGGTCAGGGCAGCAGTTTTCATCTACGAAGACAAGGACAGATGAAGGAAACACTTGAACTACAGGGAAAAGACTCAAGTCAAGTAGAAAACATCAAAAACCATGTAAGTGTAAACATATGAAGAGATTTTAAACTCACTGGTTTTTACAAGAACATAGTATCCTCCACAGCACTGGTGGTCAGGGAGAGCTGGGAGCAGTTTGCCATTGCAGCAGATCGGATTGGAAGAATTACTCAAACTCAGGTAGCTGCCCTCACAGCAATGATGGTGTGGTGTCTTATTGTACAACAGTCCACTGCAGCAAACCTGGTTGACATACAAATGCATACACATATACACACAGGCACACACACATATGAGAAGGTATGTGAACAAAATCCACATAGACACAGTTAAGTGGGCGCATTGAAAGTATGGGACTATCTGCCAAAGAAGAGGCCATTTGACCACTGGAGAAAGGTTCTAATGCAGGGCCAAAAATTATTGTTAAAATTATTTTTCCTTATATGCCACAACCACTATGCCAATACACATAGTTATCTGCCTTCTATCATTTAAAATCTGTAATTGTACAAATTCCACAGTGTCAAAAGTGGAAACAAGGTAAAGCAGCGTATTATTGGGTCCCTTCACTCATAAACACTGTTTTGATAATCCTGATTTCTGTCTTGGATGCAGAAATTACATAATTTTGATGAATGCAAACCAAGCAATCAAGTCAAAAATCCCTACTTTTTAACAGTCCCATCTGTGTGTTCTGTCAACATTAACATAAGGACCCAATATGCTGTGTACTGAATTACAGACGCAAGACACTAATGAAAACCTGTACTTACAATGTAATGTGTAATGTTTACAGTACATCCTTGTGGGTTCGCTTGTGCTCCATCTACAGTAAGCATGTCCACTTGCAATACTTAACTAGGCGTGTATGTGTGTATTTGTGTGTGTGACCTTAATTTTGTTACTGTTTGTGCCATTCTGGGGCTGTGGGGGTAAATGCATGGCGAACGTTTTCACTGTGCCAACTTGGCTGGCATTCAGTGACACAAGGATGGAAGTGAATGCACATGACAAGTTAATCTGTTTAGAGCAATTAATCACTGAGAGGATGACACACATAAATAGCATGCACTTGGAAGATGTGAATTGTGAGAGTGTGTGTTTGTTGGTGGGTATTTACGCTTCTTTTTGTGCTTCTCTCTTAGGGAGTACACACACAGCACCAATACACTGTCAACTTCAGATGAGCAGCCAAGGCAAAGACCCTGGACTTACATCTTGTTTTACACATTGCTGTTGTACGGTGAAGGTTTTAAAGGTTACTCGTAACAAGTCCTAGTTAAAAGAGGCTCTTGCATTCAGGTGAAAAAGGGTAGGGGAGAAAGGATTATGGTAGAAGAGAGATGAATAAACAACTGGATGAAGATTATTCCACAGCCCACCTCATACAAAACAACAAAAATAAGTACCAAATGAACAGAACATAATCACCTGGATGTCAGGGTCGAAGCAGGATGTCCCACACACACCATGACTGGCAGGACACTGCAGGTAGGAACACGTGAACCTTACACCACCTGCACCTCCTGGCTCTTCACCCACAGAGGATGCGACACCTGTTGACCCAACGGCACATGACCTCAGGGTCCGCCTTAGGACCTCATATCCAAGCATTATCCCACTGGGTCGGCCTGGATGGGACCAGTCCAACCTCACCACCCTGACAGAGAGAGATATAGCAAGAAAAGGAGTGAGAGAGAGAGAGAGAGAGAGAGAGAGAGAGAGAGAAGGAAAGACAGATAAGAGATAGAGATAGAGATATTGGGGTATGTTCTCCTTCACACTCCTTTCACACTACAGGGACACACAAAAATGTTGTCATACCCAAACACTAACATGCATTCATGCATGGTTAATGGTTGACAAAGTTGAGTTACAGTGTCATGGTGTGTGTATCTTGATACACTTCTCGCTATTGATTTCCCTCTTCTTTATCTCTGACATCTTTGGCAGGGCAAAGACCTGTGCAGTAACACACAGTCTCCTGGACAGAAAAATAAGCCACAAATCACCACTTCCTCTCAACTGTAAGACACTGCGATTTAGGTCAACTGTGGGAAAATGTTAAAATGTCATTAAATTAAACTGACTCCAAATAAAATGTCAGTTTACTGTCATATTTTATCAATTTTGGAAGCTGTTGAAAAGCAACACTGAGGTAATCAGATTACATCATACAGTCGGACTTATACTTGTTCTCATGTGCATTAGTGTATGCTAAACTTTTACATGGTTTTTCACTTATCATTACTGAATACTGTATTTCAATCTAGATAGACTACTGAAGATGAATACATGCAACAATCACTGTAACTTCAAGGGCTGCAGAATATGGTTTTAAATTACAACTGAAATGGTGTAGTAAAAATAATTTAAATAATGCTGTTCTATATTGATATACAGGTACTAGTGGTGAGTAAAATTTAATTTTCGTGCAGTCATGTTGTTCATAGACCACATCTTGTGCTGCCTTCATTAGACAAAAAAATAGCTCCACCATTTACTCCATTAGTGCCAGCTCTATTGATTCTGTTGTGTCAAATATGCAAACCAACCTTCAGCGTTGCCGATAAACATTAACGATTACTAAACTAAAACCAAAGCCTGTAAAGTTTTATGAACCTGGAACAATGGCAAAACTCTAAAAAATATGTTTAATTCAGAAAAATAGTAGTGAGAACATACAGAAAGTTAAAGAATAACTGAAAAAACATTTGCATCTCTGTAGTACCTGGGACTGATCACTTGTGCGTGCGGTGTGGCCAGGCCAGCAGGCAGGTCCTCCACAGTAGTTGTCTGAGTAACATTGCTCCGCACACATGCATACACAGTACACACCTCCACCTGAAATCCACAAACAAGCACAGCAGACAAAACATAATGCACATGTTTACGTGTCTGTGTTTGAGTGTGCATGTCTGCTTTTCTTTGTGTGTGTACCTGTACGTTGTAGACAGTAAAAGGCAACAGGTCCCCCAGCAGGTAGGACCCTGAGCTGTTGTCTACACTGCCATGAAGACGGTCATTAACATAGATGTAGTAACCAGTAACTGCTCCATTGGGCCGTAGTGGAGGGAACCAGAGCACACGTACTGTGCTGCTGTTAACTGGAACCACCTCTGGGGCGGACATCCCATCTGGCTCTGAGAATGGCACATGTGGGTACAGAGACCCGAAATGGTTGAATTCTTAAAGAACAAAATGTTTTACAGCTTGTTAAGGCATGTACAAGGCATGTTAAAACTATGTGTTGTGACTATGAGGTCTCCAATATGCACTAGTTACATTTTATAATAGACATGTAACATTCTTAATCCGCGCACATTTTTTGAATATAAGTTTCTTTCAAAGTTAGTTTAGTAGCACCACTAATTAAACGCGATGAGTGCAGATATAGCCTGACAAACAGAGATCAAACATCAACACTTTTAACCAACCCCCACTCAGAAGGGTACACATGCATGAGTGTGTTTGTGAGAGAGAGGGAAAGAGATAGAGATGGACACAGAGCTCACAGGCATGTGATTGTGTGTACAGCACAAGAGAGAGACTGCGTGTATGTTTGTGTGTCTAACACTGAGAAACAAAGACTGTGTGTTGGTGTGCATATAAAGGGCAACTATGTGTTAGTGAAGGAGGGAGACTACCTGTGTGTCTGTGTGTGCAGTATTGCGTTGATAATCTAAAAGAAAGTAAGTAAATGAAATGCAGAGAACGGGGCTTGGTTTAGATAACTGAACTCATATGGTGACTAAAATAACATGGTAACCTACAGGAAATAAGTAACAGATAAAGGCAAAAGGAACGAGTGAATGACAGAGACAGAGAAGGACATGGGTACGTCTGACTAATAGTGGACAATACGGGTGTCACGATTCTCTAAATTCACAGTTTAATTTGACTTTCAATTTTAAGGTAATAACTGAACTGCAGCTTGTGCTCATGTATACAGGCAGCACAACGTTACTGACTGAAATGCACCATGAAGGCACACTGTAGCAGATCTACAATGTACTGCTGATGAACAACTTTGGGTGCTGCCGCAGTAAAAGACATGTTTGAAGTGTTTCCACACACACACCCGACATCCTGCTTTTAATTTCGATGATCTAAATCAACAGATAATTTCGGATTTTCGATTTCATCTCGAGATCGTGACACCCCTAGAGAACAAGAGATAATCAGTGAAAGACGAAGATACAGAAATAGTGAGCAAAATTTGAAGTTAAAAAAACACAGAATAGTGTTTATTTAACTACATACCATTTTTTTCAAATGACAATGGAGTTCAAGTTGTGAGTCGGAAAGTGAGAAAGAGAACCAAACACGAGGATATGAGATGGTGTGTGAGAGAGGTAATCATACAGAGTCCATTTATTATTCTAAGTGAAATGCACTCAGCTAAGAGAAGTTAACCCAATTCATTTGCTGCCAATGTACTTACCTAAACCCAACCTACTGCTCTACATTTCATTTACTGCAGGATGGCATTATCAACGCAATACTGCACACTGAGCCTCTTTCACTCATACACACACAGGGACGCACACACATTTTTCTTGCCAATTAGTCCTGATGTTAGCATTGCCCTATAGATTGCAGGCCATGTTAGGATGGTTGGTAGGGTTGAGCTGCATTAGTTAAAATATATTTGGCCTTGGTGGGTGTGTGTGTGTGTGTGTGTGTGTGTGTGTGGGTGCACTCTTATGGCTGTAAAATAATGAAATTACCTCCAGAGCCCTCTCAGTTAAACGAGCCGTGCTTTGCCTTTAGCACCTAATGATTTTCTAATGTTTTTAATGCACTTTTTATTATACTGCTCAGATTAGAGAGAAAGAGAGAGGCCTCTGACATATGATTATACTGAAAAAGAAAGAGAACTGTGGGGGGGGGGGGAGACCGAGAGACAGTCAGAAAGAGGGACTGAGAGGGAAATGGAGACATAAAGAAAACAACAGACAAAGTGAGCAGCCTCTGACATATGATTACATAGAGTGATTTGAAGGATAACCCTCAAATGCTGAGAGACACGGCTGAGAGTTGGAGAGGGAAATGGAGAGAAAAGTCGTGATGACAGTTGGATAGCCTGTGCAATTCATAGCTAAAGATCGTGAAAGCTGAACCTGCCTGAACAGGGAAATACCAGCAGATACTGATATACTTTGCTCATATTCTACTTAATACACTCTCTCAAAGCTCCAGATTTTACATCCTGATAAAGAGCCTCAGTTGTTCCTTTTACAGATTATATAGGAGACAGCTAAAGCTGTGAGAGCTGACGAGGCTCTTTTAAAGAGGTGTATCATAATGATGTCACTGCATAGTTGGGTTGAATTTTTCCAATTCAACATAAGGGATGGATATGATTTCACTTATTTTAGTGTAGATTCTAATATATCTAATCTAACTTTTTGGAAAAGACTAAGTGATGTATTGTTACTGTATTGTAAAGTATAGTAATCATAGCCTGCATAAGACATGGGGCCAGCCATGTTTGCTGTCGTTTGACAGGTGGAAGCTTGTGTGTATGGCTGTGTGTGCAGTTTGCGTGTGTTTGTCTGCGTGTGGTGCCAACAAGCATTTTACAACACCTTAAATCTGCCTCACACACACACTTTGTATTGATTTAATGCCTCACTACATGATGTGTTTAACATCTCCTGTGGAGCACAGAGTTGCAGAGAAATGCACATTAACACAGACACCTCTCCTGGATGTATTGAATTTACGCACTGTACATGACACACTCATATATACATATGTGCACAATAATACCTTCACATATATATTCAGAGCAAGAAGGCACATATTCATCAATCCCATAAATATACACAAACCTCCATCCTCTGTGGTGACGTTAACTATGGCCTTAGTTGTATTATGTGCTCCGTTGGACACCTGTAATGACACTACATATGTGGTACTGGGCCAAAGGTCACTTATCACAGTGGAGATGACCTCAGGGGGAAAAGCCAAGACTTGACTTGAATGGGCAGACTCTACTGTCAGCAAGTAAGACTCCACCTCTCCCTGTAGGTCTTGCAAAGCTGAGAAACACACAAAGAGAGAGAGAGCAAATAAAAAACAAAATTTTGAGACTGTGTTTTTTTTAAATAATTGCCAAGTCACAGAACAATCTTAATAGAGTATATGGCCTTGACATTACTTTGCTGGGCAGACTGTGTGTGTTTGAGTGTGTGTGTTAAAGAGAGAGAGGAATCTTACAAGGTTGTGTCCAGTTGACCTGTACAGCAGTGTGATTGATGGCGTGTGCAGACGGAGATGGCAGGTGGTGGGGAACCCCTGCCATGGTCACCGCAGTAACAATCTCTCCCGAGGTGTAGCCCACGTCGTTATGTACCACTAACTGGTACTGGTAACGGGTGAATCTATTGAGAGACAACATTGCTTTTTTTTATAAGGGTGTACAATTTACAATGTTTTACTTTCCTTGTGAGCTAAAAGCTGCTAATGTTGCTGGGAAATATCTTCAAGTTTCTAAATAAAAGGCTGTAAAAGAGTAGGTTCTTCATCAATCATTCAAAAATAACAAATGCTACTATAGAAAGCCCCTGGTGCAAGTACCGACTTGAACTGTAAATCAATCCCCCATTGATGGAATTAAGAGAAATAATAGATACGCTGTATAAATGGAATAAGTGGGGTCGTGAAGTTACTGTTAATTCTGGTAATATGGTGACTTCTATTACACAAATACAAATTACTTTCTCATAAAGTACTTTATGGTATATCAATCAAAAATCATGCAAAGTGAAAAGTGCTGACACGTTCAAAAGTTTGTCAGTTTACTACTTGAATAAAGCACAGTAGAAACACAAACCTGAAAAGAGTACACCCAGAGCCGTTTAGCAAGCATAGAGGGAAAAAAAAGTGCTTCCACCAAGTGCCAAACTGAGATTAGGGGACGCTGTGTGAAAAACAATTTAATTCTTTGGGATATTTGCTTAATGTATCTTTGAGCGGTATTAAAAGATCGGCATCAGCGGCAGCTCGCCGATCGGCTCTGCACACACAGTTTGCTGCGGCGCCGGCGTTTGCTCTAGAGCTCATTTCAGTAATCTCACCTGCTTAGGCCTTTATCTTGGTAGAACAATTTGGTGCCGGAGTAAACATGGAGCCAGCGATGGAGATCTTCAGAGGGGGGAGGGGACGTGGCTGTTACCGAGGGGACCGTGGCGATGGCCAGGGGCTGGTGGGTTTTACGTCTGAGCAACTTGTATCTGAAGGGGAAATTTGAATAAAGAAAACACACACGGTTGGATGTTTAGGAACGCATTAACACACAACACATGTTCAGAAATGCACCAATATGAGCACACAGACACACACTAAAGACACGTGGAAATACACACATGCCTGCAACAGACACACTTGCACACATCATTTTAAACTGAGTCTTCTCCTTATCGCTCATTTCCTCCGCTTCTGCTGTTTTTCATCATCTCTATTCATTTGCGTTCACTCCATCTCACCCCTCCCTCCATACGCCCCTCCCTCTGTTGTTTTTTTCTGCAGGGTTTGTGTTTTCCTCTCCCCACAGTGATGCTAATTTCTGCTGTAATCAGAAGAGAAGGGCTTAATGCCGCCTTTTAACCAACCCACTTAGACAAACACACAGAGCTGAGCAGAGCAGAACAGAGAGAAGGGCTCATGCATTTTAATCGCCTCCCAGGAAAATGGACCTTTATTTTAGGCCTAATCTCCAACACAGTAGAACAGGACAGAACAAAACGGACCAGAATGTGCATTAGGACTGAGAAAACACTGATTAAAAAATGCACAACACTTAGCTCATTACCAGGGCACTCATGTTAGCAGCTTGTTAACGTGTTCCTGTCTGCTTGTTTGCTGAAGTTTTTCAGCAACAACTGAACATCTCCAGAATGTGTCTCTCTATAACAACACGCTGTACATTTCAGTCTTAGCTGCCTGGTTTCTAACTTTGGGATAAAGCTCATGAATAAAAACACAGGGTCCATTGAGATTAAGTATTTCCACTAAACAAACACAACTTATTATCCCTTCTCTGCTATTTTGTACTTTCTGTACTTCCCTTGTATACATACAAGTTCAGACAGCAGATGGGCCAATGAGCCAAGCTAAACAATATTCCTCAACAGATATTAACACATTTTTAATTTAATGCAAAAAAAACATAATTGTGTCCAAAATGTTTGCACAATTTTTACTAGGCCAGTATATGTAATGCAGTTACTGAAGAACGATACTAGTGTATTGTAGCAGTGTAGTGAAGTGCTGGTAAAAATAACGTGAAGCGAAGTAAAGCGAAATGTGTTAAACCAATCACTGGATGCGTCTTCATTACAAACCAAATGTGTGTCCCCAAATTGACTGCAATGTTTATGAGAAGGTGGTGCATCTTTTCATATCTATCTATGCCATCCAAGCCCAGTGGTCTAACACTAAGTCTAAGAAAAGAAAACATCTTGGTATTGGCACACAACACCATGGTTTCTTTGTCACATCCCTGTTACCTGATGTTCGGTCCATTAGGCCTACTGGGTGGTTGCCAGGAAATGGCCAGGAAAGACTCACTGACTGCCACTATGGACAGTGGTGCAAGGCCTTCAGGGATTGTGGGTAATGTGGTAGCTGGAGTGGGCACGCTTTCTGTACATCCTCCAACATGTCCTCCACCCTTGGAACACGCCAACACAGTGATACTGTAGTTTGTGTATGGAATGAGGTCCGTTATTGTGACGTTAAGCTCAGAAGCATTGCCACTGTCATGGAAGATGTGTGCTTCTGGGAGGCGGATCTCATAGCCATGGATTTCTCCATTGGGAATAAGAGGAGGAGACCATGTGACCTGAAACAGAAGTGTGTTAGATTTAAGTCCTGGATGTAATACAGTGATGAAATACAGTATTCAGATAAATCAGAGAGGCACAGAGAAACCTCAGGGCCTAGTTTTCTTAATCCTTTCTAACTGTCCTGTCATTATCCCAGAAAAGTCATCGCATTGGTTGGCTGGGTATTCTAAATGTTCTCGGCATGCTGAGGACGGCAGAAAGCTTTTAGATGGATGAACTACAGGAAGTCACTGCCTAGTGCGCGTGCATGTGCCGAACACACATCTACATCAGAGTGTGAATGCATGTGTGGTCAGTTGAGTGCTACCAGCACTATCATGAAGGTAGCGTCCGTGTGTGCATACACTGTCACCTGGTTATGTGAAGGTACAGCATTAGGATGGTCACTGTGTGTGTGTGTGTTTGTTCAACTCTCTTGTGGGGAAAGATAACCTGACTTTGACTTGAGCAGAAGATTCCTTTCATCAAATTTAAAACAGGGTACGTACACACACACACACACACACCTACACACACAAACACACACGCGCACAAGCACAAACACCATGCTAAAATAATGAAAACGGCTGGTAATGGAATTGCTGCATGCAAAAACAAAAGCTTGCTGTCGTTGAGCACTGCATCTGATTTGGAAACAGTTCAGTCTGTCAGCATTTCAGAGTGAAGATGAAGGTAACTGGCAGACACACAAATGGTAACATACACACATACTTACAAACACACACACACACACACCTCTACATTCAAATTATAGATATCTATTTAATAAATGTTTTGTTTATACTCTACATCCACATACAAACACACAGTTACAGTCACCTAAAGTCAACACAAACACACAAAATAACACACACAGACACACAAACACACACATAGGTGTTCATGCACTGTGTGCTCTAACACACTTATGGATGCAAACTGTCATGTACAATAAGTGATCAGTTCAGAGCTTGTTCAAACTTATGAGTTTGGGTGATTAAGTGGTCAATGTTGATGAGAGTATTATGAATGAACGTCAAGAATAATTATTTCTCATGCAACCTTGATATTCATTTAACAAGTGACACTGTGAGGTGATATAGGACACACACACACACACACAAACTCACTCTGAGCCACACACACAACCACATATGGGCAGGGTCATGTTGAGTTAGGTAGCTCATTTCCCAAAGTGCGTGTTGGGTGTGCTTTGTGGTGGAAGTCATTTACAGATTGAATAGCTTGATGTAATCTGGAGATGGTGAAGACAGCAGAGACCCTGGGCTGACACAGAGCACTGGGGCTAAGGCCAGTACAGCGCGCGTGTGTGTGTGTGTGTGTGTGTTTGTATATGTGTTTATGTGTATATGAGTGAGAGAGAGGTATAGATGATAAAGTTGGTAGTGAGAGAGAATAGGTGTGTGTGTGTGTGTGTGTGTGTGTGTGTGTGTGTGTGTATATGGACATGGTGTATGTGTGTGTGTCTTTGTGCATCTATCTATGATAATCAGAAAAAAACTCAAAGGCAATGAGAGAGTGCCAACCTATGCAGCTGACAATACAATTCTACAATTTATTCCTACATACATCAACGATATCACATTGTCATCCAGCAAACAAACTCTCAGGATTTAGGATCAAGTCCGACATTTAAATTTTTTTTTTTCTGATTTAAAAAACGGAAAATTATCTGTGGTCGGTCCGGAGACGACCACAATCTAATTAAAGGTTTAATTCACTCAAGTTTATCAATATGTCTAGCTAACTACCAGCAAATGCAGAGCTATCTTGGCAGAGATTATGATTATGAGAAAGCGAAACTAAGCACTTTAAACTGAATCAGACACTAACAAAGAGGCAGATACATAAGTTTACAGTGGTTACAGTCTCAGGCGTTTTCTTGGACCAAACCTCTGAACAATGGCACAGTATCTGTTACAAAACAGATGTGCAAAAAAACCTTTTGCTACTGCATACATCTCTTTTTACCATAATAGTCCAATACAAAACCTGCATTACAACGATCAATGTGCTGATCTGCCTCCCTCACTGGATCACACTCACATCACAAACTATTTCACCCGCAGTCTGACGAAGCCAAAAGGACATCTACTGTGAATTATAGAGATGCCATCTTAATATCAGAAAAGCAGATATTCAGCAGTGTTTGGCTGTGCTTTGATAGCCTGACCAGGTTATTAACCAAAGAACAAATGCATTACAACCAAATTGCAAAGAAAACGGGATAATGGTTAAGAAGAAGAGTGAATATCTCGATGAGCGAGACGAAAAAGAAAAAAGAAACCATTTAGAGAATGAAGAGGTAACTGAAAATCCTCGCTGTGTTGTCAAGGTCAATTGGTAACCAGGAAACAGTCTGCCTGTCTGTCCAATTAGCAACAACCAGGAAGGAACACTTTCCTTCTCGGACCTGTGACCCCTAAAGCTGTGCTGCTGCAGAAATGACAGGGGCGGTTCTGAAATGATGACAGGCATTAGCATTTTTCTGCAGTTAGCATTAGTGCAGGGCTGTGAGTGCATGTGTGTGTGCGTGTGTGTGCGTCTCTGTGTGTGTGCATGCATACAATATTGTTTCAGTGGCTTTCATTGATAGGCCTTGATGTGGGATTAGCCAGTGGTGGAATTTAACTCTGGCCCCTCTTTCAAAATGGCCGACAGGAAGGAAGCTGCCTCAGACAGGGTCACAGCCCCTCCCATTTTCTGAAGGGGACCTTGAGTTGAATGTTTTTCTTTCTCATTAAATCCCAAGACAGAAAGACAGAGGAATCAGTGTGACATTGCTTTGTCTTTTCTACTCTGAGTGACTGAAGAGATTCTTGATGAAGCTGCATAGTATTTTTGGTGAATTTTCCATTTAAAGACACTTAAATACTTTTAAATTCTAAAAGCTCATTGTGATAATCTGGAACCGTCTATCAATTGATTGTAATAGGAAATATTGAATTCACTATCAGTAACAGCATGGCTGACTTGGATTTATATTTGTGTGCTTCAGCCGTATCTTAGAACTATTGTTCTCTCATGTCATAACCAGGAGGTTTTTCTGAGAAGTCAGCCAAAAAAAGCCGCCCATACCTGAAGTGACTCTGGCCCCAAAACCCTCACCCTCGGTGGACTGAGACCAGCCGGCCGAGAGGGTCTTGTGGTGATATTGACCCAGGGTCCTGCAAGAATGTAACAGTATGTGGTTAAAGATCCCACTGTGAAATAAACAGTCTGATACAAAGTAGTGAATTCCGTAAAGCTGGCACTAGACAGTGTAAAATGCAACATACACACATTTTGGTCAAACTGAATTTAATTTCACCTGTAGTGTTGCCAGCCTGATTACGAAGCACAAGTCGATATTGGTAGCTAGTCCAGGGACTGAGAGCTGATGAAGAGTCCAGGAAGGAAAGAGGGGGAGGGTCTGGTGGGAGATGGCCCACTGTGGAGACTCGGTTGGTCCCGGCAACTCTGCGCTCAATCAGCCACCTATGACCGGCACAAGATACAATGGAATTTATAAAAATTGGAGTGTCACAGAGGGACTGAAGTGTATGTATGTGATCATCCCTCACCGCTCCAGTGGTCCATTGCTCCACTCCGGTGCACCCCAGGACAAGAGAACAGAGGTAGGGGTGTCAGAGTAAAGGTAAGGTGCTGGAACCCCTTCAGGTGGAGCTGGGAGGGTACGAAAGCGCTGAGACATCTCAGACAATGAACAACCCACACGAGTGCACGCCTCCATCTACATGTTGGAGAAAGATTTTGCAGCATCACGATGTGATATGTGTAGTCTAGTGTCCAGCAATTTTCTTCAGTCAGTAAATCAACAATTAATAGTGTTAAGAACAGTTTGTCAACATGATTTAAACTGTTATTTCTCAGTCTCTAACTGTGACACGTTCAACTGCAATGCTACAGTGACAATTAAACTGGAAACAACAAGAAAAATAAAGGGTGCAGAGGCATTTTGAAATGTAGTCTCATCTGTAACTGGAAGACATGACAAGACATTCTTCAATTGCCAATAAAAAAAATCTAGCTATTGTGTATATATTCATCATTGGAACATAATCAGAGAGGAATATAAAACATGTTTTTTAAATTGCATAATGTTTAATCAATCGCACTATATGGCACCGTATTGTGTTCCACCATAGTATCATTGTATAATATTGTACCTGGATGCTGTAGGTCTGGTATGGCAGTAGGTCGAGGAAAGTGTAGCTAGTTGTGTTCCCCGGAACTGTAACTGATAAAGGGGATGATGTTGAATCAGAAGCTGCACCAAAGGAACCAGAGATCGGGCTGTGGAAGGGCTCTTGTTTTAGAACATGTTCAGTATTAGAGCTGGCTGCATTGTATTGTGGGTTTGACAGTAAAAAACTGCGGCTTGGGTTTATATTGGCGTTACTGGGCTCAGTGGGGTGGAATGAGATGAAGATGGGGCTTTGACTTGTATTGCTTCCATTTGTGGACTCTTCTGCAATACCAGGCCTCAAACTAGGTCTAAGGTTATGACCTGAGTTTGGATATGGACCCTCAGTGCTGGGCAATAGCCTCGGGTTAGGACCTAAGCTGGAGTTGAGGGTCGTGTTGGTGCAGTAGACTGAGCTGGGTTTGAAATCTAAAGAAGAGACCGAGCTGGGGCAAAGATAGAGGGTATAATTCGTGATAATGCCATTTGGTTGGGAGGGAGGAATCCAGGTAATTGTTAAACTTCGAGGATGGAGCCCTGATACAGCTGGAGTGTCCACTGGTCCTGGACCTGGGGGTAAAGAAAAAGAAATAGATAAAGAGAAGAAAAAAAGCAAGAGATTAATATATTCTTTATGTGTGCTTATAAAAGAACGAAAGAAAAGAGAGTAGGGGGATTTGTTCTGAAGCATTATTTGACAAGTAACATCAAGAATGACATCAGAAGGACAAAGAGTGATTTTGCCGTCCCTATCCAAGGGATTAACATGGAAACTCTCTTTCTCTCTCAATTTCTCCCCCTGAGCAAACCCAGATTGTATTTATGGATTTATGCAGTACTTGTGACTATTTGAATGTGAGTGGGCATTTTTCAGCAGGGAATTCAGGAGGTGATGTGTAGGTCAGGCTGGACCGCTGGGAACATTGTAGCCGAACTTTGCCCTGGCTTTGCTATACACAAGCACAAATACATGACACACACACACATATGACCCATAATTTTAATAAATACAAAGAGGGATAAAATGTGGGCATCATATATAATATACCATATATAAGTGGTATACTTTAAGTTTGATGAAATTAAAAAAAAGAAAATTGAGAAGAACTTGTAGCATTTACAAAACTTCAGGTCAGGTGACCAAACTGATTGCAAATGTATCACAACCAGTGGTGGACAAAGTACACAATTCCATTACTTGAGTCAAAGTAGAGATATTCCTTGTCAAATATACTTTCTTTTAAAAACATAAGTATTCAAAAGTACATTTTCTTTTTAATGTCAACCCATTGTTGCCACAATGCATTTACAGAACCAAATGACTCTGAAACAACCTAATTAATGCACTGACTTGCTTTTAGATTCTGCAAAAGATAAAGCTCATATGATAAATATGCTACAAAATCTATAGACAAACACAAAACACAACTGAACAGACAAAAGGACAGCCATTGTCGTTTTGATTTTTTTATTTAATACCCCCACAAAACAGCATGGCAGTGTTCTGACACAGCTATGGCAGTGTGTGCGTGTGCGTGTGTGTGTGTGTGTGTATGTGGTGTGTAGTGTAGTGTAGTGTATCTCAACATTGACTTCAGATATGGCCATGGATGCGCTTATCTGTCATAGCAATCATTACCGATGAGGCGAATCTGCGAGCTCTTGTTTTATTTGCTCTTGCAGATACGTCTGGCCCTTCTCCCATTCAAACAGATTTCCCAAGAACTGGAAGGTGGCGAGCCAATCACAACCGCTTATCTAATATGGGGTGGGTTTAATATGATGAATTACAGAGAGGAGCGCCGTTGAGGCATCTTTGTAAATAACCAAGATGGCTGGCGCCGATGCGGAACGTTCCCCTGCCGGCTACAGCGGCAGTATTAAACGAACTGGACAGTGCATTTACTCTAAAAGAACAAACAACTGCATTTAAACTTTATGTGGATAAGAATGTGTTTTTATGTTTGCCGTACTTCTGACAGGACGTACCATACGACAGGACAGCGTTTCGTTGCTCTGATTGGTTGTCTGCAACTGTTATTAACGACTCTTGGAAATCAAAAATGAACTGAGAGGTTCCATACTAATATGCAGTTGCGAATTAGTCTGACGATGCCAGGCTACATCATTACCACCATAAAGTTAAAATTGAACTGTTCAATTATGCAGCCATCACTTTGAACTTGACTGATGGCGTAAGAGTAGTAGTTTATTGTGATTGTTTTTTTTTTTCCTGTGATAAACACAGCGTATGGCCTATCGCATTTAAAAAAAGAAAAGAAAATTAATCCACTGACTTCAAAGCTATGTTTCAAAGTAACGAGTAACGGGAACCTTCACAGAAATGAAGTGGAATCAAAAGTTATAAGTTTCCAAAAAAATAAAAAATACTTTTTTACTGTCCACCCCAATCACAACAAATCTTTTTGCAGAACCAAAGCTGTACTCTCAGAGAGTTAGTAGGTTTCTAACTTGGGTCTACTCATGTTCAATGCCATTCACAATGCCTGAGAGTGCTTTAAACTCTTATGCCCAGAAGGCGAAATGATCCTCACCAGCGTTAGAAATACACAGGTAGACAGAGATGCACATCAGAAGGCCACAGACACACACATAGTCACGTGATTTGCACATGTCCATGCACGGATAAGAACCTGCACAAGACTCCTCAGAAGGATATTTCACTCCACGGTAGCTCATTTGAAGGTAATGCCCCCTCCCCCCCTCCTCCCCCGGCATTTACATCCCACTGTACTGCTCTATAATGGACACACACAGATGCATGTCCATATACATAGACACACACTCTTCCAAACTAACACACACACACACACACACACACATGCCCACACCCACAGTGATGCGGTATAGCAGTAATGGTGCTGTGTGAAGGGCAAGCAGATCAAGGTGACTGAGCGGACTGAGGGAGCGTGCTGCGTCGCTAAGTGCTACCGCTAACCGCTAACGGCTTTCCCAGATGGCGGTGTGTATGTGTCTCTGTGTGTAAGTGAGAGACAGGGAGAGGGAAAGAGGGTGAAAGAGGATGAGCGGTCGAGAGTATACGTGCATGACTGTATTAGAGATAACGTGTATATGTGTATGTCAGCATGCATGCACATAGGACGGTGGTTGTGTGAGAATGTGTGTATGTTGCAGACTATTTACTAACTGATAAGCCTTACTTCACACAGACTGAGATGCAAACTAACATTCAGCGTTTGGCCCAGGATGCCCCGGTTCTGCTAAAAGTTTAAAATGTTTCTTAGTATAATGCATATCACCATACTTGGATATTATGATTCCCTTGGTCAGTATGACAGAATACACTAAGCACTATTTTTATCAATAAATTGTGATCATCTGAAACAAATCTTCACTTATCGCTAGTAATCCATTTTATAATGTGGCAGTGTACAAGAAATCAAAGAAAAGCAGACAAACCATTTTAGAAAGTAGATTTTTTTTGGGAATAATGGTGTTGGTGAATTTACTGATGGACCCCAGTGATTCATAAAAGCTACTACGTGTTGCTTTTATAAAGTGTGACTGTGAATGCACAAATACGCGCGCACGCACACACACACACACACACACACACAATAATATCAGACACAGAGAGAGGCACACCATAAGTAAAGACACAAAGTTACATTAAGATGGTAGCCAGCCAGTCACACACACACACACACTTTTTTCCCACACACAAATAAACAACAGTATAAAAACGGGGATGTAAAGCTTGGCTGATTTTACAGATCACTAGTGGTCTCACCAACAACACATCTTCCCTTCTATCTACATCGCTCCCTCTGTGTGTCTCTTCCTTCTTCTCTTTTCCTCTCTCTGACCCCACCACCTCCCTCTCATTTCCTTCCGCCTCTTTCCGCTACTCGTGCTTTGTGTCGCGGTCTCTCTCCCCCCTTTCGCTCTCTCTCTCTCTCTCTCTGGTCTCCCTGCTAAATAAACAATGCAGAGAGTTGACCTTTTGGGTTAACAGGTTTTTATGCTAGCTCTACTCAGCACTCACACTGATTCAATTACCACCAAAGGTCCGCTGAACCCCACGAATAACCAAGAAGCCCGTCTCCCTGTCCGTCTATGTGCATATCTGCCGGCCTGTCTGCGTGCCTCGCTGCGCTCTTGTTCGCCTTTGCAGGGGCTCCGGGTGTCTCTCTGCCTATTTGTCTAATTAGACATTCTGCATCATTCTGTCCAGTTGACCATAGTCTCGTCTGTTCCAACAACAGATGTGAAGAAACACACAGGTGAGAGATGCACAGAGAGGAAGACGGACGGATCGCAGATATGAGTCTTCAACTGTAAATCATTTTTACCACAAAACACAATCCAGTCACCTTGGTCCAGCCCCCGTCAACCACCCAAAATAACCCCCGTCGTCACCCCCCATTCTCCCCTCATTCCTTCTCTACTACCCACCTCCCCTCCCCCTCTCCCTCTAAGTGTTGAGTGTTATTTAGGCTTTACTGGCGCGTGTAAAATTCTGCAATTTGAAGGGCTGTTAAGTTTTTCAATTGAAATTTTCATTTAAGATGCAGGTGATGCTTTTTCCCTTTTTTTTTATTTTACTGACGCTTTACTGCTCTCTGGATAGGAGGGAACGAGTGTTGAGGGAATGCGTAGCAACTCCGCTCTCTGGTTTCCTGACTCCTAATCTCTCTTTGCCTCTTCCTCTCCTTCCTGCTCAACTCTTCTGTTTTTCCATCTCTCATCCTCCCTTTCCCAACTGCTCTTCTTGTCCCTGGTCTTCCGCTCACTCCAACCTTTTCTTACCCCCTACCTCCTCGACCTCTTCATTCCCCATGTCTTTCCCTCTTTCTTTCCCCTCTCTCGTCATCCCTCCCTCCACACCTCCCACCCTTACCCTCCCCTCTCCAGTAAAACACAGTAGCAGAAGGCTAAAACAGGAGTGCGGGGCTGCCAAGCCTTAAATCACATTTATAAGGATTTGGTTAGCATAGTAATAACACAATCAACGGACAAGGGCTGGGAGAGGGGGAGGAAGGAAGGAGCGTGTGTGTGGTTGTGTGTCTGTGTATGCATGTGTACATGTTATGTAGCTTCTTGTGCATATTTGTGTGTATGTATGTGTAGGTAAGGGTCGTGTAGATTTAAGTGTGTACATCTGTGTGTATCCATGTGAAGAGAAGAGGAAGGGTATTATTTTTAGCCTCGCGCAGGGTTTTGTGCGTGCGTGTGTGTGTGTTTATGTGGGCATGTGTGTATGTGGGTGACTGGGCTTTTGAAGGTGAGTCGAGGCTCCTAGGAGTCATAATGAGGACAAACGCTGAGCTTCACTGTAATCAAGATGCTTACGACATGGTGTCAAAACGTGACAAGCAATACGGTGAGAATTTACATTGCAATTCATATCTTTACCTTTTCTACTGATTATTTAATGTCATTTCTGCTTTAGGAGACACTGAAGAGGCATTGAGAAAGAGGATGATGCATGACCAAGGTCATGAGCCTGATTTGTATCCATAACATTGTGAGTACATGAGATGTACATTAGCCTTTAAGTAACTACGGCCATCACGATACCTGAAATGTCAATCATTTTCAATATCCTTTTCAGACCCTGACTATTTGGAGTGATTTACTTAATTCCATGATTTACATAATCTGATGTTTCCATTTACTGCAGAAAGAGAACAAAAAAGTTACAAAGTAATATGTGGCTTTTAAAATAGAATGTGAAAATATGTTGGTGTGTAAAATTATTCAAATCAGTGGGAACTGATTTTCCCATTGGCTCTGATAGTGTATTTAACAGAAAATAAAGCAAAAAGCAGCGTGTAAATACATGTTCAGATAATGAGTATATAATAGTGTACTTAAAATATTCTAGTTATCTCTTGATATGCAAAATAACAGTGAGATCATGCTCACATTACTTCAACATTTCCTTGGGACAGCAAACTGAACAGAATACTGGGAAATAAGGTAGAGCACTATTTTATTAATGCAGTCACTCATTCATTAAATAACATGAATTCTTTGTGTTCTGTCATTACCTCTAACCCCATTTCTGTCACATTTTTTCTCCTTCACACTTCTGCTCTCTCACTCTCTGCTTTAAGTTCAATTTGGTAAAACAGCGCGCGCACACACACACACACACACACACACACACACACACTTTCTAAGACTGCTTGGCTAAGATCATTTTGTCAAAACGGTGCTTTATTCATACTCTCTATAACACACATCTCCTCACACAAACACACACACACACACACACATTCTCTCTTAGATCACTTAGCTAGTGTGAACATGGGAGTAGACAGAGGAAAGGGAGCTGTCCAACACGGCTAGAGTTTATGTTCACAGGAGCCGTCTGTCTGTTCTGCAGCGGCAGGAATTCATAGGGACCAAATTACATTAAAAAGATGGATATAAAACTTTAATGGAATGATAAAAAGGAAAGGAGGAAGCGTGGGTCTCTCTCTTTCTCTGTTCTGTCATTAGCCCTCTCTTTTCTTCTTTTCCTCGGCTTTTCCTCAATTCCTCATTTTACCTCTTCTTTCCTCACCTTTTACTCTCCATTTGTTATTTTCTTTTTTCTCTATTCTCCCCTCTCACTCTCTTTTCATTTCTCTCCCTCGTAAATACTTAAGGGCTAGTCCGTCAAATAGAAGAGGTGAAACTCAAACGTGAATAAACAGTAAGAAAGACACAGCGTTGTAGAAAGAGAGAGAAAGGAAGACATTTGACAAAAAGGGAAAGAGACAAAAAATTTAAATATATGAAAAGGGTCAAAGAAAGAGAGAGGGAGGGATAAAAAAGAGAAGAAAGGGATAAAAGTGATGAGGGGAATACATGAGTTATATTGCTAAGTCCATATTGTTAAGGAAGGTCTGTATTAACATACAGTACAGTTTATGCAGTTTTGTAACAAAGTGGAAACCTCGCAAGCTAAAAGCTCACACCTGCAAACACAGGACAGGTTAGGGGGATGTCTTCCACAAGGGGTAAAACCCAAAGGTCTGCACTATAAAAAATGAGCATGTATATTAAGATCTACTGCATATGAGTGTTTGTGTGACTTTCTGTGCATTTATGTTCAAGTTAAGATTAAGATTGTATGTTTGTAAGAGTGAACTATGACAACAAAAATTACATCCTACTCTCAATGAAATCATACTAAATGCGGTGCTTGCTAAGGTTGTCATTTTTTGAAGCGTGTGGGAGAGGAGATTAGGAGGGGGATGCAGCCTTTCTTGTCACTGCCAAGATGACGAGAGGATGGGTTTATGGTGACAAATTACACATCAATGTTAGAAAAACCCAATCTGGCCACACTTGGCTTTCTCTCATCATTGGTTTAAATCCCTTCTTATTAAAAGCTTCCATACCTATCATGTATTCCATTATTATGTAAAAAAAAAAAATAATGTATGCATAGTTTAAAATGATTGGACATTTTCATATTTCAACAATAGTATGTACTATATGTATGTACCATACATGGAAGATTAAATTGTAAGACGTGACACTTAGTTGTGAGAAATGTATTGAGAGCATTATGACACAAGGAACTGTGAAAAGGGATGGATGTGTTTGTAGACTGTTGTTATGCAGACTTTTTCAACTTCAACCCCACCAGTCCAGTTCCAGTTAAACAGAGATGGAGGTCGGTAGCAAAACCAAAGAAATAAAGAAGGGGTTTGCTTTTTCTTTTCTTTACAACTATACTTAAACTGTCAGTGTGTCGGTCTGTGTGTATGTGCTTTTGGAATGACTTTGTCTACATGAAACTGCAATGACTGTGTGTTATTGCTTGTGAGCATTAGGAGGTGCGTGATTGATAAGGAGGACAAGCGGGAGTGTGTGTATGACACATGTTCTCACTGTGTGTGTGTGTGTGTGTGTGTGTGTATGAGAGGGTCTGAAAACAATGGGGAACAGTGTGACCGAATGGACACATCTATTACCGTCCACACAAAAAAAAACACAGACAGCGGAAGATTCATGTGTTTTTCCTCTCACATTAAAACGCACGTGTACACACAGACAAAAACACAAATGTTGTCCACTTTTTTTCCAATTGTTGATTACATGAAAAAAAACGTGTAACAAATGCTCACTCTGTTTTAGAGAGTGTGTGTATGTGTGTGTGTTCGCTAGAGCAGCGATGAGGAAAGCATAGGACCATTATTTAATGCATCCTAAATTCCTGCAAATGTCTAAATGGGTGTGTGCGTGCATCAGTGTGTGTAACTGCACTTGTGTTCATGTGAACGTGTATGTATATGAAACACCGCGCATACATGTGTACACGCACATTTCTGTGTGTGTACATGCGCATGTATCCAATGTATGCAAATCTTAGCTGCTTAATGATAATGTATGTGATAATAGCGTGGTACTAATTAATTTATAACTTTGCACTGAGGAGGCTGTTCCAGTGGCTAATATGATTCTATTACAGCAATTAGCCCACAATGACACTGGCTAGGTCACTCACACAGACACACACCTTACAGTTTGCAAATCTCACTCTGTCAGTTTGTTTCACCCTATCTTGCTTGTGCCCATGTTTCCAACACCTTCATTTTTAATATGCCCTGTCGCTGTCTCTATTCCTTATTGTTTTATATATATTGACCGCCTCCAACCAACACCTACAAATTAATACACTTTTAAAACATAAAACTTTGGAGACTTTTTCAGTTTTGTTTTACTATTTAATTAATGCAGTCACTCATTCATTAAATAAAACTAAAAGAAAACTGGGCAGAGGCTCCGTTTTTAACACCACAGGCCATATGTTTAATGTGTGAGGCTATTGTTCAGATCATCACCTAAAATCAGGAGATCTGTCAGACTCCTTGAGTTTAACTTTGACTCAGCAGCACTGATGGCCAACTGATGGCAGAGGCCAACTAACAACCAGCTGCTGCGAGCCACCTGCCAGCCAGTCACTTGCAAAGCTTGGCTGGACTGCTGACACAAGCACCCAGGCAGCACAATTCAGTACGAAAAAACAATGCCAACAACCACTGCCAATGGGTAGCCTATAGAACAGGAGTACTGAGTGACCCAAGAACAAGTTTGTTTATGCCCACCAATGGAATAATTTGTATTTTTTTATTTTTATTTATCAATGGTGTGAATACATCCATCTATAATTAACAAGTAGGTTAAATTTTATGTGTACACTTGTGTGTATGAGTATGTGTACTTACTGTCCTCTGCGGTCTGCAGGGTGGCCCAGGGGCCGACTGTCTGCCCATGTGTGTGTGAAACCACCACTCTGAACACGTACTGCGTGTGCGGTGACAGGCCCTCTACGTGATAGGAAAAGGTATCTGTGGCGTTTTCCATAAGCCTAGGAGGTGATGGACACAAACATAAAAACATTTACTGACAAACATTTGGATCCGGTCAAAATGTGCTTTGCTGTAATCAAAACATCAATTATTCGCCGGCCCTCTTTGACCCAAAGAGGGCCGGCGAATAATTTACTTTACAAGTGGTGATTCAGTACTTTCTGGTAAATATGTGTGTGTACTAAAAAGGTATGTCATACACAGTGTCCCTGATTATCATCTATCTATGTATCTATCTTTATATATCTTGATTAGTTTTTATTACAGTTTTTTTGGAAATGGAAAAGTTAAATGTGTCTCACAAAATACATTTCATATACAACAGTAGATGTTTATCTTATTTTAAGAAAACAACACTGTTTTATATATTCTAATGTGTTCTTTCTAAATTAATTTTAAGTGTAATGTTATAAAAGTGTCAAGAGACAAGTTTCATATAGTCACTTAACAGTAACTATCTTGGCATTTTCATAGCTTTTCGTCATATTCCCATGTCCTCCTGATCCCATATCATATAATCATACAAAGGAATCTAGGACAAAGTAAAAGAATATTGTCATAAATGAGAGACCGTTGACCATTTAGCATCAGATGGATAGAAAGGATGAATGAATGAATAAATCAGGGAACAATGAGATTTCCATAGCAGAGGAGGAGGAGGGCATGGCTGTCTGATATATAATACATGTAGCTAGTCATTTATTTATTACCACAGAATGAGAGCCTCCTCTTCTTGGATTAAATTGCAATTTGTTGTCAGGAAGCATGTAATGAATACATATCAGATGCACACCCTCTCTCTCTTTTTATTCTATCACATTTTCTCTACCTCTCTCTCTCTCCCAAAGCCCTGCTCTTTGATTTTTTTTTTTTTTTTTGTCTTTTTGACTCTACCCCCCGTCTCTACAGCTCATTTCCTCGGTTTTTCTGATGGTCTGTCATATTGATGTGACATATTCAGCTGTACTGTATAATGTACCCCTTTGTACTTACATGTGTATGCATATGTGTGTGTACACATTTTTTAGGTGCATATATATACGTATGTTATATGTATATGAGAGTGTCGTGTGATTCTACCATTCTTTTATTGCTGTTTCTTATCACGTGTCTCTGTCTCAGACCACTTGCATATGCTGTGGACAACTGTGTGTAAACTTGTCCACTTGTTTACCTACTGTGTCTGTGCTCTCTCTCACCTTATCACAGGCATCTGTGGGGATGTCCTCATTTGCAGGCTGTAACGGAGTGGGCCTGGTGCGTTGGAGTGGGCGGGGGCGGACCAGGAGACATTCAGACTGGCACTAGTTGCATGGGCCAACCTTGGAGGTGACAACCCATCTGGGGCTATGGAGAGAGAGAGAGAAGATGGTGAGAGGAAGACAGGACGAAGGAACAGGTGATGGAGGTGGTGAAAAAGAGATGGCGGGATGGAATGAGGACAGTCGAGAAGTACACAAAGAAAACAGCAAGAAAGAACAACAAAAAATAGATTATAAATGTCAGTCTCATATATCGACATATCGGTATTAATACATAATATATATAGTAATATATATTAATCTCATTGATAAGCTGCATCCTAACGACACCGGCCCCCCATCTAGGAATGGCTCTGTTTAGACAATAAAAAGATGATGATTTAGGAAAAAGGAGACAGGAGTGAAGAGAGAGAATGGGAGAAGAATAGAGGAAACATAACACTGCAAAAGAAAAAAATATTCCTTGTAAATGAAGGTGAAAATGCCACAAAGAGCTGCCAGATTTACTGATATACAACCACTACAAGGCTTCTTACTTACTTACTTACACACACACGCAGTTATGACCCTGCTCTCTTAGTAGTGCCCCTCTTTGCCAGCTGAGCATGATACTATAGTTGGAAAATCAGTAAAAACATCTTGATGATAGCTGTGCTCTTAACAGAAACAGAGGAAGATGTGAGGAAAGACAGAATAAGAAAGAGACACGGACAACAAATAGAAGGAGAAAATGAGAGTGACTGTAGTGTTGACTATGCAAAATAATAGTAGGCCCTCCGATGTATAAAGTGACCCTTCAATCAAACACACTGCTCTCTTCCCACTACAACAAGACTGATTGCTGGAGACATCTTATCCTAAAGATGGTTGTTGGAAACACACACACACACAGTATGTGGAAAAAGCCTCAAAATACTCTTTGAATACTGGCTCAGAATAATATTAGTGGTGGTTCACCAATATAAATCATCGCTCTAATTCACATTCATGATCTTCGTTCATACACAGAAACAAAGTTTTTTTAAATCTGACACAAGCACTCTATTTTCATAGTTTCGGTATCTGTATGTCCGTCTATATTTGTGCATTTTTATTAAAGGTCCATCTGTGACTCTGTTTGCAGTTTTGTCGCTTCCCTTGTGTCCAATTTCTCTCTTTTTGTGCATTTGTGTCTGTGTGTACTTAA
This sequence comes from Lateolabrax maculatus, assembly GCA_031216445.1. NCBI lineage: Eukaryota > Metazoa > Chordata > Actinopteri > Acropomatiformes > Lateolabracidae > Lateolabrax > Lateolabrax maculatus. The sequence continues at coordinate 14,740,176 of CM062198.1, forward strand.
ATTGTTGGGGCTTAAGAATTAATGATCTATGAATTACCTATTTCTTATCAATATTTTAAAGAAGGATAGCTTGAACAACTGAATGCAGAAACAAAAGAACAAAATCCAAAAATGAAGGCACTGGAATACATAAAAAGAAACTAAATAATGTCGAAGCAAGATACAGCTTCATCTACATCACGTTCATTCAGTATTTAGGATATCAAGTTCAGCTGATTAAATCAATTTCATAAGCACTGTACCATCAGTAAGAGTCAAGGTCAGAGTCACTATGCAACTAGTGGATCTAAAGATTTTTTTTTTGGCAAGCTTGATGATTGTTTTGGGGGTTTTTCAAATTTGGTTTAGTTTAGGATTTTCTTTTTAATATATATGTTTTTACAGCTAAATAATGATTTGATAAAAATTATTAGTTCAATAAGATAAATACATCCCTAGTTTCTACTTTTGAACAAAGAACTACTGTAGATCAGCAAAAATGGTCATTCCCTGAGTGTGTCTGTATCTCTCACACACACACCAACACGCACGCACGTACGTACGTACAAAAAACACATACATCACAAAGACACACACTGTTGGTGAGCCTGTGTCTCTTTCATGGTGTGTTAGCAGGTACAATATCAGAGGTGTCACTAATCGTTTTAAACTATGCACTTTTATGTTCACTTCTCTCTCTCTCTGCTCTCTTCCTCCTCTGCTCTTCTGTCTCTTGCTCCACTATCTTCTCTCTGTTCTTTCATAGAACAAGGACGCATCAAGACAGTTTGCCTTAAAGAAGTCTAAAGAGATGCCAGAGGCACAGAGGTAGAAAGAGAGATAGAAAGAGAGGAAACGTCTGGTATTTAAAATTTATACTTTCTTATGCCTTTGTTTTGAACTTGAACAGTAGAACTTTCCGAAGTCTGTCTTTTGTTGTTCCCTGACTGAGACATGGGTGTGGTGTGGTGAAGTGTGGTGTCTGTGCATGCGTATGTATTCAACACTTTTGTTAACACTAGTTTAAGTGGTAAAATGTGTGTCTATAAGTGTGTGTGTTGCTGCCTGGTTACCATTATCTCCAGACTGCTCTGATCAGGTTTGACATTTATCAGTATGCACAATCAGCCTCTATTCTACACAATGACAAACACACACTGCACACACGCAAACGCTGTGTAAATTAGAAATGTGTGTTTAGACCATTAAGTAAAGTCAATGATGTGTCTGTGTTTGTCACAGCTACTCATTGAATAATTGTTTTTTTTTTTGTATAGCAAGCTATAAAAATGAACCTTTCCAGTTCACAAAAATAGCAATTAAAATCAGAGTAATGACATAAACATGTTAGAGTGGTTCATGCTTTGTGTTTAGAGATAAAAAACAAAGCTAAGATTATAACCATTTAAATCAGAACATACACAAATTAGTGGAGGACAAAAGTGCCTTATTATAATGGAGGCCATAACCATACTATCAAACTAAGTTTTTCTCTGAGGAATTGCTGTATAATACTGATTGTTTTCACACTACTTTTATTGAAACCAGTGCAAAAACATGACAACCTATGGTTTTACACCCAATTCACAGTTTAAAAAAATATAACTTACAATAAGTTAGTTTAGTTTAGTACAATCTACAGTATAGTTTAATAATAAAGCTAAACTGAAAATATCTAATTTCTCCTCAACTATACGAATCGGAATCACTACTAATCAGTTTCTGAATACATTTAAAGTTTATACCAATTATACCATACAGTTCCACATTAATGCAACTCCTCATTTTTTTATTTTGTTGAAAGGTGATGAGTCACTTTATCATTCATCATATCAGTATGTATCGGATTAAGACATATATTTATATGGTGGCTGTATGCAGACTTAGATTTCTGCTGAAAATCAAGGTGGGAGGAGAACCTTTACTGTATCTGTGTTTTTGTGGGAGTGTTTACCTGCTGGGGGTGTAGTAACATTGAGTGGCAGGCTCTCAACACAACCCTTTGTGTTACAACCTCTGATCCAGAAGCTGTAGTTGGTGTAAGGCTGTAGGTCAGTCACAGACAACCAGCTGCCTGTTGCTGTACTTCCATCCAACATACCATCACCATCTAAGAAACAGAGAGAGTCGCACAAGGAGAGACCTATAAAGTCTTAGGCCAAGCATGGTGTATATATCTAGTAAGGAGGATGACGGTAATGTCTTGCACAGATTGTTTTCATGGCACCTTTATTTATTAGAGTCATCAGTGTGATGGCAGAAAAGCGATTCATTAAAGATGCATAGACCAACAGAGAAAAACAGAGCAGAATGAGTGGAGTTCCAGAGAGAGGAATACTGACTGAGCTTAACTGAGAGTGATCAAAAGAGAGAGGTCTCCATACTGAGGTTATGCAAGGATAGTCAAAGAAAAAGGATCAGAAAATTACACTGTGTAAGACTATCCAATATATTTAGATGGAGACACACACACACACAGGCACAAACACATATCAGTTCTGTGTGAACTGATGAAGGCAGTGTGTATCAAAGAAACAAGGGGTTGTGGGTAACTAGAGCGAAACACCATCTCTCTCTTTCTTCCACACCTCTTCTATCCTTCTCTCCACTCATTTTAATCTGTCTGTTCCTCTGTGAGGCGCAGATCAAAGTCCCTGACTATGTGTGTGTGTGTGTGTGTGGAAGAGAGAGAGAGAGAGAGAGAGAGAGAGCGAGACTTGGTGAATATGTGTAAGTTGAAGGATGAGTGTGTGTGTGTGTGTTCTGCTGTTTCAACGTTCTCCTGTTCTCATCTTGTTCAATTTTCTTCTTCGCCCTTTTCTTTCTATGTCCAGTTCTCCTCTTCTGTTTTTTTAGTCTCATCTGCTGTTTTGTTGTTCTTTATATCTTATGTTGTTTTTACCTGCAATCTTTTCTAATACATCTATGGGAATATGAGCTTCTCACCCCTCCCTCCTCTTCCAAGTATTGTCTACCACGTCTTGTCTTTGGTCTTCCTTCCATCTTCAAACCACTGTTTTGTTTTGGACTCCTGTATCATATCCTCTCTCACATCACTGGCAAAATAATAAAAAAAAAACTCTTCTTTTCTATACCACTCTGGTTTGAATACTCCTTTCACTTTCCCATTTCATGCCTGACCTGTAGTGTAAGTTGGCATTGTTGGTAAGGAGAGTGTGTGTGTGTGTGTGTGTGTGTGTACATATGTCTATCCATGCTTTGTTGTTCTACTCATCTTTAAAAAATGTCTTCGTCAGAAAAACCCACTTGGCAGCCTTGAAATCAGTAATAATATGAATTGTGCTCACAGGGAAGCAGCAGTGACTAGTGTATAATGCTTTATAACTCTTAATATCATTTAATATGATCCTATCTATAGCACGAGAGACTAGCATCAAGCAAAATGTCAACACATACCTTTTTTGGTTTTTAGTTTTTGAGGTTTGAGTAATAATATGGCATGGTAGCTTGTGTTGTCATGTATATGTGCTGCTGTCTGTGTATGTTCAGGTTTAATGTTTATGTGGTGTCTTCATTTGTGTGTGTGTGTGTGTGTATACATGTACATCTATCTTTGTGAGAACCAATTTGAGTTTTAGACCATGGGAGTGTGGACATTTTTGGAAAGTGAGGACATTTTTGACGACCCTCACTTTCAGAGACCTTGTTTTAAGGTTCAGGTTAGAATTAAGTTTATGTTCCGGTCAGGGGCTGGGGAGTGCATTATGTCAATGAATGTCCTCACAAGGACAGAAGTACAAACGTGAGTGAGTGAGTGTGTGTGTGTGTGTGTGTGTGTGTGTGGGTGTGCAAGAGAAAGAGCATGGCCGTGTGTTACCTTTGCTTTTGTAGTACAGTGTGTAGCTGAGGTTCCCATTCGGTCTAGGTGGGGCTGTCCAACGGGCTCGGAGTGAACGAGAGCTCTGATTGGTCAGTTCCAGTAGTATAGGGCCTTCTGGGGCCATCTGTAATGTACGCATCTCCACCTAATTTAAAGAAAAAAAGAAAAGACACGCAAGCACACGTGTTCAAATGAGCAGCAGAACAGACATGTAGCATGCGCACACATGAAATTATACACAGTTTACAATAATTCTACTGACACTCATCCATCCAACTGCTATAGATGTAATTTTTAAATATAAAAATCTCTGCCCCCCATTTGATAAGGGTCATACTCATGGTGATATATTTCACTGAGTGGATTAATTAAGGTGTTAAAATATAATACTTAATTTTAGTTTAAAATGAGACCGCTCTACATTACTTCTGCTCTACATTACTTGCCTCTAGTTTTCTATCGTCTTTCTTTCATCTCCTTTCTCTCTCTCTGCCATATCCCTGTCATTATTTCTCTCAATCCACTCATTCTTCTCCATTTCTCCTGTCTCATTTCCTCCTGTCTCACTCTCCTGCTACCCTCTCCTCTGCTGCCCTTCGCATCCTCACTTTCCAACTTTGCTCTGACCATTTACTCTATCCTCACCATTTCACTCTTTTATCCCTAAACTCCCTTCTCCTTTTCCCTTCCATCCTGTCATCTCCTCCTCTCCTCCTCTTCTCCCCTTCATCCTGTTCTTACCCTTCCCCTTCCCATCTTCCTCTCCTCCTGTTCTGCTGTGTCAGCTGTTCTCCTGGTGTTTGACTAAACATGGCATCCGTATTGGAAAAATGCCCAAAAATATGGCCTGTCGTCAGAGACATCGTTGAGCATGAGGTGGCATTTCCTACCAAATGTCACTGTCGCCACGCCAACCCTCGTTATTGAGCCGAGAGAATCGATCACCTTTATGATGCCCAGTGACACATACGCACACACAGACGCACACAACCCACATATAGTTTGTAAAGGTGGGTTTCAATCAGTTCTGCTGTTGTAGCTTTTTTGTTTCACCAGCTGATGTGATATGATTCATCCAATAGAGGATTTTATGAAGCCTTTACTTTTGCTGCTCTAAATACTAATTTACATTTTTTTGTTTATTACAGAAGTAGAGCTTTGTATGTGTTTTTTGGTAGCGGCAATTACAGGTCATGTGGAAAAAATACTGTGCAGTGAAAGCCTGAGAGGTAAGTTCAGAAGTAAACAGAGAAAAGATGAGTTTCTACATAAAATTTTAAGGACTTTCAAGGACTAGTATTGCCAACACTGCAACACCACAGCAATGACTTATAAAGCATGCCCATCTTTGAAGATCTCACAAAGAATCTTGCAGTTTACCTGTATTAATTAATAAATGAATTAGTGTGTTTACTGGTAAGGAATCCACTAACCACTGGTCCCTTGCCACAGCCCCGTGCTGTACAGGCCTGCAGCCTGAGTACGTGTGGGCTCCATGGAGAGAGTCCCTCCACCACGAAGAACTTCTGGGAGGAACTGGAGTTTAAAATGAGAACACCATCCAGCCAGAGGCCATAGCTGGTTATAATGCCTGTCAAAAGAACACATCTGATTATTACATGTAGAAGAAGAAAAATCAAAATGACGTGCAAGCTGTTTTGGTGCCACCTTAAGCCTGACATCTTAACAAGGCCACTAATGACCGGAGCTTTCAAGAGTCACTGTAAGCAAGTTTTGGTGTTAATTGACCCAAAATAAGTTTACTGTACATGAGCACATAATCCTCCTTGCACGTAAACATAACCAATGTGATGCATTCATTCTCTGCCCTGAACCACCTCTGTCACAACTACATTTGATACATCATAACCCTGGCTGTAGTTCCTAACTATAAAACAATTCAATTATATATGAAAGTGTCCACACTTTTTTGTCATTCATTCATTTTGTGTGATGGTGTGACAACACATCTCTGCGTGTCTTGGTCTGAAATGTGTGTTACACATTTTCTTACATATTTACATATTTATTTTCTGATCCTATTCACACACTGTTGGCATTGGTCACTGAAACATTGTAGGACTATGGCCAGACTATGAGGAATTCTAATCACAAAGTGAGCTTTGCTATGTTGGGATGCAGTCTGGGTCATTGGATTATAATGCAAATGAAAACTGATTTAGGGGCTCGAGACCTGCCAGTCAACGTGTCCTAGTGTGATCCAATGATGAAAATAGAACTGAAACGACAAATGTAACCATAGGCGTTACAAGGATAAAGGCCCTCTAAAGGACAGTAGTACTAGAGCGAACATGCACACATGCATACACACGCGCAAATGTGGCCGCAAATAGGTCTGAACACACAAAATAATGTGTAGACACACACATGCACACACCACATATGCACACAAAGATACACAAACACTAAGATGAGAACTCACACGTGAACATACACACACACATACACAGGCACAATAATTACATTACATTACATCCACCTAATAAAAAAATGAAACAGTACGGTGCCAAATGTGCTTTTCCTTAATAAAAATGCATACAGGGGGCTCAAAAGATCAGTGCTAAGAACTAAGAGTCTATTCTGCTTTAATCATGTGTGGGTTTTATTATTTCTCAATACAGATATACACACCTATCAGGGAAATGAAGACACAAAAACCCCACGGACGCCAACTACATCTGGGAAGCTCTTAATGTGGCCAATCACATGCGTGTGAGAGAGTGTGTGTGTATATGTGTGCGGACGTCTCTGTGTGCTTGTGTGTGTGAATAAGCCCATATCAGTATAGGTTGTAATAAAGACAGGTTGGGAAATGAAGCAGCGAATGCATAACAGGCTTATTTCCCCTCTTTGTCTGCGTGTTGCCCCGACCTAATCCCCGAGAGGATTATCCCCCACAAATCCCTGTGGAATTGGGGAGAAGGGGGGAGAGAGAGACACAGATTCTCACTCCTCTGGAAACCATCACCATCATCATCGTCATTGTTGCTGTCCATTTATGAAAAAAAGAGTAAATGAAAAAAAAAAGGCACTGAGCTCTACTCCCCTTTTAAGCAAAAATTAAAGCTTTTTAAGCATGAGATAATCGGGTAATCATGATTAAGTGTCTCCTTGTTATAAATTTTTGTCATCAGATGAGAAAAGCTTTAAGTAATTTATCCCAGCTAATATGCACACACATCACAGGGTTTATGGTGCGAAATGCACTCATGTGGCATTAAGCGTAAAACACACACGATTCACATTACACACACATGCATTATGGAATTACACATACTTTAACGAGCATGGCAGTAACATTTGATAATATGTGGCAGTGCGTTGTATGTTAGAGACTGTGAAATGGGGTGGGAAATCCTCAGATGGTTTTCATCACTCAATTCATTTGGTTTTATAAGATGTGTGTTTGTTAATATAGTCCTTGATAATTCATTTTAGTGTTTTATTTGTAAAAAATACAATATTTTCAGTGTACTATGTGGTAGATAATGTTAGTTGAAACTACTTTATTTTAGTTATTTTAAGATGTATTGTACCTTTAAAAGTTTTATTAAGACACAACGGCATCTGACATCTTCTTTTAAAATATTTGTTCGGCATTTTTATTCCTTAATTACAGACAGTGGAGTTATAACAGGAAATGAGAGGAAGAGTAATGCAACAACGGTCTCAAACTGGGGGACATTACAGTTTATGGTCGACGTCTTAACCCCTAAGATATGGGGGTGCCACATGTTTCATTGCCTTTTGAAGGTGTTTTTAAAAATGTGTATTTTGTGCTTATATTGTACATTTCTATCAAATTAACTGGTTAATATCTACAGCAAAGTTAAACAATTGCATCCTGTATACTCTTGAATGTTAATGGATTAGTGATATACAGTATATTCAAAAATAGGTAAAAAACTTTTTGGATTTTGGAATGATGTGAGAACAAGACTTGGCCCACAGCAAGCAGTTCCTTCTTACTGTTTTAGACTATTTGTAATATTTTAAGGTTTTGCAAATGTTGATGTAATACCAGCAATTCAGACAGAGCATACTGATTGATGATGCCTCACTCAGTGCTCTCTCTGTCTGAAACACATAAGTAAATTGTGTAGTTAAACTCTGAAGACATTTTAATTTATGCATTCTAATTCATCCAAAACTGTATTTTGCAGGAACCTCTTCTGGCGACAACTTTGAATCACTTTTCTGTAAAACATCTGTCCACAGAATATACTTTTTCTTTTTATCTAGACGGTTTTCAAGCCAATAGCCGTATTTCAAATTCACATCCAATATACATGAAATACATCTTGGTCGCGCTGATTTTAATTGGCTGCAGGTAAACTAGATGAAGGTAAGAAGAATAGAGAACAGTGGGAGAGAAAGGCAGTCACTGTGAGTCTATGTGTTTCCAGCCTGCAGTTCTCCATTCAGTCAAAAGGGAGCACTTTTCATCCACTTAAAGGAGCTTGGTGTTGCACTGCCCTCTCACTCCCGGTCTCCGTTAGTCTCTGTCTCAAATTGTATGTTCTCTCCCACGTCTTTGTCTCTTTCCCCTCTCTCTCTGAGACCTAAAAGCCCTCTTCTTTTGGTTTCTCTTCCCTTTTTTTTTTCTAACTGTTTTATCTCTATCTCTAGCACACGCATACAATCCCCTTCGCCCAAAGCAAAATGTTCTCCTGATTCATAGTCACATGTGGGGGATACTGTACCTGTAAAATGGTACAGGTCTACATATCTGTGGTAGACTGGGTATGGTAAATACTAACACCTTGTATTCAATTTCACAGTTCAACTGATGTCATATGGTGCTCATGTTTCTCCTCTTCTACATGTTGTATCTGTCACTAGTTTCAAATCACTACTTTCCATTAACCTACAATTTTTTAAAAACATTGTCATATGGATGATTGAAAGCGTGTGTGTTTGGGTGTGTTTAGCCCAACTTTGACATTATTCTAAATGTCTCTCTTGATAAATGTTAATGTATATTTTAATGTTTTTGGCTGGTCTGTCTGTATGTGCCAGATATAAGTGTGTGTCCTCTCACCATTCGGAGTGTCAGGAGGTGTCCAGCTGGCGTTGAGTGCATGTGGGGACAAAGGGGTGACCAGCGGTGCAGGAACACCCTCTGGGGTGCTCTCCTCAGTCTGTGCCTGGCTGGGAGGGCTTAAGGTACACCCACCTCCTGTGCAGGCCTGGCATCAACATGCAGACAAACACATTAATGTATGGGTGAACGTGACGATGCGAATCAAACATGAAAGAGTAAGGGACTCACAGCGAGGGTGATGGTGTAAGTTGTTCCGGGGGTTAAGTTGCGGAGTGTGTGGTCTTCAATAAGTTCTGAGCTGTTATAGGCTAGCACAGGCTCCTCACCATCATGTGACAGGTAGATGGAATAGAACTCCAAAGCGCCATTTACCTGAGAGGGACGTGACCACCTGGAGAGGGAGACAAGAATCAGCAAATATGGAAGTAACAAAACACATTTACTCTAGTACTGTACTTAAGTTCAGATTTCAGGGGCTAGAACATTACTTTTATATCCCACTTTCTGAGACCTTTTCTGTGAGACACCTTTACTACATTTCAGAGGGAAACATTTTACTTTATTTTCCACTATATTTATCGTAGAAAGCGTAGTGTCAAATTAATTTATTACCGCAGTGTGGTAAAGCTTATGCCTCTCTAACACTGAACGCCATAGTTGTTGAAAAACTATTAAAAACACATAAAAGAGCCACACCACTTTGATTGATATATTGTGATGCACAAGCTCAGTGTGTTTAAAACATTGCACTGTAAAGATCACTTATAACTGAGGCTTATGATACTATAGGAATATTATAATAGATATTAACATTCTACATTTATTTATATACTAATATATAATTCCAAAAGAACGGCAATACTTGTGAACACAGACAGCTTATTTAAATATACTGTATATTAAAATGTTACCAGGACTGCTTGAATTTGATTGGTTGCACGTAACTTCAACTGACTGTTGTGCAGAACTTTGGTAAATATATGTTTGTATATATTGATGGTAAAGTGCACAGGTATTAATTGTACATCTGCACCATTAAGACTGAAAGATTAGAATAAGATTGTGAAAAGGACAGAGAAAATGTTATGTATCTGTGGCCTTCCTTGGCAGGCCTTTTGTCCAATGATTTGCACCAGATTGCTCTGTGTATCTGCGTATGTTAGAGTGTGCAAACACGTGGAAATACAATCCCGAGAGCTAAGGTTTCTTACACACGACACACGTGTATACCGTACACAAAGTTTCCTTTGTGAGGTAGAAGTGTCTCCTTTTCTATATTTAGAACAGGAAGGTCATCCCCAACAGAGAGATAGAGAGAGGGAGAAGACAAGAGACACTATTCATGAATAGAAACATGTTGACTATTCATTACAAAATGTGAAAGAGAGGGCAATATGGACCTAATCTTAGCTAAACATACTAAACTGTAGAGAACAACATTTTTTTTTTTTTTATGTATTCTAATGCACCATTGTAGGAGCTGCTGAATGTGCCTTGATGATCAACATATATCCATTGTCCTTTTAAATGTGATGTGATTTGTTGCCTGTTGATGTTGTAGAAGAGATATCCAAGCTATGATAAAATAATTTAATGTAAAAAGTTGTGCAGTCATGAGAAAATTAGAGGTCAATTCTAATGCTTCCTTAGGGGGCATGGTTGTTTATTTCATTTGATCATAACGTTGTAAAATTAAACGCTGTTTTAATACTCTTTTGAAACAGGGATGTACCAGTGGTTAACTTACATTTTATGTAAATGATGAACCTCAATACAAAAATTTCCCAAAGATTTTGAGAAAAGAGCAAATAAATAATTCCTAAATAAAGGAGCACTACAACATTTTTTATAAATAGTTTTGCAATTTTTACAAATCCCTGAGAGTAACCCAACCCTCCTGGCATGGCAGCAGAGGGAGGCCATTTTAAAAAGTGATGGATTCCTTCTTGGTTCCTCCCATTAAAAGCCAGTTTTTGAATGACTGATGAGTGTGTGTTAGCACACAATTAGCCACTGTGGCTAATCTATCACATTTATTTTAAGATTTATATGCTGTCGATTGGCAGTGTGATGTATGTCCACTTTTGAAAAACTAAATCAAAGGGGAGTTGTAATAATCTGTATCATAATTCACTGCGGTAATGGTTTTAGAAATCCATTGGTTTTAAAAGTGTGTTATGAAATTAGTGTGAAACAGACGGGTGCTTTCTCAGCATGTTAAATTGAAAACCATGCACTTGAGATGCACTGAGTTCAAATTCTGCATTACATTGTATGAAGCGTCAACCCGTCTCCTGCACCTTCCCTCCCTCCCAACTTTCCTGTTGTTCTCTACTCTCAACAAACAGCATTAATGCCTTTTTAAAACATTGAAGATTGAAAACAAAAAAGAAGTGAACAAACTGAAATGTAACAAATAAGATTGTTTAAGTTAAGCTACATATAATGAATTTTACCTCTGAACTTGTCGTGTGTGTGTGTTTTCTATGTATTTGTGTGCATATGTCTGACAATACTGGTATTTTTGCAGCTGTGTCAGCTTATGTGTGTATGAATGTATCTGTGTCAGCTAGAGTCCGGTGAGGTCAGGGAACAAATCTGCTGATATTGTTTTGTTCGCATCCTACAGTCTGCCTCAACCTTTCTCACAGTCTCTCACCCTCACTCTCTCACACACACAGGCGCTATCTCACCTTCTTTTTAAACATTTCCCTACATTTTTTCCTTTAAAACTCACAATTATCTTTCTCCGCTTCTCCCTCTCATCCACTTTCTCTTTCTTGGCATTTTTTCACAGTTGTTTTCTCGCTCTCTGTCTTCCTCAGTTTTTCTCACAGACACAACAGAGAGGTATTGACCAAGTATGATCTCTCAACCTCAGCCTATTACCAATGTGCTAACAAGGCAATACGCAGCCTTCCCACACCTGGCGAATATATAGCTGAAAAACATTCAGGGTATGATACATATCCCTGTTCTGCAGACAGCAGTACTCTCATGGATGATGTATTACACCTAGTAATTTGTCTTTAATGCTGTCAACTGTCAATGGACTACAGATTAAAAAAATTAAGCTTGTTTGCTTTGCATGGCGTTACAGGCCTCATTCATGAATGAAAATAGGTGAAACACTGTGGTCAGAACCATTGGTACACTGATATGCATAGATCAGTAATACAGTATATTTTCTGGCTCTGTACAAACAAAACTGACTTTGAGTAAATACAAAATATAACCTATTCAATTAAAGTTACTATTTTAAATAATATTCATTTTTCAAACATTAGTTAATTTCTGTTTCAGCATCATTTTAGCTTTAGAGGCATATCGTTCCTTCTGTTCCCATTTTCCTCCTATTATAGATTGTATCCCTTTAACACAAATTCAATTAAGGATATTAAGAACAATTGAGAGGCCTGTACACATTTTGTGAATCAAACATGGGGTATGAGCAAATTTAAGAGAAGGAAAAGGACTCATGAATTAGGCCTAACGGTTCAATGCCTCTTTGTCTATAAACCACTCCTACAATACATTCAGGCAGATATGCTTGTGTGTCAGTATGTGTAGATGCGCATGGCTTGAAGCATTAGCAAGATCATCACATCTTAACCACACACACCACTGTGTGGCTTCGTATTACTCCTTCTCCATCCTCTCTCCATTGTTTAAGTGAGTGTGGATATGCCTGTGTGTGTGTGTGTGCGTGCGTGCATGCGCGTCTGAGTGGCACTGTGCCCTCCTGTGGTGAGTCCCACTGTAAGTGACAGTCAGGACACTAATGGCTTTCACGCAGATTGACTCTTACATATACACACTCACACACACAAAACAGGAACATTTGCACATGAACATGATGGAAAAAGTGCAGAGATTTATCTTCCTCTGTTCCCTCCCTCTGGAGGTGAAAGGTCAAGTGCAGAAGAATATTCTGCATGGTAAACACAACTGCAGAAGGTCACTGGCTCTGTTTCGCCCTCTCTCTCTCTCTCTCTATCTCTTATTTTACACAGACACAACATAGGAAATACAAATGAAAAGCTATGATACTTCTTGAATTATTTTTATACTTACCCTGTCCTTTTCAGTGACACTCAGTTAACAATCACTTTCTCTCTTTCATTTGTGAGTAAATGCTTTGCTAAAAACATCAGTGACATAGACTGTTTGTGTACAGCACACACAAACACTCACACTGTATTCCTGTCAGATTCACACACACACACACACACACACACACACACACACACACACGCACACAAACACTGTTTCATAAAACCAACCAATCAATCAAATGGCTTTTGGGAACTTTCTTTACATATACCAGTACCATCCAGTATGTCATGAAGCTTTACAAACCCTGCTGTATGTGTGTCTGTCTTTGTGTGTCCCTACCCACTCGGCATGGACCTGACCCTATTATATACTGATGAAAGGTCTTTGAGAGTATGAGTATTTACATATGCACAACACGTGTTAATGTAGTGTGTGTGTCTTTGTGGGTGAGTGGGTGTGTGTGCGTGTGTGTGCGCACTCACTCGACCAGAATAGTCCGCGAGTCGAGCAGGGTAAGAGTTGGTGCTTGTAGAGGCCCAGGAGGAAGCTGAGAGGTCAGCATAGTAACTTGTGAACTGTTGGCACAGCCCACTGAAGTGCATGCACTCAGTACAAAGACGTGGGTGGAATACACACCAAGACCTGAAACACACACACACACACACACACACACACACACACACACACACAGCAGGACAGCAAAAGACAGAGAGGCATAAAAATAGGCACACACACAATGGTGGCTCAATATTGTCTATGGCTGAAACACATAACACAAAATCTTGAATTACATCATAAACCTAAGTTGCTCTCACAACTTGTTATTGTGAGGGGATTTAACCCTCATTTAACCCCTGACCCTTAAATGCATCTCTTTTTTACAGAAACATTCCTCTGTGCCCCCCCCCCCCCCCCCCCCCCTTTTTAGCTCCATTTCTTAGTTGTTGTTTCTCTTTCAGTGTCTATCTTTGCCTCAAAACTATTCTCCATCTGTCTCACTGTTGCAATCTCACTCTCTGTAACACGATCTATTCCTGCACATACTGTATAATTACTACGTCCATAATCCTTCCAATCACTGTGAACATCAGACACTCGGCATTATTAACCCAGCATGGATGATATGTGCTCTCATGCATTCATTAACTTACAAAGACACACATACACTGTTGGGCAGTGTGATGTTTTGTTAACCATGTGAGTTGTGTGTGTAAAATCAAAATGAGTGATAATCTATTCTGCTCATATAAAATGCCATATAGGATGACTCTCCTGTGTATGTGAGTCTGTGTACATGTTCCATTGAGTGTGTCTTGTATGTGTGTGTGTGTCTCAGTTTGCATCCTGGTACAGCACTCTAGTCTCAGTGGTGAGACATGTGTTTCGTACCTTCTTTAAGTCTCTTAGTGAAAGTGAAAGCTTTCAAAGCAAATTGTGTGTATGCATGTGCGCTAATGTTTAATGTTCTTTGTTTCTCCGCTGCTTCATTTTCATGTGTGTGTGTGTGTGTTTAGTGTTCTTTTTCAAAGTGCTATTCCCATGGTAAGAACTGGGATGCTCTTTCCTCTTTCAAATGCTAATCCCCCACTTCATTTTGCTTTTCCTCACTCTTCCCCTTCTCCTTACACCGAGGCCCCATCCCTCCACAGTCACAGCTATGCTGCAGCGCGCGCGCACACACACACACACACACTTTTCTTTACCAGTGATGTTGTATTGTCTGTCTTTCCCCCTGTAGACCACTTGGTTGTTGTGATAGAGGAGGTAATCTGTAATGCCTCCATTGGGCCTATCAGTGGAACAAAAAAGGTAAATGAGGGTAATATTATTCGCTATATTTAACATATATTATTTTGATGTTAAACTCTCTGTTGTGTTCAATCAGGACATTTTTATTCAAAATGAAAAATAAATATGTATACCAAATAAAAGCAGATACAACTGTCAATATTATACAACATTATGTTTGTTTTATGTATCATTCAATTTACTTAATACATATCTTCATTTCAATGTTGTGTTTGATACTATTTTTAAGTGGTACGTCAGAGACCACAGAATGCTTTTGTACTTGCTTATGTAGCAACTTACAACTTGCACATAAACAACATAAAAAAGAACAACTACAAAAAAAGGTTTGGATGTGAAAAGGCAGATTGATAGGTGAAACTCTGTATTGTGTATTACCTTGCTGGAGGTTCCCAGGTAATATAGAGAGCTGAGGGAGATGAGACTGCAGCTGGAGGAGAGACAGCATCTGGAGCTGAAATGTAGGTAAATAAAAATGTTTGTTTATGAGAAGTTTTTTAACTCAATATCTGGTTGGTATAAGTAAATGGAAGCAAGTGATACATAATTATATTATTTTAATATGTATTATTTTATTTCCAACACATTTTAAATATTTTTTTCTTCATATACAGTATTATGTATATATTGAAACAAGTTAAACAGTAATTTCCTAATAGTAATACAACAAATATTATTAGCATTAAAAAATTACTATATTAAACGCATATACATGAAAATAAACAATAAAAAAAGAAGCTATATATGAGGAAAAAGAGGCAATTTTATGATTTTATGTTCCTTGCATTAGTCAATAAGGTGAAACAATTTTGCCTGTGCTCACTGAGAAGTGAGTAAAAGTGTCTATATGAGGTTCTGTGTGTTTGAAAAATAGACTGTAGCAAAAACAGAGTTATAAATAAGTTCTGTCTCCAGTCTCCCTAACATGGTTCAGTGTCTTAACTCTGTGCTCAGTGAGAATCAATACAATAATCTGTTTTTTTCCTTTTACTTCAGATTGATTTTTGCTGTCTCTGCACTGACCCCTGCCGTCACATTATCTCACCAACAAGGCCAGTTAGTCCAACACAGATTAATGTAGCGCCTAACATATGAAGAAAAATCTCTTTTCCTCTTCCACTTCCTCTTTCCTTATACATGTAATCTTCCCTCCATGAACTCCCAGTTAAGAAAAATGTTTCTCTGTACTACCTGCCTTTCACTCAGTTGCTTCATTCTTTAGTAAGTTTTATGTCTTGCCCTATCCATCATCTTCTTCTCCTTTGCCTTTCCCTGTTTATTTCATTCTGACATTACCTCTTTCTTGTCTTGCTTTTCCTCTGTTCATTTCTTAAGAGCTTAAAATCTACATCACTGAGTAGACAGAATGAGTGTCTGAGTGTGTTAGAAGTGTGTCTTGTGTGTGTCCAGATGCAGAAACAGTCATAAATTAATGCTACTGATGAGGGACAGAGAAAGAAAGAAGTTATTTTCATGGATGTATGGATTCATGTGCGTGTATATTATGTTTGTGCTTTAGAGCCTTACCTTCCTCTGGGGTTGTGAGACTTGATCTCAAATCTTTATCATCACCATTGTCATTATGAAGACTCTCAGTGCAGCCAACAGGACTACAGGCACTTACAGTGATAATGTATCGAGT
This sequence comes from Lateolabrax maculatus, assembly GCA_031216445.1. Taxonomy (NCBI): domain Eukaryota; kingdom Metazoa; phylum Chordata; class Actinopteri; order Acropomatiformes; family Lateolabracidae; genus Lateolabrax; species Lateolabrax maculatus. The sequence goes on from CM062198.1 coordinate 14,756,568, forward strand.
AGATGGAGTGAGACCCGGCAGCACACCTGGAGAGATGGAGAGCATGAACATGTCAAAGAGGGAGTGAGGCAGAAAACACTGACAGAGGGACGTTAGTCTTAAAAAGACTAACTTTGGAAGACACCCACTTGATTTTGCTAACGCAGACTCCTGAAGCCTCATATTAGATTCAGCTGAACCTTAGAATGAATATTTTCAATGTACATCTGGGCATGTGAGTACTGTTTCAAGACAGGCCTGAAAAAATGTGAACCTATCCTTTAACACTCCTTTTACCTGGCTAAATGCCTTTTACTGCCTCCTTTAAGTGTGTGTTAGATCCTGTTGTTACCGAAGTATGTATCAGTATTCTTCAACAGTGCAATTGAGATCCTTTACTTGTTTCTATGTGCCACTGTTGCTAAGCAAACTTACTGCGTTTGGCAAACAACGAGAGTCTACTCTAATTGTAAAGCTTCAGTCGTCTCCCTCTGATGTTTTTTGTCCTAGCCGTCTCTGCCCTCTCCACTCCTTTCCGTATTTCTTAAGTCACTCTTTCACATCCCCTCTCTTCTCTTCCACCCCCTCCAACTCCCCTCACCCTCTGTGTCCAGTCACCCTGTACTTGTCTCTCTTTTTTCTCTCTCTCTCTCTTTATTCTCTTCGCTTTCTCTCTCGCTCTCTCTGTTACCCATGTCTTTTAATTCAATTAGGGGCCAGGGCCCCACTCCACTGCCATTACACCCTCATTTGCTTTCTGTGTTTTTTAGCCGTAGGTGTAATTCTGCAGTCAGGTGTCGAGGCCATCATAAATTAACAAGAAGCCTTATCACGGTGGACTTAATGTCTGGCAAAGAGAGAGGGAGGGAATGGGGAGCATGAGAGAGACATTGAGACTGAGAGCTCATCTTCATATTTGCCTGGAGACATGGCAGAGTGGATGAGAGAAGGGACGAATAGCAGCAGCGGACGCAGACATCATCATCATAAAAGATGAAGTGAGGGAAGATCGAAAAGTGAGCAACAGAGAGAGAGAGAGAAAAAAGGAGCAATGCCAGGGTATGACATCATTGGGGTAGTCCTGAGTGTCTTGTTCCAAATGGAGACAGTCTCCTAAAGCTGGGGACTTGCCAAGGAGACATTAACAGGGTTGCCTGGGACAGTGTGTGTGTATGTGTGTTTGCATGAGAGACAGAAAGAAGTGAGTGAAAAAGGCAGCATGAATGTGTTTTCACTAAGGGCCAAAACGCCCTTACAGGTTTCACAAGAAGGTGGCAGGAAACCAGCTACATTAAAACAAATACATTAAACAGGACAACGGCTGCAAGTTAAGTTAAATCTATCATAAATTATCCATGTTTCACATATAGCTACTTGTGGTGTTTGTCAGTGATGTTTGCCTGACACTTCCATTCCACTGAAATCCATTTATTTTGTTTTTCAGCAAAGGGTTACCTCTTCTTCTATTCAGTTTGTTGGCTCCTCCAACATGTCATTGGCATGTTGGTGAGGATGCATGGCATAAATATCTCAACTGAATGTGTATATTTAATACATGTACTGCATGTGCAAATATACTAATAAAATACGATCAAACGAATTTACCTGTGAAATTTCCGTTAGCCAGGTAAATGGCTTTGATAGGTGGTACTTCTGGCTGGTCTCTGTTGTAGGCCTTCAATTCATATCTGTCAATCAGCCCTCTGATGTCACCAGTGGGTGGCACCCAGCTCACCTTGGCACTGAAGCCATTCAAGCTCTGCACCGTGGTGGGAGGTGGTACAGAGCTAGGTACTAAAGAGAGCGAGAGAGAGAGAGAGAGAGAGAGAGAGAGAGAGAGAGAGAGAGAGCGAGAGAGGGGCAAAATGAGTCAAGATGAGAGGAGACTGTGAAGAGAAGACTACTGTGGATCAAGAGAGACAATTAACTATAAGCAGCAATAAATAAAACAACCACATACTATAACTAAACTACGCAATACATAAAGACAAAAGAACCAAAGAAAGAAAAATAAAAGTAGGAAATCAAGTCAGGAAGAACAAATGTCAAAAGAAAGATATCAAATAAAAGGCAAAAAAGGAAAATATAAAAGAAAAAAGAAAAACAACAGGTCGAGAGCACATGAGGTTAAAGAAAAAGCACCCCCCCATCTTTCTGTGTTTTAATAGGCCTAGTAAATCATACCTCACCATTAGCATAAATAGTATTTATGAGAGTAGTAACTTTTTCAGCACTGATTTAATACAGCCAGCCATTCATTCTGGGCTATATTTCACAGCAATCAGCCTCCCTCCTTCTCCATAGCACTCCCCTTCTTTCTCTCTCTGACACCCTCAGTAGTTCACCCTCCCTCCCTCTCTTCCTCTCTGTATATCTCACTGACTCATAACCACCTTCATTTTGTCTCCATCCATCCTTTGCATCTGTCCCCTCCCTCACTCTTCCTGGATTTAGCCCAAGAGTAGACTGGCTGTCAGAGCAAACTCTGGGTGGAGCGCGTACCACAAGGGCTGGATCCTTATCACAGCCGCCCGGGGCCCTTTGCTGCAGGTTATCCCCTCTTTCTCCCACATTTATTCTCTGTCACTCTCCATCAGTAAAAACGCCAAAAAAAATGATCTTAAAAAAAAAAAAATAATATGAACAGGTACCAAATATTTTTGTTTAACAAACATAATTTATAAAACAGTTTATAATTCGTTTACAAATGTTTTCTAATTTATGTCCCATCAACCTTTCATTGGCTTAATCCGACTCATTCCAGTCTGCTGTGCTTTTTGTTACAGTATATTAAGTCATGAAACAGTGCACCACTGAGGAGCTGCTTCATGCTCTTATCTTCCTTTTCCTAACAACTTTCTCACCTACCTTCTCCACTCCAGCTTCTTAAGTCTCGCCGTTTTTATCTATGCTTTTCTTCCTCTCAGTCCGTGTCCTCCATCCTACTCTTTTTCCCTCAGTTCTTAATGTTTTTAGCACTTCCTCCCTCTCCTTCATTCCTCTCTCCGGTCATAGCATGGTATACTGAGACCTACCAGTGTATCGTTCACTACTAACGAGCAGCTTTATATTACACAAGGGACCGCACAGGCCATTCTGGGTTAACAGCCTTTTACTGGGATGCCCTTTATAGAGGCCTTATCAATCTCTCATACCACTAGGCACATGTAATATCACTGGCTTTGGATAAGTCTCACATACTGTACAGCATAGCAGTGGTTTTAAATCCAAAATCTCTTAAGAACAAAGAGAAACACTATAGAACAAAGTCAACCGGAGGGAATATTTACTCCTTGTCGAATGTGCCAAAATGCACCTGAGATGATTCAGTCAACTGGGCAAAATCATACATTTTGTTAGTGACTTTGTAAATTAAATGCTAATTCCAAGACAGATTACATAGCACGTCGTACGTACACACACACACACACACACACACACACACACACACACACACACACACACACACTTTGGAATACTTAAAGGATACTGTAGCAGATACTGTGTACAATGTGTGCTTGTGTACTGCAACTGCGCTTATACAAAAGGGGTGTGTGTGTGTATGTGTGTGCGTGTGTGAGGACATGCATAAGTGTGGGTGTGTATTACTATTATGATATCATTATATCTGGCTGTAAACATATTGGTCTGATAATACACAGATACACACCAACTACTGCCAGAGAGAGGAGAGACATTGTACCTTTACTTTGGCTGCGTCCTCTCTGCCAAGGTCCTGCTGCCCAACCTCCTGCATTCAAGGCCACAAACCTGTACAAGTACTCTTGAAGGGATGTGTGTGTTTTCGCACATAGAAGGAGGGGTTTGGGATGCACATTGGACAGGGAAGATACAGATTTCTTACATTAAGAGAAAATGCATTTGAAAAATATGCACAAAAAAGATGCATCACATGTTCTCTGTATCACCTAAAATCAATATCGCCAACAATCGTCACATTTACCTTGGTAACGATTAAGTAAGGGATAATGCCCAACAAGGTGTCCATTATCAGGAATTAATGGACGACGGGGAGGCCTCTAATTCCTGATAATGGACACCTCGAAGGGCATCATCCAAGTTATACCATGGTCACTTGGCAAAGAAAAAACATTAAGACCATTAATTTCTATTCTCATGTGTTTCATAATCAAAATTTAAAGCCTAACACCAGAGGGTTTGACTTATAGCTGAAACAATCATTACCATCCCATAAGGTTCTTATGCAATACAAACGTTGAGTACTCCAGTATATAGGATGAGACTTAGATACGAATTGGCAATGGGAGCTATTTCTAGTCTGCTCAGCTCAAAGAACTCTTTGGCTTAGCTAAGAGGCAGAAAGCTAACGTTTTGCGAGCAAGATTCAAAGTCAGTAAAATTGCGTACGGTTGACAAACAATATGTTTAACAAAAAGACTAGCTAGCTATCCAGCCATGTCATTGTCCCCCAAATCAATATCAAGATTTTCACAAACCAATGATAGGCCATGCGTACTGTTGGCTGAGCTGAATAGCAAAGGGGATGTGATTTATATTGCTTAAGTGATATGCGATCTGTATCTCTCGATGTTCAGAGGATGCTGCAAGAAATTTTAAACAGAGGCTTTGACTGCGTGCGTCCCTGTTTCTATGGTTACTCATTTAGATACAGGCTGATACTATGTAGTGAGTGAAATAATTCAGAATGGTGAACAGACACTTTCACTGGAACTACTTAGTAGGTGTCCATTATCAAATAATAATGGACACCCTGCAGCCAATCAGAATCAGGTATTCACCCAGTACTTGGTATAATAACAAATAATAATATTATCAAATACATCTGTGTACAAGATTTATCCATCCCCACAATAAAGTACGCCCCCACAACTGACATGATTTTTTTGCTTACCAGCTCTTTCTGATCTGAAATCGCCTTTTCTCCAACATTTGAACGTGCGTTTAATTACATCACTTACAACTGCTGGTGGAACAATGCCGACTCAACTTATGAAAGAACCCTCACAGCAAACTCTAGTTGTGTATTTAAGCCCGTAGAGTGAGAGTATTTGAGGGGCAGGTGGCAGCCTGTATGAAGGATTTAATTTATCTAAATCTAAATTATTTAAGATTTATGATTCATATATGTCTTCAGTACATCGTTTGCACTTGGGATGAAAGCGCCACTGAGGAACACCCTACTCAATCTGAAGAACTGGCTGACGGTTAGAGACTGTACTGTGTTGCGATCTAGATATTTTAGATATAACGTAGTGCACAAGGAACCTCGCTATCAGAATTTTCCCTTCAGATAAATACTATACTTTTATAATTTTTATTTTTAATTGCCCCTTAGTAATAACCTTGATTGCTGATTGCAAGTGTTGAGTGCTCCTTTGATTAAATGCCGTTTTTTAATTGGCTATTGATACAGAGACTTGAGCGTCAATGCCACGGTCTTTGTATTGTTTGTTTGATGTCTAAGGAAGGTCTATCGCTGAGATATTGTTACTTAAAAAAAAGAATTCCACACTTCGTTTTCAGGTGCTGTCTCTGTGTTAGTGTATTTATGTGAATGTATACTGTGCATCTTTACCAGTGAAAGGCTGTAGACTATAATCTGTGGCTTGTGTCTTCCTCCCACTATACACCAACACTGAATCGTTTCCTCTGCAGTTGTACCGGCTTTCACTGGTGGGACAGCCGTCTAAGTACACTCTAACGGAACGGCGGGAGGCAACAAAGAGATTAACACTTTGACTGACAGGAGGGTTTGTTTCATCACTTCGTATGGTAAGACCCCTTATGCAACCTCCTAGACCTGTGAAAGAGGAAAGGAAAAAGAAACAGAATAGAAGGAGGAGAAGAAAGAGAAAAGGAGAAGGAAAGAATATTAGGAGAGGTAAACAGAGAAGAAAGGGGAGGAGAATGTGAGAAGAGTACATCGTTTTTTGTAAAATACTGGTGTCTATTTTACATTTCAAATGGTTTAAATAAGCACTATCGTCTTCCACTCTCGGATTTACACTCATCTTTCCTTCCGAAGACAATGAGGCCACCAGTATACTTGAAATTGAGTGTGAAAGTACGAGCGTCATTTCAGAGTAGTAATACTATTTAGTGCGTACATATATCTCACCGTGTTTGTGACTTTGCCTCTCCAGAGCAGGATGTGTGAGCTCCGTGGGCACGCCCCCCAAGTATAATGGCGAATCAACTCTCAGCGTGACTGCTCCTCCCACTCCCCTTGTCTCCTCGGCCCAGTCATTGACAGCAGCAGAGATGAGCGAGCCGCGTTTTGCCAATGAAAGCTGTTTCCAGTCTCCATCGCAGTATCTTAGCCCCGCCCACATGCTGAGTTCAGTCACGTGACCTTCAGAGGCAATAATGAAGGACAGGAGACCAGCTTCCAGCTCCACCTAAAAGTACACACCAATAAACTAAATATCACAGCTAATTCTTTGTCATGTGTAGTATTGCCAGTATTCAGTAATGATCATTTCAAATGTGTCTGTGTTCCTTACCAGCATGTAGTCTTCAGTTTGTGTGTTATATGTAAAGAGCAAAAGTGCATTAAGCTGGTCTGTTCTGAAATCCATAGAAATTTCAAAGTCCTGTCCGCCACTGAATACATCGCTGCCCATCTCCAAGTAACCTGAAACAAGGAAGAAATATTTGCCAACAACTTGCCATTTTATGACAAAACTAAGAGCTAAAGAAAGAAAGCAACTTCTTTGATTGTATTGGGGACCTGTAAAGACGGTTTGTACCCTTTGTTTAAAATATAAACTTTGAATCACACTTAAAATGTGTGACATATTTAAGATTAAATGTTTTGTTATATATTCAAAAGGCTTTTTTACAAAGCAATAATGGAGGAAATGTACACTGATGAACATGATGTTTCCCACAGAGACCAATTAACTTATCATCTTCATGTTTATCAATATGAAACAACTACCTCATTATCACCAACATCAGCAGCGAGCATCTTATTAAGATATACAGTGTTGCCAGTGTATTGTGGCACTAAACATTCACTTGAAGTTGTATCTTAACACAGCTTGTCATGAAAAAAAAAAGACACTCCACATAGCTTATTTCTCTGCAATGCTTACATCCTGTTACATATTGTAATGTTTCTGTAAAGCAGCAAGAAGTATTTCGCTACAATGCAGACGTTCATTTCACCCTTAATGGTCATAAATCTTTGTAGCATGTAGTAATGTTTGTGTGCATTGTTTTTGTGAAACAAAGGAGTAAATTAACAAATACATCTCTATAACCATTTATATTATCAGCAACAATCAATAAGATCCTACCATGACCCAGAAAATGGGCTCCATCCACAGTTTGAATAGGGCATCCCTCCCAGCTTTCATACACTGCCACCTTCTCTGTGGCTTTGGCCCAGTCCAGAGATTCCCATTCCTCTGAGGGGCTGTCAGTCATCTTAAAACTCACGTCTCTGAGGCAGCCAGAGAAACCCTGTCGCACTAGCAGGGCATCACCTAGTGAGACAGACAACAATAAATACCAAAACTGTCACTCAAAACGTTTACTCATGCTTCCAAACTCCCTTAAAAATTTTAAGTTCAGAATTTTGAGTTTAAGTTGTCAGTGGCAACTGCCATCCAGTGCTTATCATGCAGATGACCAGGAGTTGGCATCAATGCCTGAATATGAGAATGAATAGTATGAAGGCATTAAGTTGGTCTGGTTGTTGTAAGGCTGGACCTTAACCAGGATCCTTCCTAAATTACACTTGAGGAGAATAGAAAAATATATTATACTATTAATACAGGGCAGGAGCAAAAATACCAATATCCTCTATGGAGAATCAAAGTATATAGTAAGTATATAGCCAAGCCAGGTTCAGACGTCCAAAACGTATCATATACATTTAAAAATTAAAAAATTATAAAATAACACATAAAAATAATTAAAAAGAGAGTGGGTGACAATGGACTTACTGGAATCACCTCTTAGCAAAGTAAAGTCTTCAGGCAGCCCTCCAATGAACACCCCCGTGTTTTCACCAATGATGGTGCTGCCACTGGAAGCTGACGCACTTCCTAGTAATGTGGTGTGGCAAAGCAAAAGTGTGGAATGAAGAGGGGATAAGAGGTAATATGAAATCAGAATTTAGGGCAGAAAAACAGATAGAACTCATTAAAATAAAGGGAAGGACAATATAAGAGAGGGGTAACCGGGGCAAATGCAAAGATGTTCATACGTTCATATGTTCATACAGTTTCTGTCCAGATTCACCCAGAAAAAAAGAAGATGAATAACATATTTGAGAACAACTGAGGAACATACAGTATGTGTGTTTCTGTGTGTGTTTCAGAGGCAGTAATTTTCTCATCAGACACAGAGTGGCTGGGATTAACCTGGCTAATACCTCCATGCGGAGCTGGGGGATTTACATACATAGAATCACACATACACGCACATACTTGTCAGTCTCACACTATTCACATCCAAGCACGTGTGCACTTCCTCGCATGTGTGGACAAGCATAAATACACTCGCATTTACACTCACACACAGTAGTGCTCAGTATGAATATGAGAAGAGTTACCTCTGTATTGATTGTTCACAACGATTGTTCCCACGGCCCCTCGCCTCGTTGCTGTGATGCTGTGCCATTGTCCATCATTGTAGCGGCGCCCTCCATCACCCTGAACGCTCACAGCCACAGCAGAGCCCTACACACACACAAACCCGCAATACAGGCAAGAATTTAAATACATATACATTAATGGTGTTGTGAAGACATCCAGTTGACCTAAACTTGTTTCCTAACACTGACCATAGGTCTCACAACTCGGTTTGCAGTAATCACTAAAGTAAATCTATGACCTCTGGCTCTAAAGAGACCACTCTTCAAATCACAGAGCAATCACTCATGCTCACTTTGTAAGATTTTAAATTATCGCTTCTTTACCCGTCTGTTGCGCGAACAAGGTTAGACATTAAGGATCGATCACACACATCACACACACACCACCCTCAAAAGGACACGAACATGCACATATAATCATCAAAGTGTTGTTACAGGGCTTTCTGCTACCTATTAAGTATGACATCATTGTTGTGATCAGCTTTTAGCAAGTAGGCAAAGAGTAATGTAGTAAAACAAGAGTAACGGGTACGTGCACACTCACATAAACAACATGTATTCACACACAGACACACACACAGTGATGAAGATTTAATGATGAGATCAATAAATGTATGAATGCCAGAGTATATCAGCCTCTGACATCTTTACTACCAATGCTAGACAGCTCTACTTAACAAGACAACATGGGAGGAGTCTCTCTACCACCTTCTCTCTCTCTCTCTTTTCCACATACACACCAACACGCCCGTTTACTAACACTCAACTCTCCCAGAAACTACTACTGAGGCACCTTTGAGCAAGGCATTTAGAACGTAATTGCTGGGCAGAAACTGCCTGAGCCGTCCTCCTCTCTCTTCTTCTCTCTTACACACACATTCACACATGTTGGTACAGCTATACTTGTGAGGACATTCATTGACATAATGCATTCCCTAGCCACTTACCCTAACCTTAACCATCAAAACTAAATGCCTGACCCCAACCCTTACCCTGACCTGAACCTAAACTTAATTCTAACCTGAACCTTAAAACCAAGTCTTAACCCTCAAACTCCATCAGAAAGTGAGGACTGGCCAAAATGTCCTCACTCCCACGGTCTAAAACTCAAACTGGTTTTCACAAAGATAATTGTACAAGAGCACACACACACACACACACACACACACACACACACACACACACACACACACACACACACACACACTATTGAATGGATACAGGGGAGTCACTTGTCAGGCAGCATATAGCATTAGATAAAATCACGTCACTCATTATGTGTGTTAAGAGTAAATAGCTGGATGAAACACACACTTAGAAAAAGACCCACTGACGATGGTGGTATTATCCCTGTGGCCTGAACTTGAGTTGTACAGCACTCGACTGAGGTGTTCGTCCGCTGTTGTGTGAGAATGCTCAAATGCCCAATCTCCTTAATATACAGTATGTGATACTGGAAGCTGATGGACACACACACACCAAATAAATAGCACTTATCCAAAGTGCTGCCCGTGCAGATTTCCCAGCTATACTTGGCAGCTCGCTACAGAATGTGAGCGTATCTGTGTGTGTGTTACTGTGTGTGTGTGTAAATATATACTGTATACATGTTAGAGACAGACAAAAATCCATGTGATTTAGAGGGTGACTGTGTGTGTTTGAACATTAGTGTGTATGAAAGCAATTGCTTCAAACACAGAAGAGGACACAGAATTAAGTGGTTTGTCACTCCTACATTACATGACAGTCAGATCTGTTTCCATCTTTGTCTGTCTCCCACCTGTTTTCTGTTTTCATAGTTGTGACTGAATTCCAATATAACATTTTGCAATCTTAGATCAATGTAGATACATTTAAAATCTTTTTTTTTGACCTTCTATCCACACTATACTCTGGCATTTTCAACCACAATCTTCTCAAAAACTCCAACTGTAGATAAAATGTAATGAGATGGTCAAGAGAGCGATATGGCTGAATAAAAGCTCACATATTTGTGTAATCTCAAAAGTCTGATGGTCATCTGTCGCAAATTGTCAAGTGTGAGCCCAGCACAAGACTAACTTTATAAACCTGCCCATTCAATCCCTCTGCAAGCTCACCACTAAAGAGAGAGCTGAGTACAGATGGAGAGAATAAACCAGGACTCAGTAGTATGCTGTCTGTTCTCTCACAGTCCCTTTCCCTGACGTTGCCTCCTGATTTGTACAGGCCTTCAATAAGCTATATTGTTGCACCTGAGAGAAGCCTCATGCGCCACACTCCCACCAGGTACCACTGGCCTCAGTGGCAGGTGTTCTGTTATGTCATCTCACTTCATTTTAAGGATTCCTTCATGTTTTCTTAAAATTTGCCTCTCTGGATTGCAAGCCGGCTCTCCAGTTTGTGAGACTCTTTCCCCATTGCCAATGCAGTCAACTGTGGCAAGGTTACAAGCCTTAGCCAAAACCTAATTGACTTGACAAGTGACTGGCAGTCATTTCAAGTTTAAGTTTAAGAGACATCTGCTTTGATTAAAGGCAGGAAAGGGACAGTAGTTCACAGACGAAAATATTAAATCAAGGACTAAAGATATGTGAGAACTTGTGTTTTCATAAGTGGTCAAGGGGAATATACAAATCCCTTTAAAATAGAACAACAGAAGTGTAACCTCCTAAAAAGGCAGTGTCAGCTTGTGGATGTTACTACAGTAAAAGCACATTTAAGGAGCACTATTAAGTAGGTAGGCTCTTTTGGACTACGTGTGCAACAGAATGTTTTTGAGTGCGTATGTGCTTCAATGTACTTTGTGTGTGAGGCACCTCACATGTGCACATATTTATGAGCATATCACTTTCCTGTGTCATGCTAAATTACCCACCCCCACCCCCCCACCCCCCGCACTAGTAATCCCATTAGGCTAGCTCAACAGGCTAATAGGGGGAAGTAATGGGCCCAGCTATATGTATCTAGGGGAACACTAATAAGCCGTGACACCACTCCCACTGTTAATTACCCCAAACTAGCCTAAACAAAGGAATCAACCCAGTTGGAGAAGACACACATACACTCCATCGCACATCCAGCTGTACACATAACCACATTAACACCGCAAGTCAACAAGCATCTATTCAGTGACATACACCCCTCTGCACACACAGATACATCCCATGGTTACATTTTGATGAAGTCTTTTTGATAACAAGTATTGGATAGTGATAGTGATGAGGAAGGGAAGTGTCAGTGTGTATTTGTTAGAGTGTGTAATTAGTTGGTGGTCTCATGGAAGTATGTGTAATCATCTCCCATCATCACTTTCATCATCGAAGTCGTTGACTCTTTAACCCCTCTACATGTGTCTGTATGGATGGATAAGGGAAACAGAGATGTGTGTGTGTGTGTGTGTGTGTGCGCGCGAGGGTGCAAAGCTTAATTAGCTTGCAATTGGTATTCACGCGTGGTGACTGCAGGGAATGAGTTAATTGCAGTCCAATTCAAACGTTGACACACTTTCAAAGTTTTTTCCTCTCTCCCTGTCTCCCTGACAGAAACCAATGAGGGGCTACAGATCACATTTATTAGATGAGAGCAAGTGAGAGAGAAAATGGGTAAGAGACAGAGGGAGAAAGAGAGAGAGGGGGAGAGAGAGAGGGGGAGGGAAAACAGAGACAGAGGTGGATCAGAAGAAAAAAGAGTGAAAGAAAGGCAAAGGTGAGCAAGTAAGTAAAGTGAGCAGAATGAAATAATAAAGTAAGGGCGTAAGTAAGACAAATGAGGGAATGTGGATGAAAAAGATTTGTGAAATGGTCAAAAGAATTGATTAAAGGGCCACTAAGGACAGCAGTACCCTTCAAGAGAAACACAATTTTTGTCATGTTCTTCTGTCAAATATGGTGCCGTAAACAAAAGTACCACAGCCTCCCTCAGTAAGAAGGCTACCAGATGTTAACTGGTTTCACTAGGAATTGACAGTATTAGCCAAAACAACAAAATGGTTACCTTTACTGTTTGCTCTCTGAACTAGCTTCTCACTTCAACTTATAGACGAACTCCCGTTACACAGACTAGCAGAAAGAAGAACAAACACCCTCTGCCCATCACAAGTACGCTATCTCACACAAATCACTGTCATCAGAAGCTGGAGTGACTTACAGGCTTCACAGATTTTAAGCTTATAACATGTTTACAGACACTCTGAAAAATTCCTGACCCCCATTTTAGCTTTGTTGCACCTTTGTAAATTACATAGATATTGCACTTGATTCCAATCACTGGCATATTGGTCTCTGTTTTGAAGTTGGATTGCTAAGCCATATGATTAATTTATATTCTAATTATGCAAATAAGTCTTGAAATATCAGTTATTTGCATTCACATTCTTAAAAAGTGTAAAAGGAAAAAAAAAAGAAACCTTTACATACCTGTGGGTCAAACAAAAAGTAAGGGCGTCCATTTTTGATGTGAATGGCCAGGAACTCTTCCTGATTTCCAGGAGAGAAGGCACAGAGCAGCAGGCCATCTGGGGACAGAGTCTTGAAACTCAACTCAACACCTGATACAAAGTAAGATAAGGAATGGAAAGGAAAGAGATGGAGTCAGAAAGAGAGAAAGAGAAGGCAAGCAAAATATTTAATTTTCTTTCCTTTGTTCTGAGGAACTAATTAAACATGGGCTTGACATGTAACAATATATTAAATACACATCAAAGCTTTTAATATTGTTGTAAAACATTCATAAGCAATATAATGAAACTGTGGAAGCATGTAATATGTCCACTTTAAGATTGAAAACATCACTTAAACCTTTTAAACTCTGCTAGACCCCCTGGGAGGTTAGCTGTGGGAGCTGTTATCAAGGCGTGACTCAATAAGGGACCTGTAGTGTCCCAGTGTTAAACCTGACCATTTAGATATCAGACAGCAGCCAGCGTTTACCATCTAACTTAAAAAAGAGGGAAAATTTCTGTATGTGCAGGGTCTTTAATTTTCTGTGGATTGAGATTTCTGACAGGAATTAACACAGAGATAACTTATGGATGCTTCTTCCTTCTCCCTCCAGACTTTCTGAATGAACGCTTTAATTTGTTCAAATCCATAAAATATGCATGGATAACCCCCTAAACACCACTTGCACAACACTAGTAGTAACGTATGGGTGTCAGAACCCTCAGTCATAACAATAACATAATCATGTAAGGCCCACCGCTCTCTTCATATTTTGAAGCCATGTGCCTACAAGTAAAGAAGAAAGAGAAGGAATGTGTGAATGAATTTCTTCTTAAATCAAGTTCACCGTTTCCCAGCTGCCCCAAAGCTCTAAGCTGACTTCATTTCTACTATAAGCCAACCATCTAGGATAATCTTACCACTAAGATACTTTAGGGAAAACATGAATTTCAAAAGACTAGGCTGAGTAGACAGACCTATTCCCCACTTTTAACAGCTCTCACGTGTAATCTCTTATCTCTTTTATCTCTTAAAGCCACAATATTCTATTTTATATTATAGGAAAGATAAAATGATTAAATGACCGAGTAACTCCTCCTAAAGATCAGATTTTTATGAAAACACAATAACTGTTTACGCAATGGATTATAAACTTCCCGGCTCAATTCTAGATCCCATTGTTGTTTAAGCCCATTCAAGTTACACTGTAAATCAACATGCTAGTGGTGATTGATTCAGGAGAAACATTACACGCTTTAGCACGTTGCTCTCCTGCATTTTCAACTTACAACACTGTTCTCCTGTATATGAAGGTTTGTGGTGAACTTCAATAAGACTTAATAAATAAACATTAAAATGCTTTAAACTTTAAAGTTAAACCCAGCTCTCCTACAAATTATGATATTGCCAAACACAATAAACCTCGAATGGGATGTGAAAAAACAAGGAAAACAGTTACGAAGTATATAATCTAATCTTTGAACAGAACAGTAACTGACCAAATAGTTGCATCTACTATCTCAGTCCAAAGCAGCCGACTGCCTATGTTGTAAATGGTGGGGTGCCTTATTTGTTGCCTCGTTAAGTTAATACTGCGAATGAAAGCTCCAGCAATGTGGGAAACTTGAGGGTTCTTAGACCAGCAGGACCTCTAACACACACACACACACACACACACACACACACACACACACACACACAGAAAGCACAGAATTCACCCAGTGTGCTGTCTTGTCATGTTACTGTGGATCAGATATTGGATCTTAATCCACTACTAGATCCACACAGCGACACAGAGCACGCAATTTTATGTGTGTGTCTGTGAGTACGTGCGTGTTTCCTCAGCTCTGTCTGTCTCTGAAGGGAACAGAAGTGTGGGAAGATCTAAGGAGTTGAATGGAGGAAGTCCAGGGTTCATCAGAAGGCAGTGTTAGCAAAATAATTAATGTGTGAATTCACTTAACATGGAGAGAAGTCACAGTTACATGGCAAATTCAAGATGAATACAGATTAGCCATTTCAGAGCTCCCAGTTTTCACACTATTTTGAATAAAAAAATACCTTTTTTCGTGTTGTTACCCTGGGTCTATTTGTAACTGGATCTTTTTTTAAATGCTAGCTATTGATATATGGCAAAAGATAAAGACTTGCACTCAATTCAAGTCAATCTTATTTATATAGACTTTAAAAGTCTAATTGATCTCAGACTATATATGTTAATTTACAAAAAAAATCAATTAAAATGAAGAGAGGAATTTTGAGAGGTTTCAATCAACCCTTCTTGATATACATCCTGAAGATCTACAAGTAGTGTCACAGTAAGTACTGGCAACAGCCCTGGCAGTAGATACATGTGTCAGATACATGTGTCAGTCAGCAAAAAGGTGTTCCATTTTTTCCTCTTGGGCTCCTATGAAAGAAGTGGTAATGGACTTGAGGCATGATCCTAACTAACAGTGTGGATGCCAATTTCAATGTATGCACATCATACACATCAGGGTCTAAAGCTCCACTTGGACTGGATTGACATGACAAGGAGAGGTGGGTCATTACATTTTCACTGTGCTCCACGGGAATTTAACTTACTGTTCCAGACAGAGTTTTAACCATAGTCTGTAATAGACAGGGACATTCCACAGGACAAAGCCAAAAGCCTCCTCAGGGAAGCGCGGGAGAGTTGAAGGGGAAGTGTGGAGGGAGAGAGGTGAGGCAAAGATCTGTGTTGATCTGCTAATAGGAACTGCTAATAGCTCATCCGGAATACTTTTAATGGTACCAATTTACCAAAATGTAAACAAATAATGTCTTAAAAAAACAGGGCTCAGAAGGCAGTACCAGTACCTACCTGTTGCTGATATTACAGTCATTTGATATTATCATATTGGTTCCAAAATAGGCCTATCTATTGGTGTTAGCATGTTCCCATCTACCAGATTACTTTTACAGAAAAGTCCAATTTTTATATTGAGCTGGTTAAAAAAAAAGAAACGAAATAAATCACAGGAGGAACAGGATTTCAACGAAAAACAGTAGGTAGTTGCGGCTCTAATTATTACTGGGGTGGGGGAGGAAAATTACCCACATACGTGCTCCGAACGAGATTTAAATCACTGATCGGCACAGGTGATGTTAAAATCACCCCACCTCCCTTGGAGAAATAAATCCAGTCCAAATGGGGCTTAAGACTCATTCTTTTTACTTTCACAAAACTTCATCTTATATAAAGATATCAAAGGTTTGCCATTTTCCATTTTAAACTGGGCATACTATACACATGACAAAATGTAAAAAATGTCCCCCTTAGATCTAGAAGGCATGTAAAAGTGTCTTCTTAAAATGGTCCCATTTCGGCAGTGCACATATGCGTTGAATACCAATAGTGCACAAAATCAATAGTTTTACCTCGGTTAATGATTAATGAACAAGTCGACATGGAAATAAATGTACAATAACTGTGGTAGTAGTTGGACTTGCATTCTGTACATCAAGCCAGCATCTGTCATTTACATTCGTGACCTTGTCACCACAGAGATGAGTGAAGTCATGACAGATACCTGACATTACATTATCCCCCTTTAACCTTCTCCCTGTCACACTCTCCTGATCTCTCATACCTTCCTTTCTTTCTTCCCTACACTTTTAACCTTCCTCCTCTTTTTCTTGACCTTTTGCCGCATCTGAATATGTTTTCTCTCCTTGCATCTTCAATTTTATTTGTACTTCTTTCACTCCCAACTCTGCTCCTTCCCATGTATCCCACTTTCCTCCCTCTTTCACCATGCTAACTTTGGTGTACAGAGTTTTCCATTGTAAAACTGACTGCAGGTAACATCAAACTGTGCTTTCTATATTGGAAATGGAAGGTACATATTCTATCCATACACACTCACAACCAGTCCTGTACACAGGGGACAGACCTATGGGACCCTAACACACACTCATAGGATTTGACAGTGGAGAAGCAGCATAACTATTAATCCTGCCTCGTCAGCACAAGAGTTCATATACATTGTATACAATACAAAACAGCTGTATGTAATGTTCAGACATTAAATGGTAAATAATGATGTATTATATCCTAGTATATCTTCGTTTTAAAGAAATAATGTGCAATATCCTGTACTTTGTTGCAATGCATTGTGCTTTATCCACTGTCTTAAGATGGACCCAGTACGCCAGGATGAGAGTTTTCTCATGTCATGCTGTGTTTATAAGGAAACCACTTTGTATAAATTTTTCAAGAGGTCTAATCCAAGCCCCCAGTTGCCAAACAGTAGTAATGGTGTTAGGATAGTCGAAATAGTTCTTCTGACCTTATTTGGAACAGCAGAGAGGTCAATGTGATGTGTTAATTGTTGTATATGTATATGCATGGCCTGTATTTATCTTTGTTTTAAAATGATATAGCATTTTTTTTATATGCTGTTATCATGACTGGAAGAGATACAAGTAAGTTAACAATAGACAACTGTTGGTGTTTGTATATAATGGCCAGTATGTTTGTGAGAGTCTGTTGCGCTAGGGAGAGACAGACTGTCAACACATGCTTGACCAATGTGTTTGGTCCAAATGTACAGCACCTAAGTGACACTGCTCGTGCTCAGCATTACTTCATTCCGATTTCCCCACAGGACTTGTGCTACTTCACACTGACAACCACTTTGGAGCCATCAACAGACAAACCTGAGCACACATTATGACAGGTGTCTCTGTTACACATACAGAGTAAATGCAAGCACACACACACACACACACACACAATCTCTCTCTCTCCCTCACACACACACACACACACACACACACACACACACACTCACCCAAACACAAAGCACCTGAGTGTGCACACAAAAGCCTCACAGAAACACACATGCTTAATATACACAAACCTTTTCTAAAACAGGCCTTCACTCCTTACAAGTACATGTTAATGCTAAACAGTTGATAAATACTTGATTGTAATTGTTAGTTAGTTATATTTAAATTTGATGTACTATATAATAAATTCCTTTCAAAATGTCACTCAATTGCTTCCCCAAAGTAATAATTTTAACCACTGGCGTAATATTTTCGAAATTAAGAAAGTACAAAGTACTAAGGTTCAAGGGTTTACTTTCATAGCTAGTTAAAAAAAGTGAACTCAGTAAACAAGAAAAAAAAGTATTGAGCTTCACTAGTGGACCATGGAGCCAACATGTTTAAACTGCACCACAGGAACCCCATGAGGCTATTGCCATCATGTGTTCATCCCCATGGAGGGATGAATGTTCATTGCGTATTTCTTGTGCAGTAGTGGACATTCTGGCCAGGCACCATGAACATCCAACACCATTAGATGTGAAGAGATCCTGCTCTGGGGGAAAGTGTTGAAAAGATTGACTGACCAACCAACCAACTGACCAAACATCATTACCATCCTTAAAGCTCACAGCTAGTGATGCAGAAACATGGCAAGTATGATCCATATCAAACATGTTGTAAAATGGCAAGAGATGGCTAACTGGACTAGACTGTGTGTAATCTACAGCATGCCATGCAGAATATCGAGTCAGCGTCTCAGCCTTCAGAGACCGTAACATGTGTTGTTTCACAGTGCTGTTGTGTCAAAATCTGAAAGTTTTTTTCATGAGTGACATATTACTTAATGTACTGCAAAGAATACATTTTATGACCTACAAGTACATTAAACCAATTATACTCACACCATCAACTCTAGAGTTGTTAAATGAGAGAATTAGATTGTTTGAATATGAGAGGATTTATGTTATATTCCACAATATGTAACATTAACAAGTAGCAATATTCAGCCATCTACCGTTTTAAGTATAATCTTATTTATTAGGTAGTATTGTTTCATGTGTTATTGTATTTCTTTCTACTCTCTCTGTCTCAGTAAACAGTGGAGGTTGTGTGCAATCATCTATACAACATAACCTGAATAACTCCAGTCATGTTAGCTCTGTGCTGGCATTAATCAGAGCCTGGCGTATTAATGAGAGCGCGGCAGCTAGCTAATTACACCCATAGATTCTGCAGCAGCCCATTAAATATACAAATGACAGAATTAAAGAGCCCAGCCTCTTCTGATTAATCTTTAAATGGGGAAAAACTAATGATGTCTGTGCAAACTTTCCCTTCACACATTTCTCCCCCTCTCCTCTCAACGTCAATGCCTGGCAATCAATCATATTAATTAAGGAAAAATAATTTGTATCATTTAACATTTCCCTCTTTCCTGCTCAGTTGGTGCTGCAGCAATGTACTGTATTAGATGTGTCTGGAAATTATCCAAGTCTGTTTGTTCATGCATTAATTTTTTCTTTTTTTTTTTCCCTAAACTATGTTTGTGATGTTTCATCCCTCTTCATTTACTGTGGGTTGTAGAAATACATCTGGATTAGTGAAAATATGAGCAGATCATTTCAGGCTCGAATTCTGAAGAATTACAAATGAGGAGAGAGGACTGTATAATCTGTTTTGAACCAGTATCCATTTAAATTATTTTACAAAGAATATCGTATTCCACTCTTAAATGAGAGTCCTTAATTCAAAGATGAGCAGGGAGAGTGGGAAGTCACATTGTAGGGCTTCAGATACAGAAGCATTACAGATAAGATGAATGGACTAACATGCATTTATGGAAACAAGCACTTACAGGGTATTCATAATCACAGCATGATTGCATATGGTTAGAATCCTGTTTTATCTAAAGTAAGATTCAGTGTGGTAAATGTTGACCTCAAGTGCCCTAAATTCATTCAGCATTAAGAAGCATCGTTAATCACAAGTGAGCAGACTTATCATTTATGGAAACATCCATTTCTATCACAATAATTGCACATGGAAAACAACCTATTTGACCAAAAATAATTTAAGTAAAGTGGCCATAAAATTACAGGTGAAAGGGCAAATATTATGTGATTTTACATGGTAAATCTTAATACTAACTAAGATTTAACATATTGGCCCCGCTCAAAGATGCGCCCTTAATTCACATGTTTAAGAAATGATAAAGTGTGCTGTAAGAACCTGCATGAACAATTTATGGAAACAACAGATTATTAATTCCTAGAATGGTGCATAATGTTGATGGAGAAAAATGATCTGTTGTTTCCTACAGAAAGCCCATCAGGGTCTTCTGAGGCATCAATGCTGCCATTGGAAAAAAGAAAAACCTCATATGTCAAGTTTTCTCTAGACTCTAAAGAACCCAGTTTCCAAGCAATGTATAATCTGAATTTTGTGCTGTTCTAAGAATAAAATATGGGGTCTTGCAACGAGAAAGACTATATAAAGATTTGACTCGCATAAAAAATGTACAGTTGTCATTGTTGGAGTTACTAGGTTTCCACAAGACATCAACGATTGACGAGTCTCTCCTCTGTGATCAATTGACTCTCGAGGGGGCATTACACTGCATTACATTCATAATCCAATTTGGCTTTGATTTGTTCGCTGTTCCATGCGCTTCTATGGGAATAATTGTCTGTAGATGATGCTATTAGTATTGATGGTTGTAAAAGGGCGATGGTTTGAGGACTGCCGACACATTCATGGTCCAGAATAGATCCGGTCTGAAAGTGATTGTCTGATCCATTACCCTTTATGAAGGAGGAGAGTGGAGGAGATGAGAGGCAACCCTCGATGGCAAAAATCATCATCTATTTGCTGGCAGTATTCAGAGACATCTATTTACCTTTGAGCTGAAAGAGCATGGATAAGATCAAAAATCATCATTTGTTGATTTGGGATAAAAACATAGCGTTAAGATAGGACAATGAACAAGAACCGGGAACTATGAGTAAAGATAAAGAGTAAGGCCCTGATCAGACAGAGCAGTTTTTACAGGTTGCAGAGCAGGAGGCCCACTGTACTAAAAGATGGACAGGCGGAGGGCACTTGTTTTGTCTCTGATTGAGGGGGAGAGGCTGTTCCCAAATAGTATGTTGGACACAGGAAAACGGGGATCCGCGTGGGTACATGAGAGCCTCAAAAAGAGGAGAAATCACAGGTAGTACAAAGGAGGAGGAAGTCAGATATGTGATAGTATTGTAACAAAAGTAAATCTGATATGTGATCTTCATAAATTATAATCCAGAAAAGGTTTGTTTAGTATGCATGCTCTGTTTCAGCCACACCCTGTTTGACATCCATACAGTCAAACACATTCAGACTACTCTTATCCATACGAACAAAAGTTATCCTTTGTGGAGAAAGAAAACTAGAGAAGAGGTGAACACACAATAATTTATGTAATCTCAGTGTTAATAGTAAATAATAAAAGACTTTCTGATAATTACGTTTCTTTGAAATTAAAAGTAATTAAAGATTTGTATGCTTTAAGTAGGGTGGTGATTGTGTCAATGTAAAACAAATAGAATTAACAAAATTTATTTATGTGGGCAATGTGAATGCCTTGTTATGCTGAATGACTGATTGATTGCACTACAAAATCAACATTGAAGGCAGACATTGAATTATAAAAAAAGTGTAAAAACACGGTTTGTTTTCACCTCTACTGAAAGTAACAAAATCAAACATTTTTATTCTCATAAACAAATAATTTTAGGTTATTATTGCGATTTGAATTGATTACTTTTTTATCTTTTAGGGTGGCTTACCTCTCTAAATACACGTTACATTTATTCTTTCATTCTTGCAGCGAAAAATTAAAGCAGATTGGTTGTAGTTAAGTCGAAAAACACAAAAACACATAAGGAAGCGATCACTCCTATTACTCAGTTTTGTCAACTTGTTTCTTCCTCCTTTTGATTCTAAACTCTCTTTTCCTGCCTTCCCATCTCAAACGCTACTTAAAAGGTCACACTCACATCTTCTGGCTCTCTTGAACAGTGCATGGATCCCCACTTTGTGGGTGGCAAACATATTTGGGTATTTTTTATGAAACTGTATGGATTACAGATGAATACTTTCATCTGCACAAAGTCAGGAATTTGTCACCAGTTTTAGTAAACAGTTTTTCCCAAAGATGTACAATTTAAGTTTTAATATGGCTTGGTTAAAAGTTAAAAAAATGACGTCCACACAGAAAGACCTCACTGGTGATACAAGGTTTGTGCGGGACAGTGAAATAATCTCAAGTGGCATCGAAGAGCTTTGCCCGCTCAAATCCCGCTGATTAGTATCAGCAGTCATTAATTATGATCGTCAGACTGGGTGATGTTCTCAGATGAAGCAGAACATGTTTGGCTGTGCAGCTCAACCCTCTAATGATGCTGGTAAACAGAAAGATAATTGTCCTTTAAGATGACTGGGGAAGTCATTCTAAAGGAATGTCACTAGAAGACTGAGAGACTACAGTGCGATCACTGAACAACACAAAAATATACCAACCAACACAGGCATGTAGGTATGCGTGTGCACACATACTCGCATTGTACAGTACGTCTATAGCAATGCAGACAGACATGCTGTCCATTTTCCGATACACACCTGCTTGTTCCTAGACATAAGGTCTTACCTGTGAAGTCAGTGTTGACAGGAATGGTGTCACTTGGAAACTGGTAGTAACTGTTTCCTGGGAATCTGGTTCCTCTGACAACAGGACTTTGTGGGTCAGAAAGAGAGACATCTGTCCTCTCCACCTATAAAATGAATAATATATAATAATATGAATATTAATAACATAACCCTAATACCAGGACCCATTCTATGAAAATCAAAACGTGTTACTTTGTTCAACCTCAGCTAAATATATTTATACTCACAACTGACACTATATTCTCCAGGTCCCAGTAAAATAAAAGACAATGGAACAACAATAGAACAACACTAAGAGTCTACAGCCATGCTAGTGGCAGCCAGAGATTGTGCCTTGAACTAAATGTAATTTTGACCTGATGAAAAGTCAGAGGATCACCAAAGAGATTACAATTTATCCTGAGGGAGGCTTGGATGTGTGTAGCACATTTCATGGAAATCCATCCAACAGTTGTTGAGACATTTCACTCAAAAGCACAAATGTCAACTTCATGGTTGGGCTAGAAGATAAGTCAGATGATCAGTCATTAGGATTCATCATCTGGGCACTGTGGAGGAATGTATGTACAAACTTTTATGGCAACCCATCCAATAGTTGATATCTAAAAGCCATCTAATAGATATTTCAGTCTGGGCCAAAGTGGTGAACTGACAGACAAACCACCTGGCCTTGTCATTCCTAGAGACATAACGTTACCGCTGTTTTAATGTATGGGTATGGGTAATATTTCCTTGCGAAAACACACACACACACACAAACCAAGAGGAATCAAAAAACAATGCCAACTGGCATATACTGTATATACTGTAAGCAAATACTCTTACAAACCTGATAAAGTGGGTGTGGTCCATTGAGTTGGGCTGGGGGGTCCCAGTCTATCTGAACAGTGGTTTCATTTACTGGATGTAATCGAGGTGGAGACAGTCCTGTTGGAGCTGAGGAGAGAAACGTAAAAAAATGAGAGACTGAATGTCAACTCAATGCAAATAAGAACTTTCCTGATATTTCAATCAGATTTTCATAATATGTTGATGTGTGAGCGGCCTTCTTCTTATTTTTACAACAGTGTAAATTTAACATGTGAGCACATAGAAACACTTGAGCAATGAACCACACCTAACACAATCACAAACATCCTAATGTTGTAATCATATTTTTTTCAGTAGAAACATATCTGTAGCTAATGTTTCTCACACCTACTGCATGTCTAGACTGGACGAAAGCCCCATTTTCATTTAACAGAGGGTCAATTCAATTTCCTTCTTTCACTTTAGATTTTAAATTAATTGTCCCTTTGAAACATACTGGGAGCTACTGGAGCCGCAGCTTCAACATGTACCATAAATAAATCAACTGGAGACGGTGAGAGGAGATATATAAGAATGGAGAGAGAAACATAGCAAGTGATGGACTGGTGTAGAGATGGGAGAGATGTGTGTGCATTAAGTGTCATTCCATCGTTGTGTTTCTGTGTGTGTGTGTGTGTGTGTGTGTGTGTGTGTGCGTGTGTGTGTTTCAGTAATGGTCTAAATGGTCTGTGGTAGGAGTAAATTAGCTCTCAGTGACACACATGCAGACCATCTTTAGTGTGAGCTCTAATAGAGCTCTTAAAAGGGAAGTGGACAGCTTGTCTTAGGCGGCTCATCTTGGCACATCAAACCATAAATTACTGCCAATCGATAGCTTACCAGTCTATTGAAATTGAGCTATGGTGACATTTAGAACATTGACTGTGCCACAGTCTCACACACACATACACACACACACACGCACCTTGCTTTAAACAGTGGTGTACTTCTTTGATGTGTGAAGTGCTAGAAAACTAATTATTACTTTTGGTTTAGCTAAAGTCTGCATGAGTACGTGTGTAGCAGGTAGATAAAAATGCAAAAATGTGACTGTTTCCAGATTACAGTAGAGAAATTGGTATCTCTGAAATGGGAAGTAGTTGCATGTGAAAGTGTGTAGGAGACCTTTATCTTGTGAACAACTAAGCCTTGTCGTATCTGTACATGAGGCAACACAAGCATCTCACTGCATGAGAGGGCAAGCCAGGTTTCCTGGGCTTCTGAGTGAAACCTGGTGGCAAAAAGGACCACGCTCCGCTGGTTTTGAGGTTTGATGAAAATGGACTGACCTCGGTGAACTGGAGTGTCCCTGGATGATGTCTGACTGTGAGACTGCAATGTTGCAGAAGGTATTATAACTGATTCACTCAGTAGAGTTACTGTCACCAATAATGGCACCCGACATCAGTTAACACCCAGAGAGTGTGTGTACTTTACTACACAAAGAAAGATTAGACGAGACTACAAGGAAACAACGAAACATAGTTTGTTTTCTCTTTCCAGATTACTCCAATTCCCATTCTATAATTTTGGTGACGTTAATAATATTTTCACTAACAGTAAAAAAGTACTTCCAGTTCATCCAACTAGACGTTTGTGTCTGTGTGTGATCAGTGAATAGTTAAAAGTGCGAGTGACATTGCACGGGCAAGAACCTTAAACAGATTTATTCTTATGTGTTCTTATATTTAAAGTTTTCGTTTTTCTCGATAACTCACAAATGGTTCACAAGAGATTTATTATTATTTTATTATTTATTATTACAGAATTTATCATTACACTCCATCAGCTACAAGTCGTTGTCCAGGAGAAACATGTCCACTGCACGCAACAGTGTAACATCTGCACACCTACTGCTTTAGTAAGATGTTCTTCAGCATCTAACTTCATGTCAACCATTCCTTATTTATTTCTATCTCAGCACAGCTCTGCAATGGTACGGCATTGAAAGCTGTAATAATAGTTTCAAATTTTTGGGTGTGCTAATAAATGAATGTAAGAAAGCTATGCTTTTGTGTGCTGATTTGCAACAGCAGGACTTCAAACTGTGTTGTCTGGAATTTCTAAAACTAGCAATTTACGACAAGATTGAGTGGGGAACAGCTGAAAGAGCAAGCGTTACAGAAAATAACTAATATGGATTTAGCATAAAAATACAAAAAAACTATTGCATGATTACATCTTTTAAAATTGGCAGCACTATTATGTACCAGTCTGTTGAACACCTGTCTCTTTATCCTGGCTGCAATAACAGATTTCCTTCATTAACTAATTTTCTTTTCTCACGTAATCATTTACAGCATTAGCAGGAAAACAGGCGACTGTAATGATTGGGAGCTATAGTGCCCAGCACATACTGGACAGGAGGCAACATGAACAGGCCACAAGTCCATCACACAATAAAAGTTGGACAACAACCAGTTTTCCATCCACCACACTTGCGTAGTGGGGAAAAAACATTACAAGCTTTGACAGACTTCAAAGGACAGACAAGCATGTGTGTATGTGTGTTTATGCTTGTGGGTGTCACAAGAGACAGTTTTCCTCCCTGGTGATCGGTGGGTTTCTAATGTGCTGTCCTGTATTCTTTGCGTGTCATGAATTCATTTATTGTATCTGCTTGTTAACGCACTGAAATGTACTTAACACTACGACACATTCAGTTTGACGAAAGCCACTTGCCTTATCATGACTGTGCTCAAACACACACACACACACACACACACAAGGTTAACAGTCCACCAGAAAGGTTAATTTTAGCTGCCGACATGGTAATGAAGCAGCTAAATCATGGGCCAGCTCCCAAGAGCAATTGTGCATGTGTGTGTTTCTGTTTTTACAGCGACTGACATGTCTTAACAGGCTCTTAGAGTACAGTTACACCACGCACACAAGCACACCACTTATTGACATGGTGATCCCTTGCCATGCATATTTCTCTCCTCAAGAAGGGCCTCAGGCCAATTATGCGTAAATCAATAAAGTTCCTGTTCTGTTGAGTGGTGTTACAGTGTGAGTGTGTATGTGTGTATGTCTCTCTGTGTGTATGTCTTGTAGAACAAGTCTTTATGGATGTAGGATACATAAAACATCACCATCAGCCCCTGATTAGCCACTCACTTTACGTTGTGATCGATAACTTTGTGGAAAGACACACACATTGAAACAATTGCAAATGCATCCACACACATGGACACAGAGCTCTTTCCTTGTGTCGTTACGTCAGTCTCAGTGTGCGCGCTAATGTTCAGTCATGTGCTTTGGTGTAACTCCAGTGGTTTCGCAGATGCTGTCTGCTCACTTACAGCAGATGGTAGCTGGCTCTAATGGCCCAGCCTTATGTGTGGTAGATTTATCAGTGCATCAGTACCACGCTCAAGTACACCTTACCAGAAGTGCCACTTAATGTGAGGATCATTCCCTCCGCAAACAGAGTTTCATTCAGGAGATATCACTTGTTAATTTCATATAAAAATACAATTTTGAGGCCAAATTTAAGAACTTTTGGACAGATGTTTGGACAAATCAAGAAAAAGTTTTCAGTTTTTGAGGAAAGCAGGGGTTGATCTAGGTTTTACAGGCTCTCTAAACTTCTGAGTTTGATGCTGGAGAAACTGACAAATAAAACGTAAATAAAATAAAATTTGTATATTAAAATTATGACCAGACAAATTAAGTTGAAGATATTTAGACTTTTAAGACTGTCTGTGAGAGCAGAAATCCACTTGAAAAAACACATTTTAAAACCCTGTAGTATGGTTTGGAATGTGGTTGTCTAAAATGTAAATAACTGTAGAAAATGGACAAGAGCATGCAAAAATTAATTTAAATTGTATAGAAACGTACAAATATCTTAGTACAGCACATATAAATGGTTATATAAAAAAAGGGAGGCAACAGCTTTTCAGGATTTTCTTTCATCTCATGATTACAGCTCATTTGATCTGTACTGTTGATAGGTTAAAGAGGAAAACGCATTTAATACAACACTAAGGGGTTATGAGCCTCCTGATAGCTCAGATTATGCTCTAAAAATAATTGTTAAATATCTTTTGTGAACTTTCCTCGAGATGATAATTTAAGCTGAATGAAAAGTGATACAGTGACAACAGAAGCTCAACACCCAATGGAGAAGCACATACTATGCAAATTGTTTGGAGCCAAAAAAAATCTGCCAAACAGCATATGCCATTATCATTTCTTATAGTTGAAACAAGGGACATCTTTGGCGTTGGATGAAACAAAATGATGGCAACAGATGTGGCTGTTAAAAATACATTCAAAAAGTCAACTGGGTACAATAAGCCATATTGTATTGTACTGTATTACAGTCAAGAGAAGTCTTTGGAATCACTTGAAATAAACATTGTCGCTGTGTCAACAGATGTAGCCATTAAAAATACATTTAAAAAGTCCACCGATTACAATATGAAGCATCATTCATCACAATAAACACAAGGAAGAACTTTGTGAGAATTGTATGAAATGAAAATATTCGCTATGTCAACAGATGTAGCTGTTTAGAGTACGTTCAAAAGCTCAAATCCCTGAGCAAGTATTTATAGATGAAAGGTGTTTTTTTTTCACAACCACTCAGCGCACCCATTGTCTACTCACCTAAAGGGATAAACAAAACAAAAACAAAACGGGAAAAAACATAAAATGAGCAGCAAGAGTAGAAACCATGAGTGAACAGATGGAAAAGTGTGTTGGAGGGTCAAGTGTGCGTGTGTGCGCAATATGTATATTGCAGAGTGATTCATGTTCCTCTGCTGCCATGTGCTATTTTGTGTTCAAGTGAAAGTGCCAGGTAGAGATAGAAGTGAAGATGGATTGAGTGACATAGCGAGAAAGCAACAGACTGTCAGAGAGAAACAGACAGATACAGACGTTGAATCCAAATTTGGTGTGTGTCTATGTCATCCTGCACTGATCAATTAGTGCTCATCTCAGTCACATAAATTTGTGCCTGAGTTATTAAACACAGCTAATTCATTCAACTTCCATAATGGTTATAAATCTCGAGGAGAGAGAGAGAGAGAGAGAGAGAGAGAGAGAGGGAGACAGTATGTGTGTTTCTGTAACTATGTGTGCGTTTGATTCATGGCCAGCAGGAAGTGTGTGCTATGCCACATTTTTCTCCTTGTAATTAACAGTAAATTGTTTTTACTGCCGCATGCCATGAATATCCCCTCTGGTTAACACAACCAATGCTGTCCCCACTGAAGTAGCCAATGACTGACTTTGTGCTTTGGGATGCATCAGAGACTTGTGTTATTGTTGTTATGACGAGAATACCACACACCTTAATGATTCAATACTAAACGTAGTATGTACCTGAACTACTGTATATATATATATACACACACACACACACACACACACAAACACACACAATATATATATTGGCAGGATTATCAGGATATCACGATTTCCCTAATAACAAACTTAGTTTCTATAGAGCTGCTCACTGTTGTGATGCCATATGTATGTTTGATTATATTTGTCTGCATTTACGTGTGTTTGTGTGCATATCTTTTTATTTTACCTGCTGGTAGAGTCCGTCCTGTGCTTGGCAGACTAGTAATGCAACCCGACTTTGTGCAGAGTGTAATAGTGAAGTTGTACGCATGGTAAGGCTTCAGTCCTTTCACTAAATAAACAGGCTCTGATGATGGACCCACCCTATGTAACACCTGAAAAAGAAATAAAGAGGGAGTTAAAACTTATTGTGATAATCAAATGTTTTTACTTGATTAGGGAGAATAAAGCTATGGAAGAAAAGGAGGGAAACAGGAAAAACAAAATATGAGTTATACACACTGACTTCAGTATTTTAACTCTGTACACACACACACACACACACACACACACACACACACACACACACACTATCTCTCTCTCTGATGGTGTAGTAGCTGTTCACAAGACCTGACAACCCATGCACTACCATTGCACGATTAATTCAGTCATAATTGTGACCATCAGACCACTGCTGCATCAAATCAAGCGCAATTCATTAAATTGTCTGGCAGTGTGTCAGTGTTTGGGTCAATTACTTCCAAAACTTTGCTGCTGCAGGAGAGAACATTTTATACGCAATAAAAGCATGGTGAAACATCAGCTGTACTGAGGACAAGCTAATTCAACAGCATTTACCTAAAAAAGAAACACTATACAGTATAGAGAGCCTTTCTACCCTGACTTCTAGCCATTGTCGCTATTTTCACTTAACTAAGACCGCAGGTAAGCTTTTTTTTTTGTTTAAAGTTGTCCTGCTCATTATATGCAAGCGCATGTGTGTGCATATACCTCTTACCTGACTAATAACTGGAGGAGCGTAGGGATTGTTGGTCTGTTCAGTGAGCAAGTTGACCCGGTATTCTGTGACCTGTCCTCTGGCGATGATCCCTTGACCCTCAGCAGAGCTCCATGCGACTTTAAGACTGGTGGATGACAGCGCAGACACTTCTGGAGGAGCAATCCACTCTGGGACTGGAAACATGGCCACACACATGCACAGCAAAGTTAATGATGAACTAAATAATTAACTTCTCACTCATAATGTCCATCATTCATGCATATTTGTTTATGACAAATACATTATTTGTTGAGATATTACAAATCTGTTGTAGAAACCAATAGGTAATGAGGAAATCATTATTAACATGAAATACTTTATTATTACAATATTTAATGATTTTACATTTTGGGAATATATAACACAGGGTGGATGGTGATGTGAAGTAGTACAATTACCACTAATGCTAGCAGAACACTGCACACTATCTCGTTTTTCTCTAATTTTATTTTATAACTTATTGATTTGTTTTGAGTTGTTTAGAGAGCTTTTTGCAGCCACCAATTTAAAGCGTAAACTATTCCTGATGTACAAGTGTGATTTATTCAGTAATACTAATGCCTTACATCACTATCAGTAAGTGAGATTGTCTTCCCAAAGTTTATTAGGCTGAAATTTTGTCAAACACCACATCGGTTCACCCATGAAGGTCAACGTGCCTCGTCTTCAACTTCAGTTACTAGTTTCTACATTCAAAGTCAAATTAGCAATAGCAACAGGGTAAGCCAGTTCATACAGGTAAGAACTTGAATTTGAAAATGGCCCAAATCTTTCGCTGCATGCTATCTAGATTAGTATCCATTTAGTTTAGCTTCGGCAATAAATTTAAATTATGTTTTGTGATTGTTGAAAATCAGTGCAAAATAATGAGTCTAAAAAGATGCATTGTCTCATAGATTATGTGTCTGACACTAAAAAACACTAAGGCTTAGACTGCTAAACTCTGTTGCTGATTTTTTAATATTTTTTAGTTTTTAGTTTTCCTTTGACTGCCACATAGAACATTAAAAATGAATCTTTTACAGTGAGTTAATTGAAAATAAAATACAAATTTAGCCATAAAGACTTAAAAAATTGAGATTTAGTGGATATTATGTGGATTTCATGGATTTAAGTATTCCTTAATTCTCTGGTTGTGAGAGCCACTATTACTCGACAGATTAGAGAGAAGGATTCTTTTATTCTACTGTTGATGGCATCTAGCTGTGAAATATGCTGTGAAATGTGATTCGTGGCAGACATAACCACAGTCATATTCTTTCTTTCTAGCACAGCACATGTACGCGCACAAACACTGACACACATGCCACATTTAAAATGGTGTTATCATATGCTTGTTATCCAGACACATAGCTAAGAGTGATGTTGGAGGCAATCGTTTAGTCCTAATGAGCCATATCATCTATTTGAAATTCAAATACCTTAATGAGTTTCCCCTCCCCCACAGACAGTTTTTATTTCCTCCCTCCTTCCCTAATTCCTTTCTCGACATTCCTTTTGACAAATGCTTGTGTTTTTTTTTATTTAATACAATTTATCTTTTATTACATCCATCAGAAACATTATTTGGTGGACAAATTTTGACCAAAATATCCCTTTTTTACATTTTGGTGGTTACTCAGATTTCGCATTTCTGTCATTACATAATTTTAAAATAAATGTTCCCACAACTTATGCTGTATTCTTCCGCTTAAGGAAAGTTTGACTACAACACCACAGTATTCACAAGTCCCGAGCAAGACAGCAATCGAAACTTAATATTCATTACAGCAACGGTAATTTTGTAATCTATCTGATTCATCTACTCTACAAGTTGATTCTTACTCAACTACCTACCTACCTCACAACAGAACAGAGGAGCGACCGTGGCTGACTGGATTTACATTTGAGTAAGTACAATTGAGGCCAAATCTAGTAAAATACAGTTTATTTACTTAGTTTTTTAAAGGGAATATGGATGCAGTACAGGATTTTTATTGTGCCAGCATTTCATGGCCATGGCCAGAGAGTCTATCCTTTAACAACACTTTCTGATGACTATTAAGTTAATGACTTTGTTCAATGTCTAATGACTGTTGGTAAAAGACTGAATTATCAGTGAGGCTCTACTACCTTCATACTTACCTCAGTAAACTGACATTTGAATAGTAAATAGTATCTATACAAACCTCCCTCCGTGGTGCGTGCTGTGGTCCACCCTGATGTGACACTTCCTGCCATATTGATGCTGACAACTCTCATCTGATAGGTGGAAAAGGCCTGCAGACCAGCTACAATGGTACTGCTCTCCGGGGGTGAAATTGTGCTCCTATTGTTTAGCTGTGCTTCTGGGGAAACACTTGGATCTAGCCAACCCGAGCTGAAGAACACTCTCTTCTCAACAGTAAGACTTGAAAGGTTCTGTGACTCCATTGGTCCGCGTAGAAAGACCTCATACCTTGTGATAACACCTGAAGAGAAAGCAGAATTTTTTTTAATTATTTTTTTTAAAGGAGGAGTGTGTAAGAGATTAGTAATTTTGGCTATATGAATTGTTAGTGAAACACTGCACCAGTTTTCTTTTTTACCCTAGCTCAACTCTTTTTATTGAGTTAGTGTCCCAGGGCCAATTCAGTCTGTTAATGATAAAAGAATCAAAGCATCAAGTGTGCATTAGAAACTGTGGCCCTGCTTAATACTCGTCCCTATTGGCAACAGGATGCTAAAATTTGTAAATTTTTTTCAATACAGTGATGTTGTTTTGAGGAAAATCTAACAACACGAATAATGAGAAAGCCCTGGCCAGTGTTTGGCCCTGTAGTAGAAAACAGGCTGATAATGACTAAGTCCTGGCTTGTCCTGGTTAGCTCTCTGGTGGAAAGCAGGCTATTGTCCTAACCTCTCATGCTCCATTCCACTTGTTAATAGGAAAATGACAGAGCTGGGTTAGAATGAGGACAGAGCAGGCAGCACCAAAATACAATAGGAGACTTACAGACCCACTATGGGATAGATGAGCGTCCAAATGTTGTTATAAGTACGAATAAAATCAAATAATACTGAGAGGCTTAACATGGAATCTCTTTACCCTGCTTCTCTCTGTATTCTTTAAATTTCCTTTATACCCAAGGAAAGTCTCTACAACTGCAACTTCAGTTTATTTGAATCTTTATGTGAAAGCTGTAAACTAGCTTTAGGCCACCAAAATACTAACTAACTTCTTGGTTACTTTACTGAACTATTGACAATCCTCTCTACTAAATATATCAAATGTTGGAAAATGGACAGAAACAATGGACCTTGCATTATCCAGTCATGTATGTATTTTTGCTGATGTATGTTCCTCTGAAAGTCCATACAACATCAGCAACCATTGATAATGTTATATTAACTAGATTGTATTGTATTAAATAATTATGCTACATTCCAGACAACTCGGAACAGGAGACCTCCTACTAGAAAAAGTACACTGGAACACTTCTCAAAGTTGGCGTTCCTATTCGGAAACTCTGGGCAAATCCCTCTACCCTGACTTGAGGGAGAATCCATTGGCTGACGTCACACAACAATGGCAGCACCAATAAGTGTAAACATCAACTAAAAGGCAACATAAAGTGTATTTGCATGTTTTTTATTCAAATAATTAAAATTCTATAATTTTGTAACACTTGTTCTGAACTGCTGACTGTTCAATTGTCTATAAACTTGCCAAAGAAATGCCAGTTTGTCACAGTCAGCCAGGTTTTTTTTGTTTTCCTTTGGCGTTGTTTACCTGGAACACTTGGACTGTGTCTGAAACCCAGCATAAGAACAGTAGTGATATTTTTCTTCTCATCCTTGATATCTGTGAATTATCTTTTAATTCCAAAATTGAAGATTTCTTCAATGTCTTGCCCATGTTAGAGCTACACCAATTTCTAGCAAGCCAAAAGCATTGTGTAGAAAAGGTACATTGCATAAAGTCCAGAAAAGGTAGGCAGAAAAGCTGCGGGCAGATAAAATAAACAAAAATACAAACACACGACAATGGAGAGAATCAGAATTGAGAAAGCAATAACAGGCAAACATTGTGCTTTTACATATTGCCATTGAACTAGGAAAAACAAAAGACTGTTGTTGGCAGATGCACTGCTGTGCTACATTTAAAATTGATCTCTTCTTCAGTTTTCACAACTGTTTGTCATAGACACTTGTCGGAGTCATCACTGGACTCAGCAGAGTTCTTGGTTTGAGTTACCTAACACTAAACTGTGCCCACCCTATAGCAACCGCAACTTTCTACCTATGAGGCTGAAATTTGCCATTGAGGTCAAGTGCTTGTGAGGTTGTGTGTGTGTAAATACATGCACGCGTGGATTCATTAGTGTACATGGATGCAGCTATTGCAAATTCACGCTTGTTTTTTTCTGTTTTTTTTTCTTCTTTTTTGTATATATTTTTTTTCACAACCTCACCAAAAACATCCATCCAAACTGCTGATTTGTGTGATCTTTGTGTAAGCAACAAATAAAACATGTAGTGGGTGAAGATTACTCCAGCCTCCTTGTCCCTCCACCACTTGGCCAATCATTTACAGGGCTACTTAAATACATCTGCACTTCTCATTCAAACCAAAGTTTTATAAATTGAGCCATTTTTCTAGTTGAGACTACCTGAGAAGAGTTCAAGAAAAATTACAGGGCTGGCCAAGTCAGCGAACAAACCCAGATCAAAAAGGCTGGGGCGTACAGGTTAAGACTGAGAGTGCAGTTAAGACAGACACTCTTGAACTGATGACAGAGAAAATAAAGGAAGGAGGCACTGAGAAACCTATGTTAGAAGGCTTAGTATGCCACTGGGAGGGAAACAGATTAACAGAGAGAGAAAAAAAACGAAAGACACAAACAGAGAGAGAAACCCAGGTTACAGGGCTTTGTATGACACTGAGCCTTAGAGCCATTACAAAGCTCTCTGGATTTACCAAAGGCAGTTCCAGTTCTGTGCGTATTTCTCTGTGAGTGTGGGTGTAGTGGTGTTAGTTGATTCTCATACTTCTTCAGTGGCACCAGCCTACAAGCCATACTACTAGGCAAGTGTTTAATGTTAGTTAAAAATGTGTGTTGTGTGTGTATTTGTACTGTATTATTCATTCTGACATGGACATTCATAATTTATATATTAGTTATGTCATGTAATTCTAATATACTTGATAATAAAACACACATGCATGTGTGCAATCTTAATTGCATGGATGTGTGTACAGTTTGTGTATAAGTCCTACATGTAACATAAGCTGTGTAATATGTATGTGTATGTCTGAGGTCCTACCATTTGGCTGACTGGGAGGCTCCCAGGAAGCATGCAGTGTATGAGGTCCTGTAGCAGTGACTGTGGGTGGGGGCTGGTTTTGTGGGGGGGCAGAGGCTGTCAGAAGAGACAGTGGTGGGGTAGATGTGCAACCCCCAGAAGAGCAGGCCTGTAGACAAGGTAAGGTTTTTGTCATTTTCATTTTGTAGGCTGTACATACTGAAAATGTGCATTGGTCACATGTCTCTCTTTTTTTATTGGGAATGAGAATCATGTCTCAAAGTTTTGGCTATATTTTGCAAAGATATGCAGTCACTAAAAACACTGGGCTGTTTCTCCCACCTACCTCCAGTATTACAGTGTATTGGGTGAAGGGCTTTAAACCGCTTGCCACAGCCTCTGCAGATAAGCCTGTGTAGTGAATGACTGGCACTGCTCTACTCGATGACTCTGTGGAGGATAACACAAACCTGTGGAAGGCAAAACATTTTGATTATTAATTCCCCTGTCACAGGGACCTCAGGGCTAGGACAGATACCAGGTAAACTCCTCCTTCCACTAATTCCCTTCTCCAGCTTAACTCACCAACTGTACATACTTTCAGTAAAGTATAAATTTTCCCACGTTCTGAAGTACCCACTTGGTACAGTCACTCACTTGGTTGCTCTCTACATCCTCTGTTTACCATCTCTCCTTTAATTATTATCATTCAACCTAACTGAAGCCTTCTGAGTCCACTTCTCCTAAATTTCACTTCACTGTCAGTAATTTCAGTCTATCTTGGCCGAAGGGATTGAACATTTTCAATGTTTTGCAACAAATTGTATCTCCAAGAGAGACTGCAATAGGTCACTCATTGTAGGCTCTTTCTCCTACTTTGAGCATATGTGCCCTCAAGCTGTACTGGTATGCTGTAAGATGAGTGATTTACGTTGATCATTACAATGTTTTTGGCAGTCCGCTTCAGACAGAACCACAACATAGACTGTTTGTAGAGCAACTGAAAATCATTTCTAACTTCGAAGTTCTACTAGTTGGAGTGTAGCTGAATCTGAATGTTTACTTGCAGTCCAACTCTGCATATCTGCTGACTGGAGTCAAGGGTGCTCTGCCTCTAAACCCTCCCCCCCTTTCCCTCCTTACTTACCTTTCCACTGGGCCTGTGATATTTCGTGGTGTGCTCCAGTTAAAGCTAGCGGTGGTGGGACCGGGTCGTCCCACAAGGTTTAAATGGAGCTGTTCTGCGTCAGGTGGTGCACCTAAAGTTTGGTATGAGGCCGATGCACTTATTGTTGCACCGGCCACATTAGCTGTTATAAGCCAGTAAGAGTAGTTGGTGTAGGGAAACAAACCAGCGTCTTCAAATAATTCAGGGCCTTAAGAAAAGGGAGTAGAAGGAAAGAGTGAGGTAAAACACAGATAGTGATAGGAGACGCAATCAAGGGAACACAATATTTCAAGTGTATTTGGAAATAGTAAGAAGGAGATTAAAGTTGTTTGATACTTACTGAAAGGATAGTGACGTTGGACACTATGCACTGACTGCCCATCCCTGATGAGTGTGTAGTTGAGTCTGTTTGAGTTTGGGGAGTCAGGAGGATGCCAAGAGAGATGAATGGAAGAATAACTGAGAGCAAAACCTCCTGGTGCAGGTTGCTGGGAGGGTGCTGCACAGACAAAGAGAGTGTAAAAGAAAAATATATATATATATACACACACACACACACACAAACACATACATACATATATATATACACACACACACATATATATATATACAGTTCCATATATTGATATAAACAAGAAACACCTATGACAAAACTGATTAAATTATGAATATAATATAATTATAATTTAATTTAATTATAAATATAACAGTTTACAATTTGAGCATGTTGATTGTGTATAATTGTTAGTATTAGTAAGTTATTATTATTGTTATTAGTGTTAACAATAAGTCAGCAACTCCCCAAAAATCTGACTGATATAATAAGTTTTTGCATCATTGATATACTGAAACTTTGCTGATGCTTTAAGGAATAGTTCAATATGTTCATTCAGTTTCGGGGAAACAACCAGCCTTTGTCAGTGTGCTGATTATTATTATTGCAACATTGTGCTTGTGTGTATGTTAGCATGTAAACAGACCTTTACTGCAGCCAAAGTGGTTCTCAGGGTCGAAATTACTCGCCCCAGGTTGACATATATCACACTTGTCTCCCATTACCAGCAGCTTACACACACACACCCCTGAGTCTGCATGACATGAACCATTGACACTGCCCACTGGGTCACATGCACATGGCTGGCATCTGGTCAAGCAAAGAAAAAGAAAAAAAAAGAAAAATCATGAAGTCCAAAATGTTCATTTAGCCTAGCTAGTTGAGAACAACATCAAAACACTTAAAATCATTACCAGAACCTTGTTAGACATAGTGTACAGTGAGGGTTATGCAGTAAATGCTATTGCTTGGGCGGGCATGGTAGGCCGAAAATAGAGAAAGAAAATGCATTCTGAAATGTATCTGCATTAGTGTGCAAATGTTCAAAGATAACTTGTGACTGTGTGTGTGTGTGTGTGTGTGTGTGTGATAAAGGTGTTGGGTCTTCACCTTAACACTGTGAGGGAGACCCTCACTACCAACTATCCCACCCACTATCACCCTCTGGCTGTGAAACTAACTTCACAGAAACTGCATTCCCCCTCAGAGTTGTCAAAGTATGTATGTGAGTGTGTGTGTGCGTGTGTGTGTGTGTGTCTAACGGTGTATGTGTCTGGGTCACCAGTGTGGTGTTACCCTCACTGGGGCTGGGCAGCGGGTGATCATCCGGCCAGCCACCTCACACCTTTACACACAGTCACACACATACATACACACACACACACACACACACACACACACACACACACACAGTCACGTGTGCAACACAATCTGCTTGTTGGAAGATGTTTGGCTCACACTCACATACACACACACACACACACACACACACACACACCGACATAGAGTAACACTGTATAAACCCTATTAGTCACACACACACACACACACACACACACACTATCCATGTGTTTTTCTTTCTTACACATACTGTACTCACATGCTCTCTCACTCACACACCACTACACCTTCTTTATTGCTGTGTGAAAAGCCACAGCCTCTTAACGAGCCGCAAATTTGTCCTGTCAACTGGTGCTCTCACACACACACACACACATACACACACAAACACACAAAAACACACAGGAACAAATACACTTGTACACACAAATGCCATAGTGACTCGACCTTCACTCCATTCCCAAGGAGAAAGAAAACACCAACATCACACCCATTCTCTCTTTTTTCATTGGCCTGAAAGTACAGTATGTGCGTGTAGTTATGTGTAGGATGCTAATACAAACAAGAGTTTAACTGCGAACATGGAGGGAATTGTGTGCAAATTAACATAAAATTGCCATTTGTCATATAATGACTTAGAAATAACTTTAAAGATCTTTAAGTCCCAGTAACACAAATTGTACATTATTGTAGGTTTTAGAGTATTTGAATATGACATGTGTAATCCCTTTTAATAAAATTATGTGTATAAGTGAATTTATGTATGTGCCGATATTTCATTCCAGAATTACCATCATATTTCCCTGTGATGAAGGGAACAGCAGTCAGCACTTCTCTGACCCGGTTCTCCATGGAGACACATAGAGACACAGGACTTCATCTTCAGCCAACTGCTCACACATCAATTTGTGTGTGAGTGTGTGTGTGTGTGTGTGTGTGTGTAAATTCATTTGTGTAAAGCCTATTGATTGAAGGGGGAGGATAAATTACTTGATGACATTTAGATGAAGAAATCCTTATTATGGAGTGACTCTAAGCTCAAGAAAAGCATTCAGCAGTAATAACCAACGACTTTATTTGTCATTTTTCCTGCACAAAGAAAGAAAATGAGACGGGAAAAAGTGAAGAAAGGAAGACAGAGAGAGACTGAGGTACAAACTCGCCGCACAGGTACAAATGATAAGTTATTGCTTGTCTTTTACAAGATCTGTGCCTCTGACCATCTGACCTTCTTTCTATTTTTCTGAGTTTTTCTTTCTTTATTACAGTTATTATCTAGCCATATAAGGACACCCCCATCCTTATTTTTTCTCTCATATTTTAATTAATCCACTCTTTTCTTCCCAGTGCTTTCTTTCCCTTAATCTCTTAAAGAAAACTCTTTATCACTCTGTTGTTTTTTCTCACTCCTTCCATCATTCTATCCATTTCTGCTGTGAGGAGATCTCAGCCACAGCCTGAACACTGGGGAATACAGCTATCAGGCAAGGTCAGCTAACACACACACACACAGTAGACCACTAGTCAAACTGTTAGTGGATCATCTATCTGCTATGACTACATGTTGAGAGGAACGCATGTAGGTGTGTGTACCAGTATTGCACAGGATGTAACGTGTACAGTTACATTTGTGTATGCGTGTTTTAAGTTGTGTGTGTGTGAGATAGCCCGCAGGTAGAGACATGAGCGGTAAAGGTCAAAGCGGCTCTTAACTCATGTAAGTCATATGTCTGCCAACCAAT
The DNA here is from genome assembly GCA_031216445.1 of Lateolabrax maculatus. Taxonomy (NCBI): domain Eukaryota; kingdom Metazoa; phylum Chordata; class Actinopteri; order Acropomatiformes; family Lateolabracidae; genus Lateolabrax; species Lateolabrax maculatus. The sequence continues at coordinate 14,796,134 of CM062198.1, forward strand.
CTGTAAACTGTCTTTACAGAGACTGCACCTGCTGGTGTGTGTGCTCATAGGTGCAGCTGCACGTGTGTGTTAGTGTATGTGCTTGTGAATGTGGGGGTGGTGCAATTAATGGATAAAAGCTCTACAGGATGTACGATCGGCAGATATTGTGTTCATCTGTGTGTGTGTGTGTGTTTGTTTGTGATTGACTTTATGTGGGTTACCTGCCCAGGCCAGGGTTGAATCCAAAGAACATCTCACGACACTGGTCACAGCGTCGCCCTCCCACTGAGGGATGGGTGCACACACACTGTCCGGTCTGACTCTCACAACCACGCTGCGATGCTCCCATGGGATGGCAGTCACACTCCACACACATACTCCGATCAGGAGACAGGAAGAAGCCTGGACAGAGACAAATATAAAAAAAGAGCAAAATTGTTAGGGCTGTACTGAATAGTTCGAAGCTTCATTCATAACATTGATCACGACATTCAAATTCTAAATCAACATTTGAATGCAGTGCAGCTTTTTATTTTTTGATAAACAAATTGAGGATTTTTAATTTTGTGTTTCTTGATGACTTCAGAAAATATAACAACAGACAATCAAATCTTCATTGAAAATCTCAGTTTCAACTGTAAAATATAAATACTTTAACACTTAATCTTATCCTCTGCCTACAAGTGTATGTTTTGTTTCTTAGTTTCTTCTTTCTTTGCTTCTTTCTTTTCCTCCTTCCTAATTGCTTGTAATGATATCCTATGTAGTCGGCTGAAGGAACCGCATATGCATTGTAAAAGCTATTAGCAAGCCATCATACATGGTGCATATTTTGAATAGTGTCCAATTTTTCTGATTATATGGTGTTATAGTGTTCTAAAAAAAATTCCTTTCATACCAACTAAAGAATTATTCTGGACGCAGCCTGGTACAATTTTGAGACAACCATTTTATGTCCCTCCTAATAATAATTAAGGGGGTGTCGTTTGCCATTTATTTGTAATAAAATCTAACACAAAGCCAATAGGTGTGTGAGGTTACATTAAGCACTCCCGCCTCTAAAGTATAAATCAATTCAGTTTGTTTTTCTAATAGCTAATAGGAGCTAATAAACAAATTAGATATTTTATTTAGCCACTTCGACAGGGAATTCTCAAAGGCATGTATACGAGGTCATGAACTGGTGGATGAGGAAACCAAATGAATAATACTAAAAAATACTAATCAGACATGTTAGCCAAGTTATACATTTCTGTTACCTCAGAACAGTACTGAATATTGCCCTTACTTGATTTTAGGGGTATTTGTGAGACAATAACTATTATCTTGTGTCCTCTGTTATTCTTTTTAACATCCTTCCATCAATGCATCCATTCACAACCTGTGTTACCGTAAACCTGACTATGCTGTTGGTCCTTCTCCATTACTGACACAATACAACATCTGTACCTCTTGTCCCATAACACTAACCACACAAACCAAAACACACACGCACACACAAATTCATGAGGTAAGGCACACACAAAAATCCAAATGAGACAAGTGAGAAGAAGCAATCTTTCCCCTCTATGGTGCTGTTTTTGAGACCTGGCACAAACAGGACAATCACTGAGTGGAGATCTGGCAGAAGGCACATGCCAAAACACACACACACACACACACACACACACACACACACACAAACAAAGGAACAAATAAAAGAAGTTTGGAGAAGCAACCATTCATCGTCAACATTTTTGGGTAGTTTGACCTATGGGCAGTAACTTATCCACTATATATATATACACATATACACACACACACACACACACACACACATATACACACACACACACATATATATAATTCATCCAGCCATTATTCCAAATACACTCACCAGGTCGGCAGCCACTGCAGTCCTGTCCATAGCGTGTAGGGACACAAACACACTGCCCTGTGGTGCTGTCACATACTGACCCTATCACTGTTCCTTTGGGGTCACAGATACATGGTACACAGTCCTGGGATGACCCCTCTGATGGGACACAAAACAACATCAGAACGCAGACTAGATTTAGACTTTTGTGTGTATGTATATGCCCTTCAGGTAAAGAGAACACTTTAGTTACATAACATCCATTTTAATTTAATTAAGGTCTATGCTGTCTCTGACGCTAGTGACAGTACTTCTCAAACTATATAGAGTATGTCTGTATTTTGGTTGAAGTTCTTAACAACTTAAGCTACGTAAACCGTGTTGGACTGGGAGACTGGAACTAAACTTGGATGTAACTTTGGCTTCAGCTCAGTGTTCTCTTACTCTGGAGGTGTAAACTCCTGTTGTAGTAGTTGTGGGCACAGTTGGTACACTGTGCTCCTTCCACCCCCTCTCGGCATGGGCATTGTCCGGTCCACATATCGCATACGCCCTCTGGCACAGTGCCACGGACGTCACATGCACATGGCAGACAGCCCAGGGAGTTTCGCTGTTCCAGGTTGTGGTAACCATGACGACAAGAGTCACAGTGACGGCCTTCCACATGTTCCTAAAAAAGAAAGAAAAAGGAAAGATAAGACGGACAGTAAGGGGGATGTATAGTGTACAAAAGATTGGAGGATGTGAAAAAGAAAAAATATTCTGTATGCTGGATGAACTATGAAGTGTCATGACAACATTATAGTAACTCCAATTACCAAAATGGCAACCTAGACAATAATTGCCAATTAAACTGTTGAACTGGTCAGTCACTTAAAAGTTGATAGTCTGACTGATCTTTCTACACTTAATGATTGCTTTTCTTGAGGTTTAGATTCAAAGTAAACATTAAAAGTTTTTACACCTCTACGTCTAGCAGCTTCACCTTTACTGTATGTAGCTCCATCATTTTTTCTGCTTTCTTAGTTAGTTAGTAATAATAAAAAAGATTTATACTTGTTAACTTGCCTTACACACACACTGTCCTGTGTGAGGATCACAGTTTGTTCCGGGTACTGTCCCTTCTTGTGAGCAGTTGCAGGGGGCACAGGATCCCTCCAGTCTTAATCCATACGAACCCCTGCCACAAGAGTCACAGCGCTGGCCCCCCACCCCAGGCTTACACTCACAGTGCCCCCCCTCAGGCTCACAGAACGGGCTGAGGGAACCAAGGGGGTCGCAGTCACATGGGATGCAGCCGTCTGGGTGGGACAGGTTCCAATAACCAAACTCACAGCGGTCACAAGAAATACCTGGAAAGAAAGAATGAGAGGGAGAGAAAGAGAGAAGGCCTTTACAGAAAAGTTGGGGCGAGGACATAACCAGCTGAGAGAACAAGAAAGGAAATAGAAATAGAAAAAGTTAATTGATGCTTGCTTGTTCACCAACTAGCGTTTAGCCTCTCTCTGTTTGCAGGCATGTGTGTGTATATATGTAGGTGTGTGTGTGTGTGTGTGTGTGTGTGTGTGTGTGTGTGTGTGTGTGAGTGAGTGAGAGCGAGCGAGCGAGAGAAATGGTGGGTGAGTGTATAAAACTGCCATCATTAGGGCCAGGCCCTCTACATATGATGGATCACTCACCTCAGGCCAAACACTTAATTTCACTGAGCGAGAAAATAAATAAATTAAGCAACTACAAGAAAAGAATGGAAGGAAAGAAAAAGAGAAGATGGAGGTATGGAAAGATGGATAGAGGAGCATAAAAATAATACTGAATTACCATCTGGTGCAAAAACGAGAAAAGGTGAGGTTCCGTTCCCAAGATTGGCTTTAAAGTACTTAAAGAGGACAATTTATTTCTGTTTGTTTGCAAATATATATTTTTTTTATCTTTTTAGATCTATTCATTATTAACAGGTTTCAAAAGATTTTATCTTATAAAACATAGAAAATTAAAGAAATTTCAGAATGCAAAAACGCAGTTTCTCATGAACAAGTTAAGTGTAAACATTTATGGTCTTCCATACTTTAAACATTTAACGTCTTTCAATATTTTCAATGCCAAAAAGAGCTATGCAGTAAAGCATGTGAAATTAACCGATTAACAGTTTATTCAGCTGTGAGCTGAGTCTGTCAGCTCAAGATTATTTTCTGATATTGTGGCAAAATATTTATTAAATTGTTTATAATTATTGTATAATAACCACCAACACTGATCATACTGTAGGGTTTTTTATGGCTACAGCAGCAGTGCTAGACTATAAGGCTAGTTAAACTATGATATGCAGTGTGAGCGAGCAGGGCTTATTTGAATATGCCATACGTATTCCATGACAGGCAATCTGTCCCTAAATGGATGCCTTGGGGCAACGCAGTCACCACAGCCGTTTATGAGGGAGCGTGTGTTCGTATGTGGGTGTGTGTGCGCACATACATTCATGAGAGCATACCTGTACATCTGTGTTAGTGCACTAGAAGTGTGCGTGTGAGTGGGTGTGTGTCCTGCTCAGTGTGCGGGCAGACACTTGGCATTTCCCCTGGTCTGCCCACTTTAATGATTTTATAGATATTAATGTATTTTTCTCCATAGATCATATTTCATAATAGTGCAGTGAAGTAAGTGTATGTGCGTGTGTGTGTTGAGGTGTTCATGCACATCTGAGTGTGTTGGTGGTAAATACCCAGGCTGACAGAATGATGCTTACAACCCTAACAATGCTGTGATATATTGTACTCATTGTGAATTTTTCCCAATAAAACTTTACAATTTGTAAAGAATCCCACACCCATTATATAACATTGCCAACTTTATAATAACTTAATGCTGACCAAAAAAATCATATTTTCTATTTTAGACACCTGAACAAGTTGGCAAAATAAAAACCTATTTTTGCAGTGAATCTTGTGACATTCAAATACGTGGTACAACAAACGCAATAACAGAAGCTACTGAGAAATTAGAGAAGAAAAAAGAAAAGTCAGAAGACAATAAAAAGGAAAGAAATATGAGAACATTAGAGAATAGAATGTGTTAGAAGATTTTAGATCAGGGAAGAAAGGACGTCATTTTGAATTGGGTGTGCACGTGCACATGTGTGCACGCGTGCATATGTGTGTGTTTTTTCGGGACATGGCCCAGCCCTTTTATCAGTAGCCAGCTGGTTAACAGGCTCATGCATCACCATTTCAAACACTATTATGTACACAGTGCACTCTGGCACCTTGTTATGAGTGTGCGTGTGTGTCTGCATGCGTGTATCTGTGTCTGTGCGCACACATTTCAATTCCATCCTTCTGAAGCGGGCCTGCCATTGCCCTGCTCAAAGTATCAGCTTGGCGGTAATAAATTGCCATAATCAAATCTCATTTCTGAAAAATACCTGTGGGAGCAACCAAACAAACAAGGACAGAAAAAAAAACGAAAGTGGGTCTTGTAAGAAGGAGTGTGAAAAATACAAGGGGCTGCAGCAGTTAGTTTTAATCAACTTGGCATTGAATTAGAGAATTACCAGCTTAGTCCTTGATGGCATGCATGCGCGCAAACACACACACACACACACACACACACACACACACACACATTTTTACGCACATACGCAAAGAAACTCTTGCAATCATACAATACATACAGTTAGGCAAAGACAAAAGTACATGAACACACAGTCACATCCAGACATTCTCCCTCTTACATATACATAAACAGCCACTCTTACACACATTTACAAGTTCACATACACATGCCCGCACTCACACGCACCACCGTGGGCCCTTGATAGCGAGGCTTAGCAATAACCATGATGCGTTGAGTTGAGGAGCGTTGGCCGGTTTTGCATTTCATACGAGCCTGCTCTTCAAAGACACACAGGGGAGAGAGTGAAACCATTTATCACAAAGAGAAGCACAACGGCTGGAAGCACCGCCAGCAGAAAAGCCTGTTTATTTTGGCTGGCAAAACACTTTGGGATATGGATGTGTGTGTGTGTGTGTGTGTATTTACATCTGTGTGTATCCACATGCCTGTTTTGTGCACCCAGTACATCCACTTTTGTGTGCACCCCAACGAGCACCTGCGCCTATGTATTAATTAAGATGCCATTACCGGATAATTAAATACAGTAACTGTTCTAATGAAAAGCACAAGTTATCAACAAAGTACATGGTGACATTTTGTATGAGAAACTATTTTAGGGATCAAACATTTTGGAGTCAGGAGGTGTGCCGCTGTGTTAAAATACCATGGTCTGAAGAGATTTCTGATATTGCCCCTAATTTACTTTTATCTTTTCCTGGTCTTAATTGAACCCTCACCCACAATGAGTTTGTCTGGTTTGTAATGGTGGGATCTAGGGGGATGGCATGAACTTCCCTGTGTGTTATACTCTCCTCGTAAAGTTCCTCTCCAGCAGGTGGCAAGAAGCAGCTCTGACAATCAAGTGTCTCCTCCGACACACTTGATTGTATCTAGTCTCCTACCATCAAACACGTAATTAAAAAAAAACAAAAAACAAAACAAGACTAAAGGTTACAACTTTAATACCTAGTTCTCTCTTTGTCAGTGGTCAGTTTACCTGTGACATGGGGTTTACACTGGCACTGTCCCGTGTCCTGGTTACATCTGGGAACTCCTCCAGTTAAGGTGCTAATGCTGCCAATGTCACTGCAGTTACAGCGGATGCAGCCATTCGGATTTGAGGCCTTAAGCCCATACCAACCGGGCAAACAGTCTGCACAACGAGTACCTGTGACTGCCACCTTACATCGACATTGACCTCCGACCTGAAGGTGAGAAACACAGAGGAAGACAGGGACAGGCAAGAAGGAGAAGAAAACAGGCTTTCAGCTGACTTAAAAACATTTATATCACCAAAGTTGAAGTTACAAGGGTTTCACTGGTCATCAACAATTTGCTGTGTGTGTTGGTGTGTACCTGGGCGCACTCAATGTTGCCGTTGACTGTTCCAGCAGTGTGACAGTTGCAAGGCTGACAGACATCAACTGAAGTGGGATCAGATTGCTCCAGCCTGAAAAACCCACTAGTACACAGCTCACAGTTTTTACCTGAAAGTAAGAGAGACAGAAACAGGGTGAGGCAGAGAGCAAGATCGTCAAAGGAACAGGCAGAAACCACACAGAGATCAAGAGAGATGTTCATGGTTCAAAGTCAAGGTTTCAACCATATTCGTCTCATTGGGAAGGTGGTTTCACAGGATCATGAAAATGTGACTGAAGCATGAAACACTTCATAATCACCCTCCAAATGATCACTGTCATCACTTCCAACCAATTTCATAATATATAAAAACCCAAAACCCTCTTATTCCCTTGACTACCACTGAGAACGTCTAAAATGCTACGGATAATGAGTCCATATACTGTATAGTATCAGTCTTTGTTGGAACTATATAATACGGACTTGTGTAAAACTGTATTTGTCTGCATCTGTTTTTACATAAATCATACATCCACTACTACAGTTGTTACCTTATCTTCTTTACATGGCTGACTAAAACACTGAAATAGCACACACTTCAGTATAATTATATTTTCCGGCTCGACATTTTGAATGAATAGAAGTAACATCTGAAGGCTTCTGACATCTGGTCTGTAATTGTTTCAGAAGTGCTTTAACATTAAGGTTGATTAAGAAACATGCAAAACAAGTCATTTCTAAAATATATGTTTTTAGTTCTTGTTAAATGTGAAAAGATAATTAGCTAACCTATGTTGCTAAAACTGTACCTGTGGTGTTGTGCATGCAGTTGTCACAGACACCTCCACCTCCTCGATAGTGCTCATCTGGTTGGTCATCAGCTCCGACATTGTAATGGCAGGAGATGGCATGGCCGTGACACTGGCAAGGCCGGCAGTTCATTGGCTGGAGGTGGTCACCTGACCTGAATGGCTTGTCATTGTAGAGGGGCTCACAACGCTGGCACTGGAGAAAACAGTTGCATACTGTATATGAATACATACACACATTTCTTTATTCATGCTGTAATCTAACAAACTGTTTGGCTATACTGCCTTGATTGTTTTTAGAATACACACAGTAATTTCGCAGCTCGCAGAAATATTAATATCTGAGCATTTCAGTTACTGTAATGTAAAAGAGTTTCTGAATAAATTGGACCTAGTTATAATGCCAATGAACGCAATCATAGAGGCAATTTACATAGATACAGAACTGGACACACATTCAAAGATCCAAACAAGCAAGTTTGACATAACAATCAAAAGTGCTTTAACTTCTGTAAGAATACTACATTTAAATGAATTGTATACCTAGTGGTAAAAACATCCTTTGACAAGAGATCAGGAATGTATACAACAATTTGTATTAGGCAATGGCATATAAAAAAAACATCATAAACTGTGCATTTACTGAAAATAACTGTCTGTACGTGTTTGTGTAAAAAATTGTCCCATGACAAGTGAAATGCTTGCTTTTAAAGAACAAAGACAGAAAATGAGACAGACACAGTGAGAAGGAGTGACACAGAATAAGAGAGAGGGAGAAATCTAAAGAGAGAATAATCAATGGCCCATGTAAATCTAAGTCTAAAGAGAGAGAAGAAGAATACACATAACTGAATAGAAAACACAGAGGTATTCTCTACTATGTAATAAGGAGCCAGTAGATTTACACACACACACACACACACACACACACACACACACACACACAGCATAGGGAAATCAGCTTGCTAATGAGGAGTGACTTGCAACAGCCAGGGCTCTCACACAGGCCCACTTTCATGTCAAAATAAACATACCAAGGTGTGTGTAGGGGAGGAGAAAGGGAAAAAAAGTGATATAAAAAATGCATTTTTCTGTAGCAGAGAGCAGCACAGGCGAGAAGCAGCAAGTACAAGCCCTTTGATTTTGTTCAGCAGTCAGTACAAATTATGGTGGACAAGGGGGGCATCAAATGGCGGGATTAAAAATGTATTAAAAAACACAGGAGTTCCTCCCATGTGTGGCACATGCAGACCTGCACTGGGCCCATTATGTATGACACACAGAGGAGGGGGGATGGCAGGGGTAAGAGAGGGGGAGGGGGAGAGTGTAAATGGAAATAGGGGGAAAAGGCTCCTATTTTGTATACGAGAGAAAAAGGGAGAGGAGGTAGGGAAAAATGCAGGAAACTGATGTGAGTAGAAATGAGAAGAGAAATTCCCTTTGTGGTTTAAAGATTAAGATTGGAGGGACAGAGAGACAAGTAACAGAGAAAACAATCCACAAGTGTGTGAGCAAGAGATGTGGGGCAGAAAGACGATAAAGAAAGAGGGAGGACAATAAGATCACAAATAAATTATTGTTTGTATGTGAAGAAGAAAAAAGGCCCCAATGTGTAGCTACAACACAACACAAGCGCCAGGACAAGACTTACACCAACACACAAATTCATATGCAAGTTAATCAAATAATTTTGCTCACCAAAATGCATTGTGTGTATCCTTGGGGGAAAACACGTGTTTTGAATGTGTTTCATTTATCACATAACATTTGCAAGTTTGTAGTTGTTTTCTTCACTGCCCGCGTTTCTGCTACGTTTCTCTGTGCGTTACTACCACCGCCAGCAGTAGTGTGTATCACATTGTGCATGTGCATCTTTATGTGCTTGCACAACACAAAACAGTAACCCCACTTATCAAAAAAATTGCTCCGTAGTGCTACTAGTGGTCAAAAACTCCACAGGGTAAAGGTCTGGTAAATGGAAAATTGAAAATTTAAATTATTTGAGATGAGATTGAGATTATATAAAATTATTCCGAATTTTTCTGATTCTACTTTGCGGTGACCAAACATGATTCAATTAACAAAGAAAAGATTTAAGAAGACACTCTAGCGAGACATCACTCCACAGAACGAACAAGATCTAAAGGGTCTGCATATCTTTATATTTGTGTATTTGTGTGTGTGTGTGTGAATATAGAGTACTGTTCCCTGTTGGGTTATTATTAACAGGATCTAATGAAGCAGCAGGACATTCTCTGGAGACATAATGTATACACACACATACCAACACACACAAACACACAAAGGACAGCGTGTGTTGGGACATGTAATTCCACAGGAGTGCTGGGATGTTTGCATGTTCCTCTTTATTCTGTCTGCTACTCGCCTGTCTGTCATGCGGTTTGGCTTCAAATCTATCTGATGTCATACCTACAGTAACAACCTGGCTCTCTGTTTGTCCGTGCTGCTTCTCCCCTTCTGCTCATCTGTCTTTGTGGTAGCCTGTCTGTCCATCTGCAGCTCTGTGCCCCCAAAACGTTTCACATATCAAAGGTAGTCTTCTTTCTCCACTTTGAACAGAAAGCGCTCACTACATCTCACTCTTCGTCTCATCCGCTGGGGATGAGTTGAAGAGCAAGATGTAGTAAGTTCTCCTCTCCCATGTCTCCCTCCCTTTTCATTCCTCTTTCGTCTCTACCTCTGTGCCTCCTCCATCTTCCCACCCTTCCTTCCTCTTCCCTCCTCTCTTTCTGAAAACAAATCACTCTGTAGATCTCTCTGGGCTTCCCACCTCTCCCCTTCCTCACTTGCTTCCCCCTGTCTCTACCGTCCCCCAACTGCTTGTTCTCATAGCCACGGTGAGTATGTGAGCAGGAAATATTACCATACCAAATGAAAGGAAGAGGATTTTTTTTTCTGTCTCTTTTCTTTTCATTCACCATTGCGTTACCTTCCCTCTCTCCCAGCCTGCTAATTAGTCGAGGGACCGGTGTTTGGGAGTTAAAAGAAAACTGCACACGTTCATTCTCTTCTTCATACAAAAGGTTTTGATGGCGCTCCATCATCGGCACACAGTACCAGAAGCAAAAACAGGACAGCGCATTTTATATAGTTAGTGTACATGGTTTTACTTCTATTGCTTTTATCTTTCTGCAAATGTCCAGTCCTCTGTTACATTATACTGTAGCTAAGAAGTACATCTGAAAACTAAGTAATTCAGTTAGTTCTGCTGAAAACAAAGCACTTCTGTCAGTACTTAATCAATTGACTCTTGACTCTTGACATTTATTACGGCTATCACTGCAGAACACTGTCATCTCATGACAGATTGTGATGCAACAGATTAAAACAAGTGAAATGCTACAGACTGACATGTTTTCTCAATTCTGTACATATTCTAGTCTATTTCTAAACTAGACATTAAGACGTTAGTCAGAAGTCTCACGTCATTAAATACATTGTTATCCAGTAGATGAAACCAGCATATAGTGCAAGTTATAAAATGACAAAGTTGTTAATTTGTCACTGAAAACATTTTTTCTGTACTTTGTACACAGTTTACCAAATATTTCTTTGCAAGTCTGGTTCAATAAATATTAACGTGTGTGTTTGTGTGTGCATGTGGTGGACTGTGTTGCAGAGTAGAAGATAACATCTTATTTTCACTCTGAATGTTTCGACAAAACCTGCTGAGTGAGGAGCATACTCTAATGGATATGTGGACATTCAGATGGCCTGTCACAAGCATCTGTGTGTGTGTGTGTGTGTGTGTGTGTTTGTGTGTGGGTGTGGGTGTGTGTGTGTGTGTGTGTGTGTGTGTGTTAATCTGCTGGGGCAACTCATCTTATCCTAAATGCCATGACCAATTTCACGCTCTCACTGGAAAGGTCGTGCCACTGGCGTGTGCGAGTGAGCATGTTTGTGTGTACATGCTCGTGTTGTGTGTATCTGAAGTTAACCCGGTTAACCCCAGCGTAGGTGAAAATCTGCTGCTGAGGCAGGCTTTAGCAACAGAGATCCTGGACAGTGCTACTTAACGTCACTAGCCATCAATATCTATCACACACCCAGTTGCAAACACAGAAACACACATGCAGTGCCAATTTCAGAATTTATATACAATATATTGATCAATTTTTACAAATTAAATACCTCCTGACTTTCGCGTAGTTTAAATCTTATCGTATGACTAAATTTAATCTCACTCCTTGACTTTAACTATTGTGACAACTCGCATAAAACACCTGCACGTATGCACACACACACACACACACACACACACATTAACACACACACAATTTGTTCAATCATGTCAAGTCCACAGTCAAGTCAGTTGCATACAGCCTGATGTAACGATCCCTTGTTTCGGTGTTGATAAGCCACATTCCAATATCTTGGTTAAGAAACACCCAAACTGGCTTATAAGAAATGTAGTGTGGATTGTTTTTGCATCTTATTGAGATGATATATTTTTACTTCTCTAACACTAATATCGGAAAGATTAAATCGCCCAAAAATGCTATTCTGAACCATCAAATGACAGAGACATTGTACAACAAAAAATAAAGTGTGTGACGTGATGTACAATACAATGTATGATATAGCTTTCAGACATGACTGAATCCATCAGTTGTGGAGAGACGTACGGGGACAGAGTGACAGAATGAGAGATCAAGTCTGACACAGAGTGCACATAAGAAAGAATCAAAAGACAGAGTGAGAAAGTGGGAGAGTGTGTGTGCATTTGTGTGCATGTGTGTTTAAGTGTGTGTGAGAGTTTAAGTGTGTGTCTTCCAAAGGCCCCCGTTGATCATTTTGACACATGTCTGAGCATTTCTGTCACTTTAATGTCACTGTGGAAATTCTGCAGATTAGTACAACATCCGTCATGGTGCTAGGCCGATCCAAGTCAACAGAACGCATGCAATATTAAACGCTAATATTCCCCAAAGCCTTTTATGCTCCAATATTACAGAGACAGAAGAAAGGTCCTGAATATTCACTCAGTGAGATGACATGGACAGGTTTGGGAGAAAAGTGCACACAGGCTCGCACACACACCCACACACACACAGATGATCACATAAAAAGGACTCTGTATAGACACATACACATACTGCATACACTTCTTTACGCACTAATGTCTTTCACAGAAGTGTAGCTCGAGTAGGGATGAATTTACATAAAACATACACACAATCACAAACACAGTATATTCATGTTGCTTATTTCCACTCCATCTCTAACAGAGAAAAAGAACTCCTGTATGTACGAGTGAAAAGGAAAGAAACAGATCGGGAAGATGAAAAGACATGAGACAGTAAAAGGAAAATGGAGGGAAGAGAGGGATGAAACACAAGAAACCGAAGCAAACAGGAATGAATTAAACACTTAGAAAGCGAGGCAGTAAAGAGTGAGGGGGAGTAGAGTGAAATGAAGCGAAAGACAAACAGAGAGAGAAAGAGAGCTGATTAGAGATGCATGCTGAGGGAATGTCATTGTTCTAGTCGATTCGAGACATTATTTAAACTGAAACCCGGGAGAGAAAGACACAGTATTAGAGAGAGAGAGAGAGAAAGAGAGAGAGAGAAAGTGGATGGAGGTAGGAATGGGACCTAGAGAGAGTAAAGAAAAAAGTGGTGTATAAAAAGAGAAACAGAGTGGGTGAGAAAGACAAAAAGAGGCGCAGAGACATTTTTTTGCATTAGTCTGAATGATGGCATATACTTGACAATGTTCAACAATGTTCTATTTTGTTTTGTGTTTGTGTGTGTGTGTTTGTAAAAGCGCTTTCTATGATAACTTTTATTTTAGTCTGGAGTTCATGTACGACTGTTAAATGCAAGAGTGTGTGTAGGAGGGTATTTGTTATTTGAGTTTGAGAGTAAGCATGACAAGCAATTGAACAGCTGCTGGTTGACAGCTGTACTTCTCTACTGATGTCCTCTGTCGCCTCTGTCTGACACACACACACACACACACACACACACACACACACACACACACACACACAGACACTAATACACAGACGCGGGTGTATGAATGATACATAAGTAGTGAATAATGCAGGCTGTCCTGTGCTACAGTGAGGTGGAGCAGTCATACTGAACTTTTCACTGCTGACCGACTAGAGGCTTTGCTGAGGTGATGCCTACTATTACCTGGCAAGTTGTATTAGCTTTGTTGCGAGCAAAGGCCTGGTCCTGAGGTGGTGGTTAACATCAAACTAGACTGAAATTAAATCGGAAGCTAACATTCTGCAGCATACCAGCATGTGAATACTCACTGTGGTATCATACTTTTGGTTTAACCGGGGGTGTCACTGGTGGTGTAATAAGATTAAAGAGGTACCTCTGACCAAAAACAAACACAATCAACTGCGAAAGAAAATTAGATGATTTTGACTTCAAAATAATTTAACCAATTGTGATATTTTAGCCCACCTGACGATAGCAGATGGGTTCTGAGATTTCTCTGTGGCAGACACAACATATTCAGTGATCATAAACCATACAACCCTTATAGGAGTCCAGTGCCAACAGGGCTGGGTGTCAGCTGTCAGTTATTTACAACTTTAACAAAATACAGCCTGGCCACACTGATAGCTGTCCATTAACTAAAACATTAGGTTTGGAGTAGAACCGCCTGGTACTGCTGGTATACAGTATGTGTCATGGCAGTTAATGCCACTTAATCAATTTCTCTGCAAATGAGAAATAAAACAGTAGAATAACACTAGACTAAAAGAAGAAAAAAATAATTTTACAGGAAAGGGGTTCTAATAAATGTGTTTGTGTGTGTACGTGATTTATTAAAGAAAGTCATCTCTACGTCGTTAAGAAGGAAACTGCTTAATTAAGACCATGAGGAGATTCTCCCCAGGGGGACTCCTCTGTGCTCAGTGTGTGTGTGTGTGTGTGTGTGTGTGTGCTTGCTTGTGATATGAGCCATTTGAGGGGAATATCTGGATCTAATGCTGATATTGATTAATTGGGAATACAAATCCCCAGAGAAAACAGAGCAGTTTAATATATTGGTGTGTGGCAACATAACCCTCCGGACACATACTGTATAAAACACTGACACAGGGCGTGAGAGGTCCAGCACCATACTTACAAATTATGTTAACATTACAAATTGGTTTTACAAGTTTTTGTGATCACATGTTTGTTACTCACATTGTTTCCCTCTGTGTGGCTCTCAGGCAGACAGAGACAGCGGTAGGGCGTCACAGTGGTATCACAGTGGTCTGCATGGCCGTGACACTCACATCTGGCCAGATGACAGAGAGAAGGAGAGAAAGATAAACATAATGGACCTCAAAACTGCCTTGTACAAATTTGATAGTTCAAATATTTAATTTCTTATACAATTGAAAAACAAAAACAAATGTAACATGAAAAAGGTGAAACAACAGCTCTCTCTCCATCTGAGTTTATATTGCTATCTCCCCCATCCCTCGTCCATGGAACAGCAGTAGTGCCATTAGGAAATTCCCATTCAACATTTATAAATGCCATCCTGAGAATTATCAGAGCAACATAATAGGCAGCAGACAGTGCTCTCTCTCTTTCTCTATCTCTATCTTTCTCTCTCTCTCAATTCAATTCAATTCAATGGGGCTTTATTGGCATGAAAGTTTGAGCACAATATTCCAAAGTATCAAAATAAATTGTGTCCACATATTGTTTTCTTGTCCAATTTGTGGTCAATGAGCCTGTACTTGGTTAGGACTTGGTTACTTGGTTGGTTTCTCTCTCTCTCTCTCTGTTGACCCTTTTACTTCTAACTTTATCTTGAACTCATATACTGGAACAATTTAGACAATAATTCATCTGGTAAAATGTTGTAAAAAAATAAATGAAAATAATTAAATCATGATACACTATTGCAAGCAATAATGTGCAATAATGGTGCCTTTATGGTTCAACATTTCAGAAGGCTGCATTGACCTAGCCTGGCATCGCCAGACTCATTCGCAAATGTGTAGTATCACATGTAGTCTGGAACCACTCATTTTTGCTTTCCAAGGGGCGTTATCAACAGGTAGAGACAACCAATCAGATCAACAAAACGCCGTCCTGTCGTACGGTACGCCCTGTCAGAAGTACTTCTTATCAACATAACGTTTAAGTGCAGTCATTTGTTCTTCTTTTAGAGAAAATTTACTGTCAAGTCCGTTTAATACTGCCGCTGTAACCGGCAATGGAACAGCAGCCGCCATATTGGATACTTACAAAGATGCCTCAAAGGCGCTCCTCTCTGTCAGTCATCGTATTAAACCCGCCTCAGACTAAATAAATGTTTGTGATTGGTTCGCCCGACACAACGGTGCTACCAATACCAAGGAAATCAGTCTGAATAGGAGAAGGGCCAGACGTATCTGCCAGAGCAAATAAAACATGAGCTTGCAGATTCGTCTGGTTCCTAGGCTAGCGCTGACCCGCTGTAAGTAGATTGTGTAAGAAAATATATTTTGCCACACAAAAAGCTGTGTGTCGTTTCAAATTCCCACCACACCACAGCTCAATAGAAAAAGAATAGAGCACCACCTACAAAAAGACTTGTTTTGTTTACATGTGCGCAAATAACCGTAGAATTTTTCCGTATCCAAATTGAGGGTCTATGGACAGAAGGTGTTGAACGCTGTACAGATTGTAAAGCCCCTTGAGACAAAATTGTGATTTGGTCTATATAAATTAAATTTGACTTTGTATGATGTCTTATAAATAATATGTACATAGGCCCTGGTGGTGAATATATTAAATACAATGCATATTTATATTATATTATATAATATTATATTATGAAATATACAAATGTGTCTTCATATGTGCAATATACAAACATTGCACTTATGAAGATGAATTGGTATGGGTAAACGAGTTATGACAAACGACTAGAGCTGGATCGATAAACTGGCTGGGCCATTATCATTTTGTTGTAGATATATGGGTATCGACGTATAGGAATATAGTATAGTGTATGTGTGTGTGTATATATACATATACATATATAGTATAACATGTATAACATTAGTAACAAGAAGTGAATTACAGAAACACACAGAAATCTAATTTAAAACACAGAAAAACAAAAAAAGATTTGTAAAACTTTTTTAACTATTTATGGTCAGGCTATAAAAATGGCTATATTTAAATACTGTAGAGTAAATTCACAGCAACACTCAGAGCTCATGACCCCAGACATACACATATGCTCAAGTTATTGAGTTATAAGTTATGTGTACTCTCTCTTGCCAATACGCCTATTTACATGCTGTACAAAGAATGAAGAGAGAAAAGATAGAGAGATTGAAGAAGAATGAAAGAGAGGGGGAGACGGGGAGGGATGAAGAATACACAGATGAGATTTCAGCAGCTCTAAATCTCTGTTTCTCCTACTTCACTGTAACAAGCTACTAATTAAAACAGCTTAGAGGGAGGGGGAGGGAGAGAAAGAGTTAGAGATGATTGCCTCCTGCATAATCCTATAATTACCACAGTCATAAAAAACGGTTTCTCTGTCAGTCTAATGAAGAGATGTGTTCACAATTATTCTCAGAAAGCTCTGCTGAAACTCAAAATATTTTTCTAAATCTCGAACTGTGCTCACACATTTTTAACAAACTGTTTCTTTCAACCAATTACGCTGCTTAAATAAAATGTTGACAAGTGACAGGAGTGACTGCTCACTAACAAAATTGGAATTGTGCTATATACGGTGGTTCCTCTACATTTATTAGTGAAAACATTTACAGAAATAGGAAAAGCCACTTTTCATTGTTATGATTATGCCAGCATATCAATTTAGTGATATGCTGGCAGTTCTTTAAAACATACCACTGATTTACATATCCAGATGAAATAATTTACCATGGATGCAACTCAAACATCATCAAAAACTTTATGAAACAGAGGAGATCTCTGGATAAATATTTGTAATTTACCTGCCACTGATGGTGATCTCACTGATGGCATAATATCGGTGTTGCTGGTTCACCCTGGCTGCTGTGGTGTGGTATTGCCCACTAAGGTGTATCCTGACCTGGGTGGCATGTACCATCTTCTGCAGGGCAGGAGTGCTGTAGAAGTCATTATAGCCTGGCCTCAGGTTTGGCTCTGGGGTCAGCAGGCTGAATGTGATGTTACCTCCTGAGTAGGACATATCACTGAAACACAGGAAACATAAACACACATTAACGCAATTGAGCAAGAACTGTTGCATGTTGGAGAGTACTATTGTTTATCTTTGAGGAAGTGTTAGTCACATCTCAACTTAGCAGTGTTGCTGTGGTGGAGAAACATCTTCAGATGTAATAGTGGTGTATAATAGAGCTAGGCTGATAAATCAGCCAATATAACGTATTGGACATATAATGATATCGGTGTACATGTTGGCTGATAAGTAACAAGAAATTTTGGTACAGAAACGACAAACTAGGTTTGAGAAATTTAGAGAAAGTCCACCAGAGAGCTCTGATAAATTGTGTAAAATGTCGCGCTTGTCGTGTGTATCTTGGTCACAACTCTTAAAAAATCTAAGGAACGTATCAAGATAGTTATTTATGTTTGTGTTAATGGAAAAAATACTATGAGGTGAGAGATTGTTATCCGATTTTTTAAACTCACAAATATCGATATTGGTATCAGCCTTTCAAGTCCAGTATCGCTCGAGCTATGGTGTACAGCGAAGAATACAGCACAGCCGAACTCACAATACAAGTGCAAAGACAAAACTACTATTATTCTGTCTTAACCTCTATAAGCTTCTTCTTTCTTCCTTCTTTTCTTTCCCTGAAGCAGCCTCCTTCTATTTGTCTTCAGGTAATGCTGTAAGATTTATTCAGGCCATTCTCCTGTACATGTATGTGTGTTTATGTTGGTCTAGCTTTTGGCTTTTTGCACCGATGCCAAAAGCTAGACCAACATAAAGTGTGCATACTATCACACATATTGTTGCAAATATATGTGTGTATACCTGTGTCTATAGAAGTCTATTTCGGTGCTGTGTCCTGTCTGTCTGTGAGTATGTGCTGAGTGTTTCTGTCAGAGTTTGGAGTGCTTACTAATTGATAGATAAGGTGATAAAAACTAGATGATGGAAGCTGTGAACACAAATACACTCGCATATGGTTGCACACAAGAACACACTTATTCAGGCCACTTATTTAGGTCACTTATTCAGGCACTTACCTCCTCCTCTAACCAATTTCCTGGGGGACACCAAGCAGTTTGAAACACTAAACTACCTTAAGAACAAAACAAAATTACTGCAACTACAGTATTTTTTTCATTTTAATTTTTTTTCTGGTGCAACTGGGTGATTCTGAACACAAAGTGTTGGGTCACTCATGGGAAAAGTCTCCAAATATAGAAAACTGTTCCCCCCTTGCGCTTCAGCTCTGCCTCCAAAGCTCCTCCTTCAGAGGAGGCTGTCAGGCTCGCGCAGACTAGTAGGCTAGGCAACAGCCTCTATGCTTGACTTAAACTGTTAAATCATTGTCTTACAGAATTAATGTCATGAACTACACTCGACAGCCAGAAAAGTTGTTTGTTTCTCAGCCACTGTGTTTGGGCTGCCCTGCACTGAAGATATTGAGCTTGACTGAGTGAGAGCATGCGCAGCGGGGGTGGGGGGGCTGAGTAGCGTGTGCATGAGCAGTGACTGACACTGTGTTAGAGACTCCTCCTGCTCTGATTGGTTGTTTTCTTTAAGGCACGGTGGCTTTTTTGCAAATGTCATTAGGAGCAGTAGGAGGAGACAGAGGAACCAGATTTTTTTCCCCAGATTATCCATCTCATGTATTACTGACCTTACCTACTGCACCTTTAATTCGCTAGTTTGGCTTGAAAGAATGGCTACTTAGAAACCTTCGTATAAAGTTAAGCAGTGCAAAGATTATTACAGGCAAACAAACCTGGAGAAACCTGGCTGGACCATAAAAGATCCAAGTAACTTACTCTGAGCAGTAACAAAAAAGACTGTATATTTATATAAAGATATTTATTTGCAGCACACATTTCAGCCAGAACCCAAAGCAAAGAACAAAAACATAATCAATTTATTGAAGCCACAATGGTAAATTGCAGACATTTTGTTGTGATATTAAAGCTTTAATTGTTGAATTTACTACACAACAGGAGCTCCACACATATTTTGTTTCACCTTTATAGATACAGCTAAGGAAAAAAAGACTCCTCAGTGAAATAAGAACAATTTAAACGTTAGCCATAGATCAACTTCTATCTAAATTCATTTTGTTCCACCTCTCACCTGCCTTCTATTGCTATGGGCAATGCTGTTCAGCCCACAAAAATAGCTGTTTACTTGTTTATCTGTACATGTAGACAAGATGCAGAAAGATCACTAACAGCACTCCTAGAGCAAAACTGTAATTGACTGGTATGAAAACACCTGAAATGACTGAGGCGTGCTTAAATTTATCTTGCCAGACACTCCAGTGGGCTCAGAGGCAATGTCTCTTGCGGGATTAAATAAATCTTGCAAGATAAAAAACATAAATCTTGCAAGATTAAAGATAGTGCTCTTTTTGATATAATTATCAACCACTAATGTCACAGAGTGTGTTATTATGTTGCCAGTGTGAGGTTCAATTGCTCTCATGCCAATTTAACTAATACGTATAACTGTGCCAGGGAAGGCTGTATGTGATATCATTTGTCAGTCAAGTGAAAAATAAGCAATGACTACATGATCTGTGATCTATTCATACCTGTTGTATCTAGTGCCAACTAAGGCCTTGATACAAGGAGCTATGCCAAGATTTAGTGTGTGAGATTGTGTGTGTATGTTGACACTATGTTCAAAGTCCATTTGTCTATCTAGAGCCGATCGAGAGCCTGTTACCAGTCATGTGCCAAGGCAGCGCTGTGGGTGGTTAGCTTTATAAATTTAGTCACAGTGAGAGTGCCAGTGTGTGTCAGTGCATGTGTGTGTGTGTGTGTGTGTGTGCGCCTGTGTTTTCACTGTATTTGTGTGTAATCAATGCGTCTGATTTCCTTTGATTTCTTTTGACTTATGTTTTGTGTGTGTTAGTACATGCACTAACACACACAAACATGTGCCTGGATAAATGTGTTCATACACTTCTTTATTTAGTCTTGCGAGTAATTTCTGTGTAATCGCCTCTGCCTTAAAGAGGCCATGACCACCCAACAGCATACACAACATGTGGATCTGCTCTAGGGATGAATGCCCCAAACAGAATTAGACTGTTTGAGGAGTTTATTTTAACCTTTTCCACATATAGATTATTCAAGGCAGTTTCAAATGAGATGATCAATCTGTGGCCAGAGACATTTTATCTTTATCTGACTGATGACACAGTAAAAGAGGAGAACTCATTTTCTAATTTAACAACAGTACTGAGCATCCTACAAGTCACTAAATGTGTTTGCCCTCCCTAATTCCCAGAGGATTTATGATACTACCTAAGAATAATGTGCTATGGTTTAATAGATGTCCAGTTAAAATGAACCTATGTTAAGGTAATAATTTGAAGGGTTTTTAAAGGGTTTCAAAGTCTAAGAGGCAGGTGAACACTGTGAAACCACAAAGGATCCATCACCTTGTATGAAAGTGTAGAACTTAGAGAGAAGACACGTATAATCATTACAACTCTGTCCCCAGTGTTCATATTGGTGCTTTAGCATACCAGGAGATAATACAAATAATTTTTTTTAGGTTTTGGGTCTTTTTAAATTATTTTCTAATATCATGTACACAGAAAACAAAGATAAATATGTACAGTATATACTTGTTTTCTCTTTTTCTTATTTCAGTGTATAATATACTGTATTGTGACTGTATAATAAATAATACCAACTATTTTCCACACCTGCACCCGCACACATGTTCACACATTGTACCTACCTGGGCAGCTGCAGACAGTTGACAGAGTCTGGTCTCAGTAAAGGCCCGTTGGTCTGCATTTCGAACACACTGCAGTTTTTGGCCATATACTGCCAGTCCAACCAGGGCTGTTCAATGGTGGTGCCACTCTCAAGTTCTGTGAGGTCAAGCTTCCGTCTTTGGATCAGAACTGACTCAGGCAAGAGGCCGCCAAACTGAACTATAACATAGAATACCTGGAGGAGAGAGTGGTACAACTGAGCATGAATTAGTTATTAGATGAACTAGATTTTAAATACAGGTACACCTGTACAATCTAATGCAATCCAAAACAGTGTTGACAGTATGTATTTATTCACCTCTATAGTAAGCCACAGTAAGAGCTTATATTGTTTTGCATTGCATTGTATTAACAGGTATTACTAATTTTGCCCCCCCGTGTGTAAATGGACAAAACATTACAACAAACTAGTCAGTCACTGTGTGGTGATACAAACTGCATTTAATGACAGGTCTTGTGCAGTCTTAGTCTTTTCAAAGGGTAAAAATGTAAGCCATTACTCGTCTTTCTGTATGGACAATTATAATTAATGGTTCTAGTTTAGTCTCAGACAGTCCTCACATGACACATATACACAGTTTTACACACACACACACACACACACAGAAGTAGTTTCCTATAATACATACTGCATGTCCGTGTGTAGGTGTGGGTATGTGTGTTAAGTGTTATCTGCCCCACTACAGTGTGGGCTGGGACACTGGGTTACACAGCAGGGAGCGCATTAAGCCACCACCACTGCACAAACACAGACACACGAACACACACATACCCCGAACTTCAGAAAGTGTCTTTTATCTGGGGACTTGAGTTGAGCTACCACGTCAGGACAGCTCCCAAAATCCTGCCCCCACTCACATACACACTTCAGAGAGAAGAGGGGAGAGTCTTTTGACAGCCCCAGTGTCGATGCCCAAATCCAGCAATCTCTCTCTCTCTCCCTCAGCCCCCCCATATGTCTCTCACTGCAGTACTTAGAAAGAGGATGAAACTACTGTCCACTGCACATACAGGTGCAAGCAGATAGATACTGTACACTGTTTGTACTGTAGCATTTCAACTGTACATTCAACAAAGACAGACTTTAGTTGACTCTCCAACCCATAGTAGTTAATGAATTACCAGGTTAGGAGCCTGATACACCATTTAGATGACACAATGACCTAGAATAACCCACATTTCTGATTGGACCAACACTTGTTATCCGACACTGGCTCACAACCTGGGCCAGGGTTTCATGTTGATCTTATGCTGCTTAGTGTTGACACAAAGTCCCTGTTCAGACCTGGCATTAACATCGGTCCTGGGTGATCCGATCACAAGAGGACAGCTCTCAGTCCGTCCATTCACACCTGGCATTAAAATCCGTCTCCACTGACCACTTGACATCGGATCTCACTTACCGGCTCTATATGCAAATGAACACGTACATCATTTCCGTTTGCAATGACCAAATGCGTTGTTGTTTTTTTATAGTCTATATTTTTAACTGCTGGGAAGTTCAGGATGTAAACAGTGTTTTAAGCCTGTGCTGCTGTCGGATAGAGCAGATATGAACTGATTAATCAGCGATTTAGTAATCAGACACAGATTGTCATAACCACGCTAACAATTAATTAAAACAATGTATGTCACTATAAATATAAAGCATGGCGTCTTTACTTATGTCAGTCTAAATATAAAGCATGTATATTAATACAGTTACATACGTCTTTATTGATCAACGTCAGTGATGTTGTGAGCTAACGTTAGTCAGCTTGCTTATCGCTGCACTGGTTCTGCCGTTTTGAAGTGACAAACAGCAACCAGCGCTGTTACAGATGCTGTGGCTAATATCCTGAAATACTTTTGTTGTGAGCCAGCTAGTTAATTTTTTTCAGCAGACATGGAAATCAATAGCGTTACGGCTGTTTACATGAGCGCGGTGTGACGGGACTAACTTCCGCCTAAGCAGAGGACGTACGTGCCTACTGAGTGGACGGTCCTTCAATGTGGCCCAGGACATATTTGCGTTCACACTGCTGAAAGATAGTGGACGAAAGTGTCCAAGACCACCTCTGAATGTGGTCTGAGTGATCGGATCTCACTGCGTCCTCAATCCATCTTGGGTAGTTCACACCTGTACTTAGAGCTGTCCACTTGTGACCACATAAAGACATTTCTATTTACACTACTGTGCATGCATCCCTATTTGAATATTTAAAGTAAATATTGCAGTAACCATTTTTAACAATTGTGTTTCATATAGTATATAAAATGACTGACAATTTTGCTGTTTGGTAGTCATATGTATGCAGGGAAATCGTGCAAACCTGCATGAATGGTGAAAACTAGGGATTAACTATACAAGCAGTCTGAATGGGTCATTGACATCATGTCAACAGAAAAGACTGTGTCTATTGCGGGGATCAAATCCAAGGCTCTTTACTAGCCCACTCTACCAGCTGATGGCAGTTTGGATAATAATACCCTCATCCACAGGGTACAAGTGAGCGGTGGAATGATTTAATGATAATTCAATTAACTCAGTCAGTCCAGTCACCACATATCAACCTTATTGAAAACCAGATGGTAGATACTAGAGAAGAATCTGTAGACTGTTTTCAACCACTTACTGCAATTTTAAAATGGTAAAAAAAAAATTATTGGACAAAATCTTGAAACTGGTCTTTCAAACTGAACTCAATTTAAAAACCAGTAAATATATTTTACTTGTCGATTTCATTGCACATCTGTCTGTCTGTCTGTCCCTATTGAAGAATAATATGTATGAATGTGCTTGGTTGCCTGTGTGTGTGTTATTAGATGTGTTACCTGGTATTGTCCATTAGCCAAATCCACGGTTATAGTGACTCCTTGATCCAGTTCCTGTGTAGTCATGATCTTAGAAAGCCATGTGGTACCCATGTCCTGATCATTGATGTAACTCAGTGGATGGGAATTAAGGTTGAGTCTTAAGACTCTGTCATTGGTGGTGTCATCAACACCATTGGGAATGCAGTATCTGTTAAGAGTGAAAGTTTTTAGGTATATTAACTATTATATTAGATATCTGAGAATACTGAACAGTAACATTAACTGGTGAAGCTTAATGAAGCCATTGACAAATAAAAAAAGACAAAAGGCAGTTTCATCAACATACAAAAATATTTATAATACTACAATGTTTAAATATACAGTCCAATATAGAAATAAGAAGTAATACTGTACCTCTCAACTAAAGGGTGTACTCTGGGGTGACTGGGAGGACAGCGACACTCTGACTGGGCATGGAGCATGGACAGGACCCCTGAGTACACCTCCACTATTTCCCTGTTAAAACAAGAAACAGCAGACTATACTTAACTATAATGTGACAATGACTAAAGGGTATGGCCCTAAAATAATATCATAATATCTCAGGGTATTTTGCGATTACGATATTTATATAAAGCTTCTACAGTTGCCATGGTAATCGATGTCTACATCAGTACTGGAATCGATTGGAATGCTGCGTTCCAGCTGCACCCAGCGGGCCTGGCTACGTCACGTTTTGGTTGCAACGCAGCCGCCGGAGCTGATTGAGGCCGTTCTACCGCGTTCTATGGTTCTACATGGTTCTACATGGTTCTGCACGGTGCTCGTGATTCGACCGGACATGCCGCAGCGCATTTTCAGAAGAGGCTCTCCTATGCTCTGCTTCAAATACGCCAAGTTTATTATACGACAGAAGCTGCAGTTCGAGCTGGGCAGGAAGTCAGACAACTGCATAGAACATCAGGTCATTTTTCAAAATAAAACACCCTGTACAGACTACCGACCGTAAAAACAGACAAAAAAAGAAACCATTTTAGCTACGTAACCTCCTTACCATTAGCCTGGCATCACCAGACTAATTCACAAAGGCGTAGTAGTCTGGAACCTCTCAGTTAAGTTTCAATTTCCAATGGGCATTATCAACGGGCGGAGACAACCAATCAGAGCAACGAAGCGCCGTCCTGCCGTACGGTACGTACTGCCAGAAGTTCGGCAAACACCTATTTCTTATCAATATAAAGTGCAGTTGTTTATTCTTCTTTTAGCAAAAATTTACCATCCAGTCTGTTTAATACTGCCGCTGTAGTCAGCCGGGGAACACGGACCGCCATCTTGGATATTTACAAAAGATACTTGAATGGCGCTCGTCTCTATCGGTCATCGTATTAAACCCACTTCATACAAGATAAACGCTTGTGATTGGTTAGACATATCTGCCAGAGCAATTGAAACATGAGCTTGCAGATTCGTCTGGTTCCCAGGCTAACTTACCAATGGTAGAAGCACAAAAACCAATGGAAAATGACCAAATCAATAAAATCTAAGCAAGTTAACAAAACCGGGAAGGCAAACGCTCCCCTTTGAAATGCTACCTGTGGGTAAGAAGCCGTGCGGAGGACGGAACAAAACCGTGTTGCATACATGACTTTATAGAGCCGTGCCAGGTGGAATTAAGGCCGCAAGTTTGAGGAAAGTATGATATCTTGTGCTAGCAATTTCCCTTTAACCATGCTTGTTCTTGCTGTGCGTAACGGTATGAAGTCATTACGTCAACAAGTCGGAATACAGCCATTATGACGTGAGGAACTTTTTTTAAATCGTATCAAAAATGATACCGGTTTAATCATTATCGATACAATATGGCACGACGAGCCTGGGAAGTTCCAGACTAATTAACAAATGCGTATTAGTCTGGAACTTACCAGTTCCCAAAATGTTGGGTATGGACTGTCAATACAATCCAATGACCAACGAGACAAGGCTTTGTAATAACTTAAATCTGGCACCTGTTGATGGGCCTTTGACTGAACATTTAGAGCAAAGTGGAAAATCAAAGGCATAATTTGAAAACTCAATCTTTCATTTTGTCTTACCCTAATCTTGATGAGAGAAACTTGTAAGCTCCAAGTCCTTACTGTGTGCAGTACATCACTGGTAAGCAAAACACTAATTGCCTTGTATTGAATTCCCAGGAAAATCCTCTGGAAGCAGTATGGATCTTAAGATGCAACGATTAGCTTTCCCCTTCTTTCCTCTAACCATCTTTACCTTTATCACTCCATACTGCTCCTCTTCCCTTGTTGCTTTAATCTATACAGTATCTCTGTCTATTTCTCTTCATTTCTATCCCTCCTTCCCTTTATTCTATCTATCTATCTATCTATCTATCACTTCCCCTGCTTTTCCTGT
Source organism: Lateolabrax maculatus (assembly GCA_031216445.1). NCBI lineage: Eukaryota > Metazoa > Chordata > Actinopteri > Acropomatiformes > Lateolabracidae > Lateolabrax > Lateolabrax maculatus. Next base: position 14,822,889 of record CM062198.1, read on the forward strand.
GTCAATTACGGTTCCTTTCCTTCTTCCTTCCAACAATCATTTCCTTTAGTCCTTTTTTGCTTCATACATTACTTGTTTCTCTGCCTTACTCTCTCCAACTCACCTGTTGGTCAGAGTGGAAGGATAAAATCTAAAGTCCTGCATCCGCCCAATGAACTGATTAGACCCTGGAGAGATGAAAAGAGAGGAGAAAAGAACATAAAGAAGGTGTTAATGGGTTTGTACTGAAGGCAGTGAGTGAGAGGATTTCACAGTATTTAGTAGATTATCTTATCAGTTCCTTGATACCAGCTAAGTGAGGCTGCCCACGGCTGCTTATAATGGCCAAGTTCATGATACAAAGCCGAACCAGATCGGCCACAGTCTACATTTGCTTCCACTAGAGAGCAGCAAGTCTTATAAGGACAAATTCATTAGCTTGGTTTGAGGCTAGGGCCAAAAACAAGTCTGTCTAACTGAACTGATTCTTGTCTGTACATGGTCCTTTCTCCAAAACCACTGTCTGTCTTTTCTTCTAAACTATGGACAAGAAGAAATTAAGGAGGATTTAGATCAGCAAATAACTATTATTTTCATCAATGATTCATCTGCCAAATACAATTGATTAATTAATTCATCATTTGGTCTATGTATGTCAGAAAATTTAGAAAAATGCCCTTTACAAGTCAACAGAGCTCAAGGTGATGTCACATGACTTGTGTTGTTCGAGTACAGTACTAAACCCAAAGATATTTAGTTTATTATCATATAAGACAAAGTAATCAGGAAATCTCCACATCTGAAAGACTGGAACTGGATTTTTTTGAAAGAGATTACTTAATCGGTAAATCAGTTATCAAAACTGTTGCAGATTAATCTTTTCATCCACTAATTTATTAATCCTTTTTTCTTTTATCTATAATAAATGTATACAGTAAGTTGGTCCAATAAGTGACAACAAATATTTTAACAGGAAAACAGGAAGAGAGAACTCTGATAAAGCTGGCAGACTGATGTTGAGAAGAAAGGATCGGCAAAGAGGGAACTGCAAAGATGTTGGACAAGCGATGCCACATATATAGAATATGCCAAGATGCCAAAGTCTCTTTATCAAGCCAACATACACCAGAATATCTCAAACATATGGGCACAATGTCCAGACACATGTGGATACTGGACTGCACACAAGAAACACCATCAAACACATAAATGAACACCGTCAAGCCTCCAGTACATCTCCACACACAAACATACATGCGTGACAATGTTGGAAAGAACATAAGAGACCCACACAGATGTTGTTGCTGGTCCAAAGAGAGCCCGAGTATTTTAGTGTCCAGCAAACTTCTGTCTAGTTTGACAACAACTCTTAGAAGAAGATAAACGTCTCTAAGCATCGACAGAACCCCTGCCATGCCCAGCTTTGTCTGTGAGTGTGTGTGTGTTAGAGGCTTTACTGTGTGTATTCCAAAAAAACATCCTTACTTTAGAGAAAGAGAGTGTATGAATGTGTGTGTGTATTTGCATTTGAGAGGGGCCATGTTTGGCCCAACTACAATGTGAGCGTGTGTGTGTTGGGTGGTTGTATGTGTGTGTAAAACAGAGAGAGAGAGAGAGTGAATGAGCGTGAGTGTTATGGGATGTAAGTGTGTTAGAACAGTGTGTGGTTGTGCAGCCTTAGGCTTTGGCTCAGGATTTCTTTAGCGTGTGGAAATGGGATTATGCCTTCCTCTGAAAAGCACTCTCCCTATTGTTACTGGGATGATGCAAGGTATAAGCCTTAATTCTCTCGTCTCTGTGTAGGTCTCTGTCTTCTCTCTCTGTGTTTCAGTTTCTGTCATCCGTCGCTCTCAGTTTCCTCTTCTGTGTTTTTGTGTTGTTAGAACTGATGGCAGTTAATACAGGCAACTAAGAGTTATGTGCCATTTTTGTCTTGTTTATTTCTTTTCCGTCCTTCACTGGCCCCGTCACTCTCAATATTTAAGATGATTTTACTATTTTTCTTAAAGTAGTAATCCTTCAGAGCGCCTTGGTAGCTGAACACCACATAACGTCACTCTTACCCCCCCCCCCCAATTGTTTCCTGTTTACCTCTTCACTGTCAAACTGTCCAATAAAGGTGTAAATACCCGAAAAATGATCAATAAATATATTAAAAAAAAAAAGATTTCAGTCGCAGGCTGCATTCCTGCAAGCACATGGTTACTGGTGGTAACAGCAATTGCAGTTTAATACTACAGGTCCCAAAACTGCAGAGAGCAAACTCTTTAAGCAGCTGGTTTGTCAGGGATGGCAAATGGACTGCATTTATATAGAGCTTTTATCCAAAGCGCTTTAAAATACAAATGCAACAGAAGAGCAACGGGTGTGCAACCAAACAAATTCAAGATGTTTTAATGGTCTTTTATTGGGCTTTTCCCATAGTGCCATTAGCAACAACAATCTTATTTAATGGTTTGCACTGTGCACATATTTTTCCATGTAACAGCAGGGCACAGCTAGAGTTGTTACTTCGCTGAGAATTTAAAGATATATATCCTACTGCCTGAAACTCTTGTTTCATTACTCCTCTTAATATGTCAAATGGATCCACTATCAAAATTTAAAAAAATGACCATCTCTACATGCATTTCATATTCCCATTGCAGCATCAACTTCAGTGACAAATACATTGCATTTCTTGTGACTGCTTAACAATAAAAGTCCCACTTTTGATACAACAGATCATGCTATCCTTATCTGCCACTTTAAAAATGTGGTTGGCAGTTAAAGCTCTGCTCTCGACAACTTCTCGCTGTATTTATCAGACACACAGTTTTCAGTTAGCAGAGTGGCCTCCAAAAACAGACATAGTTGTTAATCAATACATCTGATCAGCATTCGCATAATCAATCCACTGATCAGAATTCCAGACACAGCCCCCAGGTTCAACAACCACACACACACACACACACACACACACACACACTCGTTCTCTCTCTCTCCCGCGAGCCAATCATTTGTATTGATCACCACCACTGATGTGATCTTCAGCTGATCAGATGCTACCTGCCGTGAACTAGGGATCAATGCCTGATAAACGAGAAGAAAAACACTCGTTTATCACCCTGGAGATGAACGGATATCATTTTTCTCTCAATTTCTCTCCTATTGACTGTGAGACGGCTTCCAGGCACCACCAATCAATCACAGATGTGTAGTTGAAGGGGGATGAAGGCGGGGAGGAAAATAAAGGTGGAGTGGTCATTGACACCACATTTAGATATACAGACAAGATAAAGTAAGTGGTCATTTTTCTGCACGGAGGAAAAGACAGACAGTGGTCCTGATTAATGTGGAGGATTGTAAGTGGAGCTGATTTAAGATTTTTGCTGCAGTTTTAAACATTTTCAAACATTGATAACTGATTCTTGATAATTTCCTGGCTGGCAGTATTGGAACCGACCCAACTGACTCAATTCTTTTTTATTTACTGTTTTATGATTTTAAGATATTTTTTATGCAATACCACTGAGGGATTATAGGATCTAGGGAATATGGATCTAATGCATCTCTAAAACAATGTAAAAAAAAAATAAAAACAAAAATACATATGTTTAAAAAAAACAACCAGCCATCTTTACCATTGGAGCTGAGTCCCACCCACATGGCACCATCCTCGCTGATATCAGAGAGCCTGGCGTTCAGATGTTGTGTGCCAAATGGTGTCCCATCCTCCTCAAGCCCATCCAGGAATAGACTCACACGTCTATCATGGACCTGGAAATCAGTGTCATCAAATTGTCAACAAATCAGAATGGACCACAATAAACAATACATCACTTTATTTCCTTTTTCAGAGCAGCATGAACATATGATTAGGGTGAGGAAAGCCCGAGTAGTTTTTTCTGAAAAACTAACATCCATGTAAATCAGGGTTTGGGAGGATGTACAAAGACAATAAATTAATAAATCAACATTTACATGAAGCCTCACTGGATACCATTAACAGTCTATGAGCACCACAGTGGAACCCACGTACATGTAAGGGAGCGGCCTGAGGGGCAGGTGCAGCACTAAAGGCCAAGCAGCAGGTTACTGCTGTAACACAACGTCTCAGAGAGAGTGGCAGCTGCTCTGTGTGTGTATATGTGCATCTATCTACAAAAGTGTATGCAAGCACCATTGGTGTGTTTTTGCATATGAGTATGTGTGTGAGTGTGACCATGTGTGTGTGAATTATACATACGGCTAATCTTCCAGCTCATTTCCCCAGTAGCAGAGAGAGCCTCAGGCTAAACTGCCTCAGCCGCAAATTAGCTTTCTGTTTGACCAAAAACCTCCTCTCCGCTCCTTTCCCGATCTGCTGCATGAATATTAAAAACTGCACAGCAGACAACACTGTCAAAGCAGAAGCAGCTCCCTTTCACATCAAACCCAGGCAAAAAGAAAGATACTTTCATAAGAGCCCCCCCCCAAAAAAAAAAACTTGAATGTGTCCTGTCCTAGTCTCTCCCTTTACCCCATCCCCAAATCCTGTGTTTGGGAAACCCACTGTGGGACCACTGATAAACGTGACTCTCCCTGTATTACGAGAGTCTCCCTTTCCTTCTTCATCTTTCCCGTCTGTCTTCTGCTCTGGTCCTCCTTGCTTTGTCCTTTCTCCTCCTCACGAGGTCATTTGATTCCTCACCTTTTTTCCTGCATCTGAGTTCCCTCACCTCGTTTTCATTTGCTCCGTCTCTCTCCCTATTTTTCATAACTATCTTTACTTTCTCTTCCCTCTCAGTCGACAACTTCCCCCTCTCATCTCCCTTCCTGTCTCTTTCCCTCATGTTTATCTTGCCCTGTCGCTCTCACTTGTTGTCAGCTCTTTAGGGAAGTTGAAAAGGTGTGAGGAGGGAAATAAGTCCAAGTCAAAAAACGCCTTTAGGGGATGAAGGCAGGCCCAGACAAGTGTCTGCCTCTCAAAGGATAGTTAAGACGCCCAGACAGACACTTTCATGATGGCTGATTGAAGACTGGCAAGCGCACGAGAGCAGAAGAGAGAGTGCAGGAGCGAATAAGAGTGAAAAAAAAGGAAAGAGAAAAAAAAAGACAGAAGGGAGAAAAAGAAAAGTCAGAGAGCGAGTGTAAGAGAGGGAGCTAGAAGAAGGGCCCTCCTTAGGAATCTCTAAGCCAGAGCTGTGTGGCTCGTGGGGAGATGTGAGGCAGTTGTCAGGCCTGATGTAAATGAATCCTGAAGCGCTTCATCCTCCTTAGCCGCCACGCGCTCTTTTGAAACACAGCCAACTCCCCTTTGTTAGCTTTCACAAACACTTTCCCTCCGTTTTCCCCTTTCCCCGTCCATCTGTATTTTTACCTCCTCCTTTCCTCTACCGTTCTTTGTCTCTTTTAGCCAGTGTAACTTCAGAGTTCTTTGAGAAAAAAAGGGAAAGGAGAATTCTTTAGTGTTGGTAACTCATTTGGACTATGTCCACTAAGTCCAGAGAAAAGGAAATTACTACTTTAAACTTTACCTATCCTCTTCCCTTTATACAGAGTATAAAGTCACATGTATTTTGTGAGGGCTTTTAACTAAAGCACTTTAAGGTACCATCACTGCATGCATTTTCAGATATACACTGAGCTACAATAGAGCCCAACAATGAACACTAACTGTACTTAATTATTTGTTCACACGATTAAGTCAAGTCAAGTCAATTTTATTTATACAGCCCAATATCACAAATTACCTAATTTTTCCTCAAGGGGCTTTACAATCTGTACAACATAGGACATCCCCTGTCCTTAGACCATCTATACGGTTAAGGAAAAATCACTAAAAAGTTTGTGGAAAAAAACAGAAGAAACCTCAGGAAACACAACTGAGGGGAGATCCTTCTTCCAGGACGGACAGACATGCAATAGATGTCGTATGTACAGAGTAGACCAATAACGTAAAATGACAGAATGGACAATCAGGATGACAAAATTATAGATAGATTGTATACAGTATATGATTAATAATGGTGCAATATGGCAGTATATACTGTAAGTGTTCAATTTTAAATACCATTTAATATTGTGGTGTACATCAATTTATTTAATTCTACATGCCCAATTATAATCTTTTTTAGTGCAAGTTGCACCCATAACACCAAAGCTAAAACTCCAACTCTAAAATATAACTGGGATACATCTTTTTCTATAATCTTGCAGACCTAAGCTATAGGACAGTAATTTGATTCACACCTGGTATTTTTCTCAGCCGTTTTGTTTCTTCTTTCCTACTCTATGACTCAAGCTCTCTGTCACATTAAAATTGAAGCTGAAACTGGAAGGAGAGATGGGTTCAGCAGGGTTCAGTCCTGGGCCAGCCTGGATATTGAATCTAACCCCTGCACCACCTGTGGTCCCTGCCACCATTCATGGCTCCATTAGTACCTGGCCTGGTTGCCTACAGTTTTCTCCTTTAACATTCTTGCAAAGTCACGACTCATCAACTCAACAGGCACTACAGCCTTTTTACATTACATCTTTTACACAGTATATAATATTAGGTACATTTTAGCTGCAGTTATTTTATGACTTTTGCTGTTCTTTGTCCAAACTGATGGCTGTAAAATTGTCCATGTACTGTATCATCACCTATTGGGAGCGCTACAGGTGTTTTACCTCACTATCAAATTAAATGTACCAGTATATATTTTATATCTCTTCTTTGAGGAAAAAAAAAGTTTTGTTATTATCCTTTCCTTATTAAACAATTTCCTTCAACTTTGTTCCTAAAGGTTTCAAGCACACTTTCCCTGTGCAAAACCCGCCCCACTGGCAATGTTACCACCTAAGCCTCTCTAAAAGCTCAGGGAAACCCTGAGTGGGAAAGCTTTTAGTGATCTGTAGACTGGCATTTTGACTAAAGCTCTTCTCGATTTTCACACTCCTGCCAAGCCATGGCTCAGTACACAGTGTGGACAGCAGTGTTTCTTCTAAGCTCACTTTGTAGCTGTGGGCCAAAAAAGTAAAACGTGGTAGACAAAATATGAATAAATATTAGTTTGCTGTCATACAAAAATATTTATCCAATAATACATTCTCAAATATAACAGTATAATATTGAACTTTAACTTGTGTAACCAGCATGGAACAAAAATTCAGTTTTGGAAAAAAATAAGTATTAATAGGTAAGGAGAGGAATTAGGTGTTAATGTAAACTGGATGCAGTTTTTTTGCTGGCATAATTTTCAGGTATATAAAAAAAACTGAGGACCTGACCTCAAAACAGATAATGCAGGTCTGTGTCATTTGAATGTCAAATTCTCAGCAATGTGAGCAAACATATTGCTTCCATTGTCCATTGTTTGGTTGCTACAGCCTGTAAGATGTTACTTCAGAAACTTAATTTGAGAGCAAATAACTATGTTGTGATTATATTGTTGCCATAATCAATTCATAATAGTCCAGGAGAGGTTGACCACAACACACAGAGATGTACCTGAATAACTGTCATTATTCTAAACAGCAAGGGGTTATCCAAACATCTGACATGTTGCAGACAGTGTCAAACTTAAAATAACATTTTATTTATATGTGGAGAAGGGCTATCTTAGCTGCCGGTGACAGCTTGAGGTGAAAGTAGATGAGAGGGACCTTGAGGATGACTAATACTAGAAACCAATTCTAGATACATATTTTACTGCTGTCCGATTAGTCTATTAAGTACTAAAGCATCACAAGGCTCTATGCAGGAGCTTAATGTTATTTGTGTTTGTGTGTATGTGTGTCAAACACCAGTTTACACACACTGTGCTGTCCCTGTTTGACCTTTCTCACAGAGGATACTATTTCACCCTGTCGCCCATATCTTTCTCATTCTCCCAGATCACCTCCTCCTGATCAGAAACTCTGCTTGTCTCTAACAATGATATTTTTATTGACAAAATAGCTTACATCTCACTCTTATATTAACAGTTCACTCCTTCCTTTTCTTTTAAAGTGAACATGCATGTACATATTACCCAAAATAGAAGTGAGAAAAAAAGAATGTACCCACACTTCCATTCCAATTTGAAGAACTGTAGTCACTTACAGTAAGTACTCCTATGGGCTTGATATGGCATTTATTCTTTATACTAACTTATTAAGGTGCAGTAAGGGAACACACACATGTATGTTCCTTCAAACTTAAGTGCTAGTGGGTATCCTAAATAAAATATGAACCACAATAAGTCATATATCTGTACACTTACTATACATCTACAGTAACTAAAAGAAAAAGGAGACAAAAAAAATAAAAAATAGAACGGGAGCCAGAGCCTTCATTTACCAAGCTCCTCTCCTGTGGAACCACCTCCCAGTCTGGGTTCAGGAGGCAGACACGCGCCTCAATTTTAAGAGTATGCTATAAACGTGTTCAAAGGGAGTGTTTCCTTGCCACTGTCGCTAAGTGCTTGCTCATGGTTCGAATTGCTGGGTCTCTGTAAATAATATTTTAAAGAGTATGATCTAGATCTACTCTATAAGACAACTGTCTTGAGATAACTTTTGTTATGATTTGGCATTATACAAATAAAATTGACTTGACTTGACTTAAGGCAGGTTTGGCACCAGTGTAATAGAGCAGGCTGCAATACACAGCAATTGTTCAAAATACTTTCTCTTGTTCTCATTCTGTCTACTTAACCCCTACATCCTTTATTCTCACATCCTCTATCAACATTGTTTCTCTCTCTCTTGTCGGATCCCTCGCTCCTCTGCTGCTTTTCCTGATGTTTGTCACATTTGTGTCCTGTGCTTTTTGAGACATTTTTTGTCTACACCAATAAAATTAACTTTACTTAACTTTTCTTCATCTTCCTCTCCTGCAACACCCACTGCTCTAAATCAGTTCCTGTTCTTCTACTTCCTTTCTTTAAATCTTCCATCTCTCATTTCCATCCCCACATCGCCACCCTCCTCTCTTGAACTCTGCTCAACCATCTTTTGTTTTCTTTTCTCAGACCTTCCCCACTCTTGTTGCTCCTCTCATGCTTGTCTGCTCTTCCTTACCTATCTCTTCCTCTCCTTTTAACCTCCTCTAATCCCCGACTACCCGTCTCTGCCCCCACGCATCCCGCCTCACCAAACTCTCTCCAAGCAGCCACTTTCCTCCGATATGTTGCCCTGTGACTGACATGCCACTCACTGATAACACACCTCATTCCACAGCCAGTGAAGCTGTCATAAGGGGAAGGGTCAGAAAAGGAGCGAAAAAGGAAGGAGGAAAGGGAAAGAGCAAGTAAGTGAGATATGATGAAGGGAGGTTGGTGAATGAGAGAAAGACACTGGTGTTGATAGAAGAAAAGCAGGATGCATAGGAAGGCAAAGTGACATAGAAAGAGAGATATTTTGGAGAGTATACAAGGAGAGCAGGATAGAGACAAGATGTTTCTTGAGCAGAATCAGTTAATGAATGGTTGTTGCTCAACACAAAGGTGTCTTTTAGGAAAATCATTGACTATCGAGTCAGTGTTATTAAAAACAATGTGGGTGTTAATAGGGTTGAGCTTGAGTCAGAATCAATGTTAGTTGATTAGCAACACCTGGGTCCTGTCAAAATTCTTGGAGACAAGGGGGTGATATTAAACTAACTAATTTGAATAATAGTATGGGACTGGGACAGTAAAAGATGCTGGGCCAGTACAAAAAGGTAGAGGGGGTGAAGTGGGAATTAAGAGGAAAAAAAAAAAAATAGTGCAAAATGGTTCTTGTAAATACTTATTATGGTTGTTTAAAGTTATTTGTTTACAATTGAAATCACTGACTCTATTCCTCCCACACATGTGAGTATAACAAACAATGATGTCATTCTGCGGAAGTAAGAGCTCCCAAGAGCTCACTTAATCAAAACCTGATTATCAGTAGCTCAACTAAACAAACTGCTCAGCCCGTTTTAGTTTTAGCTTGTATCTATTAGCTAACACTTACAGAATTATAAAAGTAAATCGTTCATGTTTTAATTTGCCCTGAGAGGGGCTAAGAACTTCTTTTGGTCATGTGTTGTTGTATAAAAAGTTAATGAAGCTTGAACACAAACACAGATCCAGGCCCACTTCTCCAAAATCATCTTAAGGTTAAGATGATTTCATCTTGATAGACTTACAATTGGAGTAAGGTCATCTTAAATTTAAAATTATTTGGGAGAAAGCTTGCTGGATATTCCCATATACTCTTGTCCTCCACATGTGGACCAAAGTGAGTGAAATGATAAAGTGTAATGTGCCTTTATGCATCTCCAGCTCTCTACTTTTGCTTCTCCAGGCGTATTGTCACCTTTCCCTCTCTCTTTTTCTCACTCTCGCTCTCATGTTATCTCTCTCCCTCTCCTTGATATTCAGCCTCGAAGCCTCTCCCACCCTCTTTAGGCCTCTCTCCCCCCTCTATACTTGCCCTTACCCACTATGAACTGTTAGCAGCTCTGATGTACAGCCAATATTCTCTGTATCATATTAGTACGGCTGCAGTGTGTCAAGGAAGTGATAGGAAGAGGAGGATAGGATGAAAAGGAATAAAGAGAGAGAAAGAGAGAGAGAGAGCGAGAGAGAGAGAGAGAGAGAGAGAGAGAGGATGGAGAGGAGACACATTTGTTCTACTCATCTCAGCGCTAAAAGATACAATTACCTCTCACAGCATATTATCCATGTTTTATACCAGCCCAGGGCCCATGCCTTTGCCTTCCGACGCTCACCCCATGTAAGGCCCATATTTTAACACTAGCTATGACAGTTTATTTAAGAAAAGAAAATTGTCCCCAGGGAGATGGAGAGGGAGAGAGAGAGAGAGAGAGAGAGAGAGAGAGTGAGTGTGTGTGTGTGTGTGCAAGGAAAATGAGAGGGAAAGGGGGAAGGACAAAGAAGGTGGAGGGGGAGATACAATGAAAGGGGGGAGGAAATGAGAGATAGATGAAGCAGTAAGGGGAGGGAGAGAGAGAGAGATAGGGAGACAGAGAAAATCATCCTCAAGAAAAAAAGCAGAGACAAAAGATAAAGAGACAGGGGACATATATAAGGTGACACACAAACCTTTTAATAAAGACCATAAGTCTCTAAGACTTTTTTCTTTCCGAGCAGAAAGCAAAGAGGGGTCCCATTTCACAAATCAGAGACTTTCATGAGATCATACAAGGAAGGAGGAGCACATATAGTATCACACTGCAAGAGGAGTGAAACATCCAGAAATGAGATTTAGTAACAGGAATTAAATGCACCAGGTAGACTCGAATGGTCCTGACAAAGTATCAGGTTTCGGGGTGGGTTTGGACCATGTTGTTGCTTGAAATTTCTGGCTCTGTTCAGGTTCGGTTATTTTCAAATGTAATTCAGTAAAAAGTGTCTTTGTCTCGCCCACTTCTTTTTAACACCTTAACTTTGGGTATCTGCCCCTACTTATCCGATACCATTGTTGTTTTTTCTCCACATTTAAAATCTGTATACCTCACTGTGTGGAACTCATTGGAAATTATTTCATGTAATGAGTAATGGCATGACAGAATTAATATAACTTTTGCTGGAAACAAAGAAACTGTATTTAATGTGGATTGGACACAACATGGCCGATACCCAATCTGTTTAAAAACGTCAGTAACAGTGTATAGTGGAGTAGAGTATAGGTGGATCAGATCAGTGCATCCTTATCTCTGAATAAAACAAAGCAAAATAATTGCTTAGGATGTCAGGTTGTTTTTGGGTCTCAAATTTGGCAGTAACAGTTGGGCTCACTCAAGTCTGGTCTTAAAGACACAGGTATGAGCTGGGTTCAGGCCTCAGTTTCAAGTCAGTGCAGAACTCCAGGGAGGAACATTAGTTTAATATCCACTCTTGAGCATCTTCTTCTTAAAATATTCTGTTTTTCTTTTGCTCTTAATAGGGTTACTAACCTATGCCATGCAACTTCTACTTTAGAGTGCATATTTCTAGAAAGGGCAGGTTAACATAACATATGCTCTTTGGTGGATCCTTTTATCCAAAGCACCTTGCAGCACCCTTGCTGCGTACATTTTTAGCACTCATATCTCACAGCTCCAGTGGGAATGAAACCCCTAACCCTGGCCATGTTAGTGCCTTGCTCTCACTATCAAGCTGGACCAGAAGGCACACCTGCATGAAACACGTGAAATAAATAAATAAATAAATAAATTCAAAAGGCAGTAAAATTTTCGACCCCCCCCCCCCCCCACCACCACCACACTCACACACACACACACACACACACACACACACACACACACACACACACACTTCTCTCCCTCTGTCTCACAATGTAATTGATGCCAGTCTCGTGCCCTTTCGCCTCCTGTGCCAGCAGGCAGAGGGCTACCATAGAGGTGTCCGCTTCACCCCTACATAACAACCTTGCCTCACCTTCACACACGCACACGATCACACGTACACAAACATAAATATACTTGTATTCAGTGCACATGCATGCACGCCAGCACACACATAGAGCTTACAGAAACATGCACAAAAAGTGCCTCCATGCATGTCTATCGAGTGCATGTACACACACATACACACTCACTTTCACTCAATCTCACAATCTGTCTCTGTCACTCCAGGTGGGACAGAGAGAAAAGCAACGGGATAAGTATATGAGGCGTTGGGCGGTTAGTCTGCATGTGTGTGATACAGTTTTGCCTTTTAGCCAGAAAGCAGCAAACACTTACAAATACATAAACACTTTCTATTAAGCTCAACTTTAGCTACTGCACACGTCATCGGTCATTTGCTTATTAAATTGAGTTCTATTAAATTAGTGTTCTAATACTAATATTAAATTGCAATGTTATTATATTCTCTTACAGTAAATATTTACAGATACCTTATAGTTATTTTACAGTCATTAAGCAGCCTGCCACAGCAGCAGTACCCACTTCACTACTTGGAAGACTAAAATATTGAAATCAGAGGATAAATTGGATAAAGCATACATGTATAAGTTTTACTGGAAATTAAACATGTACCAAAACAGGAGCTGCTTACACCAACAACAAACACAGAAGAAGAGGTGAGGAGAAGTAAGGAAGAGGAAGGCAGAGGGAGGAAGAAGAGAATGGGAAAGGCAGAAAAAGCAGAGCATGCAGGAGAGACAAATCAAGGACAAAAAAAAAGGAACGCAGAATGCAAGAAGGAAAAAGGAAGACAAAACCAGTCTCAGAGAGAGTGGGGCGATGAGGCATGTGCACATGCATCTGTGCCAGAAAGAAAGAGATGGAACAACTGTGGTGGGCTCTGATCAGTCACTGCAAATTGGTTGCCTTCTGCAAAGGCCAGACTAGTCCATATACAGACATACAGACAGGCCAGAGTCTTCCGGTGTAATTGTGCGTGAAAACATTCATTAAGCTTATTATGGCATTCAGTAGAAGTTTTAGCAGCCAAAGTGTCTAAGAGCAGAGTAGCGAAGCAGATGAGCTGTCAGGGTCTAGAGAACAAATTATAGATTAGATAGGAACAACTAGTTCACTCCCTGCTATAAATACATAGATGGATGTGTGTGTGTGTGTCTTTGTCATCTTTACTTGACTTTAACTGTGACACAGAGACTGACCCATGTACAGTTGTTTTTCATCTTTTCCTAACAATTCTGTTTTTCCACTCTTTTCTCCGTCTTTAGCAACAGGTATGAGGCCTATGAAGGAAGCAACCAGCCTTTTCTCTGTGTCTGTGCGTGTGCTGCTGTGTGTATGTGGAAGCAGTACGTACATATCCAGTGTGTTCGTGTGTAAGACAAGAAGAAAGAGAGTGTGTGTATGTGCGTGTACACACGAGTGTTAAACATTCATGCTGCCGTGTTGGGTCGTGATGGGACCGGTGTGACTGGTTGTCCCTGCCACTGCCTCATCCGATAATGCTGATTTGCTCAGGCACTAACAGACGGACCCCTCTGGGGCTCCTCTAGGCACACAGTCAATCACTGGGACTCCAAAAGATAGTACTCCAAAGCTATTTAAATCGTGAACTCCCTTCCTTTCTCTTCTATCCATCTTTTACCTTATTCATCTCTCCGTTGCTCTTTACACTGAAACCTACTCCTAGATTTGCCCTAAGACATACAGTACATCTTCAACTTTCAGCTTTTTATGTTTCTATATACTCTATATATTACATATATATATAGTAATTGTTTCTTCAACTTTTACTATAATAATACTATAGCACAAAGTGCAAGACATCAAAATGAAGATGCACACACAAAAAGGAAACACATGCAGCTCATTATTTTCCCAACCCCACCAATGTAAAAACAGAGGCCACGATGTCAATGCCAAATGTCCTCATGCAATCATGGTACTGTGAGGCATTTCAGATAAAAAAACAACCATCAAGAGAACAAGTTATGTTAATTGCAAACCAATCATAAGCCACTGTAACACCAGTTGTAACCATCTCTCCTTCATCCACAGCAGTATTAGAGATAATTTTTCTATATACAAGGAGAGCTACCGATTAGTAATAAATTCTGGTGAAAACTACAGGAAAGTGAGTCCCACAGTAAACTGACTTTGTAACCATCACTTAACTACACTGAGCCACCTCCCTCACTTTCCCCCATCTCTCTTCCTCTCTCAGTCCCTCCCTCCCCCAGGCTACCTTTTCCTCCACTACTCTCGACATCGTTACCATAATCAGATAAGACAACTACCTAGGGAGCACCAGCATCCCTACAGCACCTTGCTCCTGGCACCGTGTGTATGTGTGTGTGTGTGTGTGTGTGTGTGTGTGTGTGCGTGTGTCAGTGTGTGCGAATTGCTCCTGGCACTTGGAAACCCGTATTCCTTTTGACTGTCCTTTTTGGTGTTTTGATCTTTTCAAACCGACAGATGACTGGTGTGTGTGTGTGTGTGTGTGTGTGTGTGTGTGTGTGTGTGTGTGTGTGTACTGTATGTGTGCAAGAAAGGTTTTCTAAATTACCCAGCTCCTTTATAGGGTAATGTCTGTATTGTGGCTGACAGGTCTGTTACAAATTAGAGTAACAGAGTGTGTGAGTGTGTATCTGTGTGTATGAGCGAGAGAGCAAGTAGATAAGTGTGGGTGCATGCATGAGAATGGGAGTATGCGAATGGTGTTTGAGTGTCAAGGATGATCATGTTATTCTACTGAATGGTCAAAGCAGATCACATCACCATACCATTAAACGAAAGGCAGACTGATTCACAATAATGCACAAGACACACACACAAAGTTTCAAAACACCTCCAAGCTACACCAATGCAACACATTTTTTGCAAAATCCCAACAAGCCCTACATCTTTTCATGCCTATGTGGACGTGAACAACATACACAATACTGTACATAGACATATATAAATACCTGATCGCTACAGGGCATACACACATACTGTACAAACACACACACACTTGCTAGCAATTGAGCCATCAGCAACACTACATTTAGCCAACGACACACTGAACTGCCAAATGATGGTAGCAGGCATCAACACCAATCAGCCAGCCAGTAAAGTAAACTGTCAAGTTAGATTTTCTGGCTAGGCACAATAATGTGCCTTTTAAGTATTGGTCAACATGTATAACTTCCATATTTAGCCCCCTTGCTTTGAATCTACCTGCATTTGCCCCCCACCCCCGGCCCCCTATTCTCTCTTTTAAAATCATACTGTGCGTATTACATTTAATAGTTTAGAAATTGGGAAGGAATTAGTTCAGAAGAAAATGTAATAAGGCCTATTAAAATTCATGCCAGCTCAAATAAAGATTTTGGCCCAAAGATTATACGGAATAAAAGTAGACAATAAAGACAAAAAAAACTTAAGTTACTGACACTTATAGTGACAAGGCTTGTTATGGTGACCATTTCTCCCCAAGTAGCCCTGGTGTTATTCAGAGAAGCTGAAAGAGAAAGACTATCCAATGGAGAAATCTGTAAAATGATACTCTTCAACAGACCAAATACCCAGGCACACACACACACACACAAACACAGATTCATTTGGAGCCTCAAAACTCTCTCCACTTCACTAGCTGCCATTTTAGAAAGATCAGAGCTAATGAAAGCCTCTTTTTGTCCATGACAGCCTTGTATTTCTAACTTCTGATGCCTTCTAAAATTTCTAGTTTAAGTACCACGTGGGTCAACTGGTTCTGAAGAAACAGAAAAGGAAAGAAAACACCAAAGAAATACATACATGCATACATTTTCACAGTACATCACACCACTTACAGAGATGTGCAATTTTCCTGTTTTTCATATTTTTCCTTTTACCTACTCCTTCAAACATGCAACATGGTTCTCCATAACAATACAAACAGATTCAAAGTTTAGCTGTAAAATAATCTAATATCACTGATCCACAGATATGGAAAAATATTTATTTTTGCAAACAATTCTTTAATTATCATCCTCACATTCTGTTACTGAATGTACCACATTTTATCTACAGGGTCTCCAGTGTACCAGAACAACCTTTGAATTACAAAATAACAAAGCACTATGTTATCCACAAAAATCTGAAAAGAGCCACCAATTAGAAACTGTTAACCATAGAAAATAACCACAGACATAAATAGATTAAATAAAATTAAAAATAATAAAAAGTAAAATTCAAAGAGTTCCAGGGGTCCAGTTAGTTTTCCATACAGAACATAAACATTCTTTAAATGTTTTCCATGTATGTGTGTCTGATGTAATGTGTATGCCCCTGGCCCCCGGCAGCTGTGCCAAAGCAGTTGTTTGCCAGTATAATTACCACTAGCTCATATAGAGGAAGAGAAAATGATGGACGGAGAATAAAAGAGAAACACGGACAGAGAAGAAGACAGAAAGGCAGTGTATCTGTGATAAAAAGACACCATTCCTTTTCACAACCCGTTTGACAACAGTTAAACACAAACCTGGTGGTGCTAAGGGAGAATGATTGAATTTCATGCACAAGAACGCACCTATGAATGCACATAAACATACATGCTCATAATCATGGGCCTCTCATAATGACCAACTATGGCATGTTTAACAGGGCAGTGGTCTCTCGTGCCAACATCGGGGTTGAAATCTGTTACCTGCAAAACAAGGTGTGTCCACCTCTCCAGTGTAAGCCTCCCCTCTGTTCTGAAGCTGATGATCAAAGGAGTCCGACTGCTGGGCTGACGATACCGCATGATGACCGCCTGCTCAGACACTGTCACAGAAACAAACAGCCGATCCCCTGAGCTCTTCTCCAACAGCATCCTGAGGGAAACAAAAACACACAAACACACACACAATAAAGAAGAGAAATAGTTCAGAAGCAATAGACAGTCCAGTTTGAATATTTGGTAGTTATAAGTTGTTATAACTAAACTCAGAAAACAGAAGGAAGAGTGGACTCCAAAACCCATGGAGTCGAGTGTCACTTCACGCAGTCTCTCATTCTGACATTTACACATGGAATATCAATATTTTACATGACTGCCAGCTTTCAGCTGCTACACTGGGTGCAGACACAGACACACACACCCTCCTGTGTCATATTAACCACCATCACTGACATTTTATGGGAAATCATGGCTTTTATGAACCCAGAGCCACATACCCCATAAATCACAGATAGATGTATGCATGAGAAAAAGACCATATGTATGTATGTCTGCACATGCATGTGAGTGTGTGTGTGTGCCGTGCTTGCTACGAGTGGGGGAGGAATCGATTCTTAGATGCATCGCCATTCTCTCTTGAAAGATTACGTCTGGATGCAGAAAACTGAATAATCGGAAATTTAAAACTCAGTTCTCGACATTACGATCGCCTGTAACAATTTTGTAAGTGTGTTCCTTACGACTGCCACACAGTTGTCCCTACCCGATCAGTACATCCTGCCTGATAGGTACTTTAAACACTCTTTTTTATCCCGGAGCAGATGATGGAAGTAGCTGCAAGTGAGCCATCTTGCTTCCTTCTCATCACTGTTCACAGTTGCATATGCACAGTACCGATCTGGCAGGATGTGGATCATGATGTGGATGCAATCCGACCGGCACCCTCTGGCCTAAAAGCTAGCGTATGGAGACATTTTGGCTTCTATGACGAAGGGGAAAAGGGACCTGGACAAGAGCCAGACTGTGTCAAAGTTGTGTATTAATAAAAGATAATGGAAGTACATTGATTGGTTTATTTTAATTATTCGTCATTACCAAGACACTTTGTTTTAAAAGTAGTGAGTACTCACACAGTGAGAAAAAATAAATCATGTATAGAAATCAAAAAATGTTATGCATCAAGATGCATCAATAATCTTTTTATAATCACATCGTAGCCCTCTGAATTGTGCCTAGAGATTCCCACGCATAATGCCTGTAGGGAGAGACAACAAGATAGAAATTCAGTTTTCTATTATATAAGATCAAGAAAACCAGCACATTTTTGTAGCTGCTAGGGAAAACTGAGGTGATGGCTGGGGAGAAGACAAGTTATTCACAAAATGTCAAGCTTTTTTTTTTTTTAAAATAAAGCACAACAAAATAAAGCCTTCCATTATCTGTGTAATTATGACGTACACACTTTATCCTTTGTGTTGTCCATGAAGGAAAGTCCAGTGCATGTAACCGATTTAAAATAAATATCTATTAAAAATGAGAATCCTCAAATAATATAAACATAACTTCATTATCAGTTCCTGAAAGTTAAGCCAAATATAGTCAAAACTACGGTCTGTAAGAACAGGTGGCTGGCTCTGTTCATTGTTCAGATGAGGGAAGGGATGTGGAATCACAGAGAGGGAGAGACAAAGAGAGGGGTGAGGAGAGATGGACAGAGGTGAGGATAGAGACCTCCTTTCATCTGGCTTCTTTGATGGCAGCATGATCGTCTCTACAACAAAAGACTGACAGCCAGCGACAGCAACAGAAAGAGAGGGAGGGAGAAAGAAGGAGGAGAGATATTACGTCCTTTCAGACGCATTCAGCCATACAGGTGTCATGTTCGGCAGACTAAGACAACAAGATTTGTCAGTCATCTGAATCCCCAGACAGACAACTTCACAAACAAAATCACAGCATGAAATTTAAAAGGAGTGATTCGATCGGTCTGATTCTCCTTCTCAGAGTTAAACTCAACTGAGAGCAAGATTTAAACTGAACATCCAGTACACATCCTAGAACACACATGCAACCTGTCTAGTGTTGCGCTAAGTCTTTTCTTCAGACCTTTCACCACTGCAACGTTATCAGTCACTTTTATCTTTTCAGCACATTGTGTAATATGTGAATGTTGTCAGCCTTTATCTCATGAAAGCCCAACAAAACCATAACAGCATATTTAGAATGTTTGTTTAATCCACAAACATATCATTTTCACACTCATTTTGCTAGTAATTTATCTAGTCTGTCAAAAGGGTACAAAACACTACGTTAATTACACAAATTACATTTTTTCTATTAGCCGATATTAGCATAACACACCTAAATCTATGACCAAACTGTCAGCTGTCTTGTTGCATTTTGGGTAATGTAGGTTCCAGGTTTTGACAGGAAGAAGAATGCGTTGAAAATGAAAAAGATGACATCTCTGGTTCTGCTGCATCGGTTTTGATTATTTTATTTGTGTCCAAAGAGTCCAGCCATATTATGGGAGTGCAATGCTAAATCGGTGGATTACTCTTTTAATAGCTAAATTTCACTAACAAATACTCAAAACAAGCAATTACAAACCAAAACATCGTGTATCTTTAACCTATTTTTAGTTTCATGACAAAGCATCCCAGGATGTTCGAGCAATCTACTTTAAGTGTTGCTGTATGCTGGAGGAGATACGGTGACAAGCAAAACCAACCGATCTCTTTTCGTGTGTGCATGTGCCTTTTGTGTGCATTTGTGTGTGTGTGTGTGTGAGAGTGTGTGTGTGTGTGTGTGTGTGTGTGTGTGTGTGTGTGTGTGTGTGATTGCAAGCTGATCTGAGTGTAACTCTGCACCGTCCCAGCCTTGCCTGAAACATACCAGCACACTTCATCCCCTGTCTCTCACACACAACATGTCTAAGTAGGACATGACAGCCAGTTGTTGGCGAACATTTCCTGATAGTGATACTGACCTGACCAGACTTGACCTGGTGGCTCCTTGTTATTAGATCAATATCACACAGCTTTCACATTGTTTTCAATCTTTGAAAATCATATTATATATCATATCAGGACGGACATTTGACTGTATATCATGGCAGCAATGTGTTTCCAGCAGGGAGCTATATTTCATCAGTAGACCTGGATAATGTAGCTTCTGATACTGCACATCTGTAATTGTGACTCATACTTATGATGCACAAATTATTTAGATTATTTGCCACTTTTCTGTCAATGAGATTCCAAAGATATTAATATATACAGTGTATCCTCATAATACCACAAAATTGAAACAACTGTATCTGTATTACTGCATTCTTTTCTTCTTCTCTTCCATCTTCTCACATAAAACAATTTCTACAAGAACTCTTACTTGAGAAAAACTTACAGCCTTACACCACTTAATGTGTAAAGTAACTACTATGGAAAAACAAGGAGCAATATAGAGAGAGAGAGGGCATGGTCACAATAGGTACCATTCTGGGCATGAAACTGGAGCCAGTTCTTTTAATGTCACTATGGACAACAAAAAAACACCATCTTTAAAGGAATGTGACATTTGTAATATACATTTCAACTTTTCCACCTGCCAACCAGCCATCCCGTACTCCATACTCTGCCTAACTGCACCTGTTCGTATGACCCTCTATCTATCTGCTGCCTGTAAACTAGTACCTGTCTGCCTTAGCCCTCTGGATGTTGCATCTGGTCCGACTGCTTTTTCTTTGCTAATATTAACATGCCTTAATAAAGACAAGTTTTCACTGCTATGTCTGATGTGCCTTTGGGGTTCATCTTTTTCACTGAGATCAGAATATATCCACCAGTTATCTTTAACACTTATCCCTGGCTAATATAGAATTTCACACAATTTCTGAAGCATTTGTAGTTGTGTAGTGTTTGTAATGAATCACATGCTGTGGAGTAAAACCCGGGTAGTTTATCCAATTTTATCCAGTCAAAGTTACTGGATGACCTGTCATACACACACACAGAAAAGACCAGCTGGCTGTCATGTACACTCACACACAGCTGTCATGTATCTGGCCTTTGCTTCAGTGCACAGAAAATTAAATAAGAAAAAGGATGTCATTTAAAGAGGAAGCCCATTTACTTCTGTCTGTAAGGAGTTTACTGGACTATTCAGAGAGAAATAGCTAGCTAAGATATATCCAAAGATCAATTGTCCATCAATATATTTTAAACTCACATCTCTCCAGGAGAGCTTGGTTTTATCCACACTGCCAGGGTGAGGGAACCCAACGCTCCTAGTGACTGCGAGGGGGGAGAGACCAGACATCCATCCCGGACCGGCTGAAACAGCACACTACTGGATCCACCAGAAACACCGTCTGAACTGGTAGTGGTTCCAGTCTCTGTCTGGGTCCCAGGACGAGTGTCATTACGGTCTTCAGTTACACAGGTACCCCTGGTGGAATAAAGTTTAAATATGTCAATATTTATAATATGTAAGTGTTTTATAGACATGACAAAATTATATTATAAGAGCTCTATTATCGTATCACCAAACATATTTTACCAGCTAAGTCAAGTCTTTGATTTTGTATGGACCGAAAGGTCAGAGGTCATGATAAATGATATAGCTTTCTAAAATACCTTAGTTACATTACTAGGAATTTGATCTACCTACCAGTGTGCAGGCAGTAGCAGTGGGGCATACGGAGGTGTGGAGGATCTATAAGGACACTCCTGGACACAGAAGGCCTTATAACATGTCATCAGCTCAGTCTGGGAGGACGGTGACTGGCAGTAGCTGCTCCGCTCTGGAACCCCACAGGTGGAACGAGCCGGAGAGGTGGACACGGGTTTAAAGGCAGCAATGTTCTCCATTCGTGGGAAATTTCCCTGAGAATGAAAACAGTTTAACAAGTATTATCACTATTTAATCTGGGTCTCTTGCTACTTTTACTTGTTTGTAGCGGCAGCAACCTGAGCCAATTTGCATAAATATATCAATAACTTTGTGAGAAAAAAAGACAGTGTTTATTTGGACAGATTTGTTACATGCACTTTACTTTGTAGCTCCCAATAGGCCATTTTCACGGAAGAGATGTTGTCATGTCACAGTAGGTGTAAATAATAGTAGTAGTAAAAGAACGGTGTAAAGAATAAAATGAATGATGGCTGAATTCCATGTAGCTGCTTCAGTTTCAGGGTCGTGGTGTTGTACACGCTGGCTCACTGTCAGACCGTCATGACTTACTATGACACTTGAATAGGACAGTCATTGTTAATGTTATTAGTAAACCTATGATTTTCCTACAACGACAAGTCAAAATGTCTGCTGTGAAAAAAGCCTATTTGAAACTTATTACATAAATGAATATACAGTACATTGTATGATATTGCACACAGCCTTTGGATCAGTAATAAGAACTGGCTCTTGAAAGCCACTCTTACCTGTGATGAAGCAGGTTTTGGACACAGGCTGAAGAGGAGGAGAGTTAACCAGAGGAAGATATGATGCCACCTCATCCCTTTCATCATGTTTTTCTCCCTCTTCACTGCTCCTTCAGTGATGTTTATCAGGTGAAACAGCCAAGGAAAAACGGGCCACCTCTTCCTTTTCCCCACAGTTTTCTCCCTTTGCTTGATTTCACCTTCTGCAGCTGACAGAATCCCAGAGACATCTGTCCTGCGCTTGTTGTTTCCTTCCACACATTTACCCCCACTTTTGAGGTCTTCTCTATCTTCCTTGTTGCGTTTATTCCGTAAGTTACACTGCTCCTCTCTCCTTACTCTGTTCATCCTCTCTCTGCTGACTCCCCGCCACCATGTTTGCCTCTTCCATTTCGCTTTCTCTCCCTTCGCTCCTCCCTTGCCGTCTCTCTGTTCAATCCGCCTCCGGCCTTCGACCCCACAAGACTCTAAAACCGGATTCGCCGAGGGCTCCAGCGTGGTCCCAGGTTCTAGAATCTCAGAGAGGGGTTCCGGAACATTCCCGGAGGCAGAGGGATGTTCAAGAACCTGGATTTCTTTCGGAAGCCTTCCAGCAGCGCTTGAATAAGTGATGACTGTCATGGTTTCATGGTTCCAGGGTTACAGGGACATTTTTTTTTTACAGGCCAGTGCCCCTAGGGTGAGGCCGCGAAGCTTAGCTCTCTGTTACACTGTCTCCGTCCCTAGAGCGCACACACACACACACACACACCCGCACGTGAACCACAACCAAAGCCTTCACATGATAGGTAGGATTTCACAATCTAGAGAGGGAAAAGAGAGAAGGAGAGAAGGAAAGAGAGACGTGGTCAGACCAAAATCCAACATGAGACAAATCTGAGGAGAGTGAAATGCCATGCAGGCTATTCCCTAGCCAAAGCCTACACTATCATGTACAGCTTGATGGAGGCACAGCTCAACTGATACTGCTACATTGCTTTCCCCCTTTCTTCATTTCCCATTGAATTAAACATGCCCTTTTTCCTCTGGCGTCTGGCCTCCAGGTTTTTATCCAACCGGACGGGTTTTTTACACATAAGTTTGTTGGAAAATTGAGGCTTAGGCCAAAGCTCTCTTCATTACAATACTTATCAGCTTCAATTTCACATTTTGACACACACACACAAAAAAATAAAAAAAAAGATGCCAGCAGTGCAGTCATCCCCTGGTGTTGAATTACCTGGAGCCCACTCGCCTGCAATGTCCGTTAGAAAATAGGAGAGCCCGCGGGGTATCTAATAACGGGTGCTGTATGCCGTACAAATTTGTAAATCATATCGTAACATGCTAAAATATCTGTTACCTGTGGCTGTGGACTCCCAGCGCAGAGCTCTGTCCCCATCACAAGCGCGGCGTCGAGACACGTTGCACCTGTTGCTCTGGCGTGAGTCGAGCAAAACAAGCTGTACCTGTACCCCCCCCCCCCCCCCCCCACACACACACACACACACACACACACACACCTGTCTGTCAGCCACAGCGGACACGGCTCCAGTGGAAAAAATAGTCCTTTCCAAACATGACTTTGAATTGTTTTGTCCGTCACTCCGGCCCACACACTTCGACACAACAACTGAACTTGACAAAGCTGCCCCTGTTTGTCTCCCCCCCTCCCTCTGTCTGTCTTACCTCGCTCGTTCACAACACGCGGCACGCCGCGCTAAGGAGATTACCGCGGGACGCCATCTGGCCGCCAGCGCCGGCGGCGGCAGGATACCGGGCGCAAAGTAACGGCGTTACTCCCGCCGGGAGCCAAGTAACGGAAACTTGAGAGCCGGCGTGAGAGCACACGGCCGCTCTGCGTCCGTTACTGCGTGCCGAAGACTGTCCGCGACGGCAAGTATTAGAAAGCCTAATTACCCCCTACCTGGTTGTGATGCGTTACCCCCCCCCCCACACACACACACACGCACACACACACTCCTACGTGCGTCTGGGTTTCACACAAGTGGCTCTCAGAGGGGAACGCCACCGCCGTCGCTAGGCAACGGTGATGCGCTCCGGCCGGAGAGCGTGTGGGCAGAAAAACACCGGACGGACTCCACCAGTCAAATGACTGTTTCACTGCACTACTAACATCACCGTTTAAGGTTGCAATGTATAATGTCACTGATGAGTAAAAAAAAAAAACAAAAACAAGCATGGATCCATGAAAACCAGTGGTGAGCTCTCCAACACTGGCACAAAAAAAAAAAATCCATGTCTGTCCACTTTCCACACGCTAAATTGCTTTACACACATATTAAGTAAGACTGTTAAATGTATACATGTTTTAATAACTCCAGATAGATTGGGCATATATAGGTGACATGTTTGTTTTATTTAGCTTAGGGCTACCCATTCTTTTGACCTTGTTAGCTAGTGTGTGTGTGTGTGTGTGTGTGTGTGTGTGTGTGTGAAAGAGAGAGAGCTGCAGAGACACTGAGAAACAAGAACCCTCTTTACCCCATGAAAACAGAGGAAAAACTTCAAAGAGGGCAAAAACAGACAAGAAATACCATAATAGTATAGGGAACTGTATTAACCAAAAACATAATCAATAAAATGTTTGCAATTACAATTAGACATACTCCGTCAATACCTATGTGAAATTACAAAAGGGTCAGTAGTGGATCTGAAATTAGTCATTCCAAGCTCACTATTTACTGATGGTCCCTGTACATAGCTTACAGATATAGATCTGAAATGAAAGAAGCTCATTTTTAAGAATATTTAAATGGAAGCCCTTTAATTAGCAGGAATGCCAGAATGAGAGGCAAAGGAGCTGGCAAGGTGTCTTTCCCTGTCAGCAATTTAATGGCAGTCACCAGGGATGCACTGCTATGTGTGCTATTAATTGGGCCCTGGTAACAATTAACCATGAATTACTAATTGGAGTATGTGTCTGTGATGAAACCCTGTATGCAAAAGTGACCTAACTATGTATTGTATAGCTGCTGTTAATGCTCTA
The DNA here is from genome assembly GCA_031216445.1 of Lateolabrax maculatus. Lineage (NCBI taxonomy): Eukaryota > Metazoa > Chordata > Actinopteri > Acropomatiformes > Lateolabracidae > Lateolabrax > Lateolabrax maculatus. Next base: position 14,848,325 of record CM062198.1, read on the forward strand.
TGATACATGGCTGATAATTACAACTATTTTTTGTATTTATATGTGTATATATCCTAAGTTTATATTAGCAGAAGAAGAAAGTGAGGGTGTATAATACTGACGATGTGCACATATGACAACAAGAGAAAAATGTCGCCAACAAATCTTATCTTTTCTTTTGCGTCTTTCTTTGTTTTACTTCAGGCCTATAAAATAAACAATTTTAGACAAACGTTCTAAATTAAATTTTTTTCTCTCCGATGACCTAAGCCAGTTACATGCATGAATCCTCTAGTTTCATAAGGCTGAGCATCTACTAGCAAAATACAAACAATCCCCTCAACACACACACACACACACAAGCACTAGCTCAAGTATACAGTAGTTTAGACTTCCACTGTGTGCATAAGCGCTCTGCATTTAAATTGTGTAAACATTTCTACCAAAAAATGAACCTCTCTTATATTTTTCCCTGCCGACAAGTTTTAACGTTATCATACTAATCGCGTTTGAACAGCTGCAATTTGCTTTGGTTGAACAAAGGCATTCTAACTAGGTTTTAATTAAGTGTTCCTAATGACCTTAAGGAGATTAGAGGTTCGCCTTCTAATCAATACCAGGCAGAGAGGAGCAAAGGGAGGGGAGAGGAGGAGAGGGGAGGTGGCTAGGGGCTAGGATAGAGGTAGGGAGGAAAGGGGCGGATAAGGAAAAAGAAGGAGAAAGCAAAAGAGGGAAGGAGAGAAGAGGAAGTGGATGGTGGTGGGAGAAGGAGAATGAAATTGAATGGAGAGAGGGATGAAGGATAAAAAATGGAGTGGAGTGGAGTAAGAAATAGAATTGTAACTAACTGTGAGTTAGTCTTCAGTAGCCAACAAAATGATAATATGTTTTTAATGCTTAAAGGCATCAAGAAAAACTGGTTACTGGTTAGTGATAGGCTGTGCATTTTCACACAAGCAACCATTCACAGGCGAAGCATGACCATCTACTCAGAAAAGAGTTTGAACCTTCTCTTTTAGCATCCCTTGTCGTATCTTCCTCCTTTTACTTCTTTCTTTTCCTCTGAGAAGGTGAAAATGACATCACACCACTGTGTCAGGTAGGCTATGATCATCAAGGGCTTTGTTAGCCAAGAAGAGTTTCTCTTATCCTCTCCTCATAAGACATTTGCATAGATTTGCACAGAGTGTGTCCACATGACAGAGAATCTAGTCATACATTGATTGTACTAATTTATTCAGCCAGGCGCATTCAATTCCAGAGATTGAAGTGCTATCACACAAACGGGATTAAAACCGGATGACGATCGCGCAATTAATATTGTCTCATTTTCTAAATTACTTATGTATGACTTATATTTTGCTAAATTGTGTTTGCTGGTCTAATAACATTAAGGGTAATATGGTAAATGTAGGCTGTAAATGTACCGTCTCTCTGAATCTCCAGAGCAGCATGAATATGTATGGAGACATCCTTGGCCTCGCTGCTGATTAGGAAAAGTGGAATAAATTGACGGTTGGGCTGTGTGTTTTTTAGCAAAATACAATATTAGGTTGTCCATATGGTAATGTTACACACACACACATACACACACACACAAGCACACATACACATCTATTTTAGGCCTGAATCATTCAAGAGCAATTTTAACTCCTGAATAATAGCATGGTGGTGAGTGCAAGTTCATCATTTGGCTGCCATTGCTTTCAGATTTTTTTTCAGTGTGTGTGTGCACATGTCTGTGTGCACGTATATTAGCATGTTTGCGCATAAGCGTATGGGTTAAAAGGTGCATTGTGGAGTTTTCTTGTAAATTAACAAGTTCTGTTTACATTCATTCATTGTACCCCTGAGGTATGAGAAACCTCAAGGATATATACTAGTACATGTACGTTCTCATTGGTGTGCACAAGATCCATTTGTAAAAACATATGCTCGATAGCACTACTACTAGTCAAAAAGTCCACAGGGTATCCTTTAAACAACACCGAACTTTCTCCACATTATTTATTATCAGAAAAGGGAGGATATGTGGGAGAGAAAAGCATGAAGAGAAGCAGTACCCTGCAAATGTATGCATGCATGTATTTGTGTTGTCACTACCCAAACCACGATACTAAAAAAGAAACAACACCATGGCCAAAAGCTGAAGCTACTTTGGCAGTGCCTTAGGATGCAGCATCACAATGGCTGCTAGATGCTGGCATCAAAACTGGGAAAATGGGAATAGGGAACATTAATCACATCTGTCTTAGTAGTCTATCTTTCAAATGTAATATACAGTAGAAATAAAATATGCATATACCCCAAATTTCAGAAACACCACAGCAACATGCTTAGTTGGCAACTATGCTGGTCTGGCTGAAAATGTACTTTACTGTGTGGCGTTTATTTAGGCTATCGCTTCCATTTTCCTCTGCCACTTGCGTCATCCGGCCGTCTATACTCTATTTTGGTCACTTCTGTCCTCCCCTCATACACCTCTCCCACATATCCCACCACTCATTCTTACCTTCATTCACTCTATTCCCTTCTCCCCTCCCCATGCCCTCAATCCCTCTTACTGTCCTCCATCACCGTTCTTCTCTAAATGTCCTCTTCTTTCTTGTCCTTGTTTTATGCAGCATTTTCTATAAATAGATATATATATATTTTAATCCATGTTCATCATTTATCCTCCTTGGCTCTAAATGAAATGCACCAGAAACTAGATATAAAAACAATTTGGCTTTTCCTAGGCTTTTCAGATTTCATACCCTTAAGTCACAGGGTCCATATTGTGTGTATGTGTGTGTGTGTGTGTGTGTGTGTGTGTGTGTGTGTGTGTGCATGCTTTCTGCCCCCTATTGGGGTTGAGGCCAGTGACACCCTCAGGGCTGTGCTGTCCAATCCCCTCCATGCTGCGTTTCTATAGGATTGAATTAACCTCCTGCCTCTCTTGACAATGCACATACACATAATCATCCAGCCTCACACACACACACACATACTCACACGCACACACACTTTGTCTATGCCAATCACCTTTCCCCTGTCAGGGCTATATTATTAGCTTGGGGCACTTCAGCAACTATCATCACTTAGATTCACCCATGGGAATCAACCTACTAAATGCCCGGAATTTGTTTATTTATTTTCTTTAAAAGAGTCAGAGAATAAATTACATATCACTGGCTGCATAGGCCCAACAATAGATGTAGGTAACAAATGAAATATTAAAAGTTGTGCTGGCTTTAAAACTTACTGCTGCATTGATTGATTTCTGACCATGAGAGGGCAGAATGTATAATAACCAAACAAAACAAAAACAAATTTGAAAGCTGTGATACTGTCTTGCAGTGAGCATTTTGCCTTCAGCAATCCTGCAATCACTTCTAAGTTGAATCTTGGGATTTACTGCTTTGAGTTGGAAAAATTAATTAAAATGTCCCTTTAAGTCATGTTCCCATGAACTAAGTGAACTCAAGTAGGTTTTCTCAAACCTCGATTTCTCTGCGGCTTCTCAGACAGTCATCACTAAACAAATATCACTTTCATAAGATTTTATGCTCTGAAAACATAAGTTTGCTTTTGAGCATGATGTGATTTTAAATCAGTCAACACACTAATACATTAGCGTTAGTTGGTCAAAACTAAGAATTATATATTTCCTGTATTTCCTTAAACAAATAAACTGGTAGTGAAACATTTCTGAACTTTGTATTGGCATTTTTCCCTACATGGCAACTGCAGTAAAAAAAAAACTACAGTATGGTTAAGGTACAGTTAAGGTAGGGTTAGGTTAGGGAACTAAAACACTTGGTTAAGAATTAACTTAATTCCAGTTTAAAAAACATTGTTCTATTGGCCTATCTGGTGAGAAGTTTGCTCTGTTATAACCACACCCACCAGTGTTGTCGCAGTGTCCTGAATCACCCCCACTAATAGCCTGGCATTGCCAGACTAATTTGCAAATGTGTATTAGTCTGGAACCTCTCAGTTCATTTTTGATTTCCAAGGTTATTGACAGGCAAAATGTACCGTGTCCGTTTAATACTGCCGCTGTAGCCAGCCGTATCGGCAGCCGCCTTCTTTCCACGGAATTCCAGGGATACTGAAACACAAAATTAAAATAATACTTGTATTTAGACTATAACTGTTGTGCGATGGGATTGCCCATTGCCAGTGTACAGTGTGAATACATTACAGGTGTAATGCCATTGTGGTTCATTGTTAGACCAGTAGTAATCTTTTTTTATTACTACTGTAATACACATCTTAAAATAAAAATTAATGTAGAATTTAAAATTAAGCAATATTTATAAAAAATGCCACCTTTTTTCAGAGCTTTCTCTTGTGTCTTGACACAATGTAAACAGAAATGAGTTACTGAAATAGTTTGTACTTTAAATACTGACACACATGCATACATATCAGCCCTGGTAAACTCTAATTGGTTTTCTGAGGAAAAGTGGCCGCAGCATATCAAACCTTCCAGCTATCTATTGGCCACTAGTGGGTGATTTTAAGTGCCACTAATTCACTGGCCAGTGACACATCAGACTATTTATTAAAGTACACTAACTTAATGAATGGCCCATAGAATGGAGAGTTAAAACATTTACTATCCTAAGAGAGAGATAGAGCGCAATAGACACAGAAAGAGGAGGGGAAGGGGGAGAGAGAGAGGGAAAGAGAGAGAAGAGAGTGAAAATAAATGGCCCATCATCTAGAGTTAAGACTTTAAAAGTGCAAATAGACAGCTGACCCTCTTATAGCTCGCACATGCGGCTCAGATGTGCGCAGCCACCTAAGCCCCTTTACACCTTGTGAGATAGAGGGATGGGGGACAGAATGGGATAGAGAATGGGATGACACAGGAGGATGTTGGGGAAATGGAAAGAGGCGAGCGACAGAAATAAGGCAAGTGAACGCAGGTGATTTATAGTTACAGTAAATAAGAAAAAAGAGTGAATGACAAAAAAAGGAAAGATCAAATAATGAATGAGAAAGAGACAGAGTGAAGGGGGGAGAGAACGTAGGAGAAGTAAATCATCGAAGGTTTGCACAAACGAGGGGCCGTAAATTACAAACAGAGTGATCTGCTAGTTAGCATGTAAACTAAGGAGGCCATGTGTGATTTGATGGAGAGCTGAGGGTCAATAAGAGCACAGGACAAGGAGAAAAGACAGACATATAAAGAGGAGACAAAAAAAAAAAACAAGGAGAAATGGACATGGGAGATTTAAATTCCTTGTCACTGCTCTCATGTAATTTCTCAATCCCTCTGTTATGCTTTCTACTTTCTTCCTCTTTTTTTGGGATATTATTAGCTGCCTTAATAGTAACAAAGCAAAGGGTGGACATAGGAAAATTTGAAAAAAGACCAGAGGGATTTGGACTCACAACAATTCAATTTGTGTATTTTATTTATAAATTAGATTTTCTCTACTTCTGTAATTTCTTACACAGCAATATATATACTATATATTTCTGGTGTTTTTCTCTCCAACTGTGCCCATATTTGGTTCACTGGTTCGTTTGTCACTGTGCACTGTGTTACTCTCCTTATCTGTGTCTTAGTGTGCGTGTATGTGTGTGTGCGTGTGTGTGTGTGTGTGTGTGTGTCAGGGGAGCTAGATGCTGTGAAAGGCCATTACCACCGTGAGTCCATGTCACTAGGCCTGTGAAACCCAAGGGAACCCTACCACTGATACAAGGGGATACAGGGATAACACACACACACACACACACACACACACACATACACACACAAAGGCACATAGAAATTTAGACACATACAAATAGAGCTTACATATGACCACATGTGGACCCCACAAAATTGTAAAATTATAAATCACACATGCCAAAATGCACACACAACCACTCATACACAAACACAGACACACATATAAATATATATAGGTATATATACACACACAAAGGGGGGTTAAATAGCCCCAAAACAGGCCTTTGAAACACCATCAGTGTGAAGCAGCCACACATTAGCACTTTACAGGTCACAGCGCCTAAAACAGATATGGTCACCCTCAGAGACTGACCCTGTTTGGCACCATATTAGAAGGAGAAAATCACATCCAGACTTTCTCCTAAACCCATAAAGAACCGCTCTGAAATTAAATTAGACTCCGGTATGAGGTCTGAATGAAGCAGCCTGTTTGTGTAACTGTGTTACTACTGTGTATGTTCCACATTTTAAAACAATCACAGATTTCTGAATAAAGCTGTAAGATCTTCCCGCAGAACTAGAACGGACCTGCATTGCCTTTCGTTTTTTTGAAACACTGTGAGTATTGCATTGTGTACCCAACTGATAACAGGCCGTAGTCATTGCTCGAGTTTTCTCTTATGTCAGATATTGTCCGACCTTTAGCAGGCTGGAAGCGGCAAAGGCTTCTCGTCGTCAGCTGTGACAAGACAGATGTCACCAATGACAAGTGTATCCATAAACACCCCAGTCTTGTGTTTTCCTCATATTTGATCTTTTGTCTCTTATTTACATTCAGTTGTTTAGCATACTGTATTCTGAGGAGTGATGTGTGTGTTCTTACTCTACTCTCTTACTTATTACTACTACTAATGGTCTACATAGCAGTTCATACTGTCACAATAAACATTTCAAAGTTGGACAATTAATGACAAATGGACAAAATTAAGATCACACACAGCAGGAAACCATTATCAGCAATTACATTACAGAAACAAATAGAAAACACCATTACATACATGCAAATTATGCATATGAGTAAACACACATATCCAGATGAAGTATCCTAGCCTACGTCAGGAGCCCATGTACGACAATGTTAATAAGGGCAGGTACACTTAAGTTTACAAGTTGGTTCAATTACCAAATATACTTCTGTGCACAGGCTGTTTTTTTTAAACCACACAAGCTGTCTACTTCATCAAAGCTCAAATGTCCATCAAATCATATACCTCTCTTGTTAATGAATTTTCTTTGGAAGTGTGCCTCATTTACAGTGAATGAATGTAATGGAGTTATTTGAATAGAAAACGATCTAATCCTTTGGATTTGGATTCATTAAGTTGTGGAAATATTGGTAACATTCAACACTTCATATCTGCGAGGCAGCTTCTACGACTGTCTAGACTAATGGTATCATTAGGTGTTATGGGAAGCTATAACTGTGTGTCATTGGTATAACAGTGAAACTTTATGCATGTAAATGGAGAATGAAATGGGGCAGAAAAATTAACCCTGCGGGACCCCCAAAATAATGTCTGCTATGGACGAGTTGCCTATGGTGGCTGAAAATGCCTTATCAGATGACTGAGTTTTAAATCACTGAAAAACCCAGCTCATCACAATTATCAACAGTGACAACAGTCACAAAAAGCTGTATCTTTCATTAGAGTAGAATAGACCAGCGCTGAGTTTTATTTTCTTGTATACAAACAAAATACAATCCAATTTGTATTGGTATTGAAAAATGAGTAAAAAAAAACAGAGAAATACTGTAGGAGGAGATTATGAGAGAAAAGAGGCGATAGCAGAGGAGCAAGATAAAGGGCTGAACGATGCTCAGACAGAGAGACCGAGATAGAAGGAGAGATGTAGATGAAGCCAGAAGGTGGAGGAGGAGAAGAGAGGAGTTAAGTTGGCCATTAGCGATGCGGCGTGTGGAGCCCACTCTTACATGCGTTCCACAAGGTTAACGATAAGAGCCCCTCAGCAGCTGAAATGCTCAAGTAGCTTTTATCGTATCATAATAATGAATCAAAGATAAAATAAAATAAATGAACTCCAAAAGGCAAGCAAGTAAAATAAAACGTATGTGCAGAGGGTTGGGTGACCAGGCAGCAACCCAAATAGGAAAGAGAGAGAGAAAACTGTTGAAAGGAAGAAGGGGAAAAAAAGGAATAAAAATCTTCAGCTAATATCTTCTTATGTCATCTGGTTGAAAAATATTTGCCTGCGGGTCAGGGCTCCCCCTGTTAGAAAAAGGCTTCTTAAAACGCTTCACGGCTCTCTGCTACATTAAATATCTGGCCTCTGCATCCCATTTACTGCTGCTGGCTATTAGGGGACAGACAGAGAGAAGACATAGGGAAGTATGTGAGGTTGACAGGGCAAGAGGGAATAGGGTGAAAGAAGAAAAAAAGGAGGACATGACAGGATGGGGAGACAGCAAGAAAGAGGGATGTCTGAAAAAACTGAAAACAGGAAGTAAAAATTGTAAAAATGAACCTAATTCTTTAAAATACAACAGATGAAGAATCAGAGAAAGTAAGGACAATGGGATGAGAAAGAGAGAGATGGAGTCTAGTCTTGTTTGCTTATGCTTTTTTAGGATCTCTTCTTTTTAATGTTGTGCACAATATGTCTTACGCCAGTGTGTGTGTGTGTGTGTGTGTGTGTGTGTGTGTGTGTGTGTGTGTGTGTTTAGTGCCCTTGGCAAGAGCAGGAGATCTGGCCATTCAGAATGGACAGTAGTTAGCCACCCACCGGAGCAAGCTGTTACCACTTCCTCTTCCCTCCTCCTCCTCGCCCTCCCATCCTCATCCTATTCACCCCTCCTTCTCCATATATGAGGTGTTTTATTCCAACCGCAACTGGCTTTTTAAACTGAATGGGATTCGGCCAGTGACTGTGATCTGTGGATGTGATGGTTCACAGTTGGCCATTTCTTGGCTTTCTTTTTTGCGCAAAGGTTTATGTATTTGTTTTCAGGATAACTCCAGTATATGCCTAGTGGAGTTTGTGGGCAAAGAATTTAGTCACTGAGGTTTTGGTGTTGGGATGGGATAGCTAATCCATCCCATCTAACAGAGTCTTTAGAATCTGCATATCAGTAGGTTCACTTGGGTTACAGTTTTGTTGCTCCATGCTGCGGGACAGTTGCGGTCTCCCTTTTTCTTTTCCCTCCTGGGCTCCTGACCTTGTATGGACAGTCCCAGTTGCTACCATTCATGCTTGATGTTTTTGTCCTGTAGTTGTATTGTTTGAGCAAAGTGAATTCTCACAATTTTGAGACAGACATTGTCCAACGGGTGTGTTTCAGATAACACTGAGTAAGACAACTTACGCCAGGTACTGTAATGTGAAGTGTCTCTAAACAAAACAGTCTCTAGGCCATGAGGTGCAGATGCCACATCTCTCTTTCTCTCTGTTCCACCTACAGGAGTGTTACACAAAACTAAATTAACAAAAAGTTAATGCTTCATTAAAAAAAAAAAAGACTTTCTAGATTGTTCAAAGCACTAAGTAGGCATTCGAATAGTGTTTTTTCTGTTTCTGTTTGAACACGGTGTAGAAGTAGAGCACTGCTGGAAACTGGCATGCATGCTCTGTGAACTATGTTGTGAATGATGTGTTTATTGTTTGGTACCACTCTAAAAGAAAGAGCTAAATGTGTGTAAAAATCAGAGACAAAAGACAGGTGTCAAAACTGGAAGCCTGGTTTTAATTGATATTGCTCTACTGTAATAATCCTGAAAGGCATAGTCTGGAGTAACACATGTAATGTTTCAACCCATAGTAGTTTAAGTTACAGAATCATAGGTCTCTCTTTTTGCATTGAACAATATATACAATGTGAAATAAATAAATACATTTACACAAATGGACATTATTGTTGGAGCACACTTGTATGATACACGTCACAAAAATATACAGGTTATTGTTTCTTTTTTTTCTTTTTTTTCATTTACTGATGTGAAGCACATCTAAAATCTACAGACATGTTTTTAATAACACTACAGGGTCTTCTCTCGAACACAACTCTTCTCCACCACGCAAGGGTCCTTTTATCTTTAAATATCCTTTGTATCCAATGTGTCGTCTTTCTCTCTCCCTTAAATATTTTCTCCACATTTGCAAATTCAGCCTGCAGGGTTAGCTGCAGCACAAGTGGCAGTTACATTTGGGGATTAAATACAACTAAATGACTAAACACTGTAGAGCTGTAGATAGACAGTTTGGCCTTAGCAGATTTCAGGGGCAGCAATGGTAGATGGACAATCCTGCTTTGTCGCTATGCCTAAATAACCTTCTGTTCCGGCTAAACTATTATTACACATTAGTATTTGCGGCTAATGGATCTAAGTTCCAGATGAGGGCGATAACATGGTGCCCAAAGTGCAACCAGGTCAAACTCTTTCTATCAATGGCTCTGCAAAAAACCCAGACAGTCCTTCTTCCAACGCTCCTCATAGAAAATACCAGTTTGATTTGTTGTCATTGATATGGTAACACTAACTGCAGAATAATCTTAATAGCTACAACAGCATTTGGATGTATGACCCAACTTAAAGAAGCGCGACTCTTGTCTCGTCAGTTTACAGTCATCAAAATGTTATTTTTAAACAAAAAAACAAACAAAGGTTCAAGGGGAAACACTTTCGTCTTGTACATCTAAATAATATCTTGGCTATGAGCAGCAAGTTCTATCAAATCCTCTGAAAGAATCACACAATCTCCCTCCTGATTTTAGCTGGTGGATTTATTCTTTTTTAGTCATCTGAAATAACAGCAGTCCTGCTTTAATTCAGTGTTCAAGCATGGCAGTATTTCTGCAGGAGCCAACTGACCATGACCATCATTTTCAATGAATTACTTGATTGACACTGATAATTTGATATTTAAGTACATTCTGAATCAGTATTTGCTATTAGCAGAAATGTCACTGGATTTATTAAAAAAAAACATGGATATTTACCAAATCCAGCTCAGCATTAATCACCTCAGGGAGACATGTAACATCTTTCATCGTGCTGAATTGTTCAGAAGTACACAGGATTGATTTGACAACTGACAATAAATAAAAACAGTAACAGAAGAGAAACGATAGTAAGAAAAGAGCACTTCTCTTCTATAAGTTGTTTGTAGATTAATGTACAGTGGATGATAAGAAATACCATCTTTTTGACAATGAGATGGTGTTTTAAGTTACAATCACAATAGGAAATTCAACTCTGTCATCGGGGACTTAGCAAGATCTTTTATGCACCTGTGAAATAATTTGAATGTATTTTCTCTCTAAAAACATTATATGTTAATGTTTAAGCCTTGGAATTTATGGTATTTGTAGCAGAGAATCTATAAATCTATAAATGTGTATAACAAGGTCCAATGGGTATAATAACATGTTCATTAAAGGACGCTGAGACTTTGAGTTTAAATCTTGACTTTGTGGTTCTTAATTCTGGGGCCAAAGCAGAAACATGTCCTACAATGTAATGAGTGCATGGCGAAGAGAAGCAGCAAGTGCAAACTGAACATGTCAATCTTTTTCTTTAACATTTCCCATCAACCCACAAAAGTGGGTTGTCCCTTTAGTCCTAAACTTCTCCTCTCTGATCAATTTTTACTCTTTGTGGTAAAGCAAGATATTTTCCTGGAAATGAGCAGAAAACAGGACACAACAATGGGGAAAAATAAGTTTTTCATCTTCATATTTTCTCTTTTTGACTGCTGAAACAGTAAAGATAATGACTGAGCTGAGCTGTATGGAAGGCAGTTATGTACAGCGAGTTTATCAAAAAAGAGTCACCTACAGTTCTGAATTACTCAAATGTCCTTTTCATTTCATCGTTATTTAAACCTAAAGATATACAGTATATTGTTTATTCTACAGGAAAGTTACACAAATGATCCCTTTTTAAATACTTGTATGGTGTTTCTTCATTTAGATACTAAATATTTAATTATTTATGTATAGTTTGGTAAAGATGAATACTGCAATTTGATCTTGGTGGTCTAGTTAAGTTCCTAGAAGAAGAGCCTTATATCCGGTTCGGTTCATTGGGAGAGAATCCGGTACCCAGACCCCCAGCGGACTGATCCGACAGACAGACAACGTGGCCTCTACTCTACTCTGTGTTGTCTAAAGAAGAAGCACACGGCACAAGAACGGGAATCACCACAAGAAAAAGTACACAGCAACGCCTTAGAGGACTCATCAGAGGAGGAAAGGATCAAACAGAAAGAGGACTTTAAAACAAAAACAGATAGAACCAAAGAAACAGGGTTTTTTCTTGTTAGAAAAAACAGCGAACATGAAACGCACATCGAGGCTGAACTACGCTTTTTTTCTTTTTTTTTTTCTCGATTTTGTTTCCAATAAAATGTCTTATGTTAGAATTATAATCTGTATAATTTACAATATACAATGTTTTAAGAAGGCTGAGAAAATACCCCTTACTAATAATACTGGTGTTTGATACAGAGCGTGTGATGTTAGAGATCAACTACACTTAAACTGCAGCAATCCTCAGCTGTGACAAGTTGCCATTTTATATTAGATTACACCGTCATCTAGATCACACATGTTGGCATTCTCCTTCGGCTTAAGAAATCACATAAACAATGATATTAAAAAAAATCCCTCGACTGTCCTTACCTGTTAAAGCTGTGATCAGTCAAAAATACAGTATACACTCTTGCTATAACAATGAAATCAATGTTTCTTCACTTGACTGTAAGATGACAGACAGCTTCCTGTAAACTCAGTCTTCCATATCTTGTCCCTAAAAACAGGCAACTTTTTGATGTTGACTTAAAAAAAATCGTGGAAATCACTATAAAAAAATGACCACTCAAAATCTGTGTGGTTATGGATTTAATTAACTAAGGTAATTAAATTCACATTTTCGAAAATGCTATTTGATGAGACCCCTGTATGTCCACTTAAAACACAGGTTATGTTGTAGAAGTACAACACAAACTATTAGACGGATAACGAGCTAAGAAACAAATTTATGAATATCAGTAAAACCGCTTGTGATGGATTCCCCTATACAATTTACTCTAAAGACTGCCTATTATTAATTTTAACAATTTAGCTTGTTTTTGGTAGGAGTGTTGGTTTTCACCATTACAAACATTTCTTTTAGAATGTTTAAAGAAAGTGTCTAACAACAAGAAGTGGAATCGCGAGCTAACATGAAACTGTGTTTTTTATTTGGATAATGGCTAGTTTTTTTGCATTTAGTGCCAGTTCCCCTCAGCACAGATTGCAAAGATGTAGTCAGGTTATTCTGATGGTCCCCGCACTTGGCCACATGCCTGAAGAAACATACACCTTAAGGACAAAAACTGTGTTTCTGAAAAGCTGAAAGCAGATTAAAAGTGACAGCAAAAAGAGGCTGGTCACAAGAAAGGTGCAAACATCAGAACCATGTGATACTTGCAAACTGGATGTTGGATTTTTTTTGTTTTTAGCTGCTTGTGTTACTTCTTCAACCTTCGTAATAATCTTTCTTCACACAGCTTTTTTATTTGATGGCAGTATCTCATCCTCAAATTTCTGGTCCATATTTGTTCCTGCCCAACTGCCTCTAACAAAGGAAATACTGACTGTTATCTAATAGCTTATGGCAAGTTACACTGAGAGAAAGAGCAGCTTCAAACTCTCCTCAAATCCCCGCCCTTTCTCTCCCAAATTTAAGACTGGCACATTATGTTAATATTGCAGACTTAGTCCATATGCACAAACCCCTCCTTTAAAAACCACTATTGCTCAGAGTTTCTAAGATAAACGCTGATTTGTTAATACATTATTACTTGTTATATTTATATATATATGATAATTGCTGAAAGTGGTCAAGCTGATAGAAAAAAGGAAATACATATTGATTGATTCCGTTTTAAGAAGACAATATTAATAACAATAAAAAAAAAAAGAAGCTGTGTTATATGTCATATACAGGATGACAGTTATTTACAACCCTAATACTGGTATCATCGCTAAGATTATTTTCAAGATAGAAATAAAGCAAAAAATAAGGAGTTTGAAAGCAACAATAGTTGGTCTTTAGTCTGTTTTGTCAGCACACCTTTCCTTCTGGTTTGTATTGCGTTGAGTGACTGAAGCTCCCTCATCACTCCCTGAACGAATCACAAAAATATCTCAGTGCTGACGCAAGAGATGAGCTGGATGCAACAGAGGAGCAAGGAGGGTAGTACTGACGTGACACTTTGAAGTTTTTGGACTTTGGGTAATGAGCATGGGCTGGACTATTTTTAATGGCACGTTGACCGACTGAAATCTCTACTGACTTGTGTGCGGAGAGCTACAAACCTGGACCACTAAGCGGCTGAAAAGCAACAGACGTCCAAACACAAGAGGAGTGTTTGACAGAATAAATAGCATCACAGAGAATGTGGACTGAGCCTACATCTACCAGCTGGACAAGCAGGAATCCATTCTTGACAGTATAGATCAAGTCTTATTTCCCTATTTCTGAGTAAAATGTTTCACTTATAAACTCTGTCAATCAATCACACCTCAAGTGATTTGAATATTTGAGCATATTCAGCCGTCACGTCAAGTGTGCAAACATTAATACTATGGTAATACTGACAGGTTTGGGAGGCCAGGGTCACTGGTCCTCAACAAATACAACAAATAGTAAAGTTGTAGTTGAAGTAGGAGAGTCATGGGAAACCAGAAGCTGAATTTAGGGAAAACCAGAAAGTGTTCACAGCAGTGGTTTCCAATCCTGGTCCTTGAAACTCTGAGCCCTGCTGGTTTTCATAATAACCAGAATAAATTGAAGTAACTGGTGGAACAGAAAACCAGCAGTACTCTTGAGGCCCAGCATTGAAAGCCACTAGTAGATCAAACCGAAAACAGTTTTGGGTTATGACAGTAAAGTTTGCTGGCATCCTCTGAATGGATGAGCTCCATTCTTTGGCAGGGCAAATCTCCTCTTCTTTTCTTTCTGTCCATCCATCCAAATTTCATTGTACATGTAATTTCACAACAAACGTCATTGATACTTCTTTAGTGTTCTTTTTTTTTTCCACCCGTCTTCTTCTTGAACACTTAAAAAACTCTGTTGGGGGAAATAGGGAAGGAAAAGGAGATGCGAGTGCAGTCTTACAGTCTCTCAGGACTAAAATTAAGAGTTTTCAGTTTCTTTTAAATGTGTCCTCATTTAAGCGTTTGTCATTAATAACATCTCAATCGTTATTAAATGCATAAGACTTTTGCCATCTTCAATGTTCGGAGCCACCGTGGTAACTGTAAAGTGATTGTTAATAGTTTTAATAGGAAATATCATCTTCCCTTGGTAACAGGGGGGTCATGTCAGTCAGCATCTTCCCCAAAACAAAAGGTCAAGTGAGCACCCTTTTGTCAAAGACAGTGGAGGTTTAGGGGTTTGGGTAAGAGGTTTAGGTTACTAGTTAGTTCATTGGGGGATGTGTCAGCGGACACACTTCAGGGACATATTTCGGTGTGTGTGTATGTGTGCGTGTGTAAAAGAGCAAGAGGTCATTCAAAGTGAGAGTTTGAGTTGAAGCTCAGGTGACTCAGACTGGTGTCTAGCTGTCCTTCCATCTATTCTCCCGTCCTCAGACCTTGGCTTCCAGCAGCTCCAGGAAGAGTTTGTGCATTGGGACTTTGCCGTCCTGCTTGATGCTGTAGAAGTGTTGCACGGCCTTGGTGGAGGTCTGGCGGAGCAGGGGGAGGGTCATGAGCAGCTTGCCCGCCCGGCGGGGATCCTCCTGGTGCTGGGAAGCCTCGTAGTCCTGCAGGGCCTCGTGGAGCACATCCTGGAGCTTCTGCACTGCATCCACATCTTCAATGTGCATGGAGTCTGGAGATGGAAGAAAAAACAATGCATGAGTGAAATTCAAATGTGAACAAAAACATATTTGATCATGATGAAATTTATATCAGTTCTTTTCCTTATATAAATATCAATAAAAGGAAAATAGGGGGTTATGGATTGATTTATTTGTTATTATTAGAACATGATGCAGATGGACAATACATTTGTATAAATGAAAAACTGAACATGCTCAAAAGAGGCATCAGGCTCCCAGTGTGCAGTGAACTCTTCGACTGACTGAAATGCCTATGTCCTGCATTTTCCAGCAATAAAGGCAGGCAAGGTTTGCAGTGTAGAAAGCTCCCACAACTCTCTTAGATAATGTTTACAACAGTATGTGTCTTTGTCAGTACCTGAGCCCCCTCTGTCTGTTGTGTTATTGCTCAGTGCTGCAAAGGGAAGATGTGCTAAAGATTCAATCCAAAATCCAAACAGGCTCAATGTAGGGATGCTGTTGAAAGCCAAAACTTGGGACTGGAAATTCTTTACGGTGTTGTGGAATATAATTTTAAAATGTATTAAAGAAGTGTAAAATACTTCTATACTACATTTACATTTGTACACAAACCAGTGAAAAATGTCAGTGTTTTATACTGCAGACCAAATAAAATTTTCTGAACTTTGAAAGTATAATTATGAATGTAGGACTTTGTAGGACTCTTCAGTTCATTGCTCTGTAATGTAGATTTAAAACCTACAAAATCTAGTTGAAACTAAATCCAGAACTGGGGCTTTAAATGCAGGGGCTGCTCTCTTCTCTGTCTTTAAATTGTGGATGTGTGGGTGTGATGAATGGACAGACAAAGAGAGAGGGGGCGGAGAGAAAAGAAATAGACTTGTAGAATGATGGAGAGATGCAGGAACATCTGAGAGTCTGTGCGTGTATGTGTGTGTGTGTGTGTGTGTGTGTGTGTGTGTGTGTGTGCATGAGTATTTGGCTGCACACATCTGTAATCTCTCTGAGCTGGCATGTAAGGTGTGTTTCAGCATATGTGGCAGTAAAAGGCTGAGAATGTCCCTCAATGATAATGCTCCATATTGCCCCTTAGGGAGGCAAAGTCTTAATGTGAGCTGGCCTTTAGCTCCCAACCTCCGATCAATGTCTACGATCAATGACTACATGCATGTTAAATAATAATCACAAGGCAACTATTGATAGGCCACCACACCTCAACACACACACTTAAACTCACACACAAAGTAAATCTGCACGGGGGATGAGATCTATTAATGCATCTATACACATAAAAAAATGAATTTCATAAATAGACACACATACACATGATGTGCACGTATGTATGGCAACACAGTCTGATGTATGTACTCTATATAAACTGCATGGAGCGCTTTCAGTGGTACACAAACGCTGGTTGACAGCTTTTATGACCATTTATTACCAAGCCCATATCATATTTAGCAACATATCAACTTACAGAGGTGTAAATATAAATCAGTACAAATTCCTGAACATTTGGAAATTTGGAGGTTTCAGTGGGAAAGTGACGATGTATATGTGAGTGTCTGTGTGTGTTTGCAGAATGTTATTGCTGGATTCAATTAAAGCATATCATATGTGATTTTATTTTGTGAAGGGTTATTGTTTGTCCGCTAGAGCAGCTGTGGCATTTAATTTAGCATACTAACTTGTGACCCATACAATACTTCTCACAGCACACTTCTTACACATGTTCACATCATCCGCATGCATTAAATACAAGCACATGTACACACTAACAAACTTTGGCAAATAAAGTATGAAATTATGCAAACATACATCCAATGGTAAGTGAAACATAAATATTAAACTGTGCAGACAAAATAGATTCAACAAAAAATGTGTGAACATAGCCACATACACATATATGTGCACACTTACACATACGCAAACACAATCAAATGCACAATGTTGGATCTATAGAGTGTAATGCATGTATCAGTATGCAGGACCAGACCAGTCAGTGGGTTGGATTCTATAGGGATCAATAGAAAACTCAGCTTCTATCGTTTCTCAAATGTTCTACTTTTTCCCAGTTTAAATAAGAGTGGGTGGTCTACTCAAACAAAACATTTTTTTTTTGTTGCTGATTGATTGATGAAAAAGCTGTATGGAGGAGTGAAAAATGTTCATTAAGGTTAATGAGTTGTATTATCGTTTCCATTTTTGTTCATACAAAAACAACATAAAATATAACCTACATGTAATATAAACAGATCTTTATTTTGCCAGTATGAATCATGTTTACTTTTCTTTTTCTTTTATTATTTTCAGTGTTTCAGGCCAAAAATGTAGCTGTCCCTTATGTGTCTCTTGTTAAATGAAAACATAATATAAACTTTGTACAGTATATACTGTTAAGTGGAAACAGATATAAACACGGGCTTAATGAACAAATGAATGAGCATTACTGCCGGTCAGGATTCCAAAATACAATCCCCTTCTCTTTGTTCTTGGATTTCTAGTGAGTGGTTAACTGAAGTAAAGCCTATAATGACCATAAGTTAGAATGAAGTTTAATGAGTTTCACATTATTTTTGATTAATATTGTGTGTTTAGTATTTAAGCTGGTAGACATGGCTGCTGCCTGTGCTGTGACCCGCAGTTCGCTCACGAGTAAAACAGCAGACGTTAATGAGCACGAGCACATGAGGCTGTTAAAACACACATGTTAACATGGAACTCACAATGCAAACACACACAAACACACACACACACACAAACACACACACGCACGCACGCACGCACAAACACAGACACACAGGCACACATGCACACTCTCAAAGGGATGCAGAGACACACACACACCCTGACACATACACACACACACACACGTGCCTCCTGTTTTCCATGGCCAGTTTAGCTGTCTTTACATGTGGGGCACGTTTGCGAACATTTCTTAAGGCTGGGCTTCATTAATGCAGACGATTAGCATCCTGTGAATTAATTAGTGTCAGTGCCCTTCAAAATGCTAATGGTAGCATTCTGTTGTCTTGAAGAGCAGTTCGAAAACCTGGGCAGTGACGCAAAGTTCTTATTTGGCCGTCAGCTGTTTGGATTTTAATACGTTAAAAGAATGACTATTTCAAGAGTGAGTTTTCTCAACAGTGATGTAAGATTGTGATGGATAATTACTCTGGATTTATCTGGATATTCTTTTAGTTGAATGTGCCAAACTGGCAAAGAGATTTCCGCTTTAGAAAAGAGCAACGTAGAATTTCCAACTGCAAATTAAACCTTAATATGTATTCTAGTTTGACATTTAGTCAATTAGTCACCTACCTTTCTAGCACTTCTGTCTTCAGCTTGACAGTTACAATCATATTTATTATTTTATTCTTGTTTGCAAGGATCCTGAAGTTGTGATATTTCTAATGTAGTGATATTTCATGTTACTCAATATTAATAAAACTAGACAAAGTGAAAGTACAGTGTTGATATCTGAAAATATACAGTACCAAGTTTTCTAGGTATGCCTGTTCCTCTCATGTATGTAAATGTGGGTGGACAAAACAGTGTAAACACAATTCATTATAATGCAGACCAATAAAACATCACCACTAACTTCAATTTTAGAGAGTTGGATGCAGAACTTAAAAAAATGCTGTTTTATCAATTCTTCGATCTACAGAAAATGAATTGGCAACCATTTTGATAATGAATTAATAATTAAAGTTAATTTTCAAGCAAAAACACAGAACACTCTTTGGTTCGAGCTTCTCAAATGTGAGGATTTGCAGTTTTTCTCTGTTTTATATCTTTGTAAAATAAATATGTTTAGGCTTTGGTTGTTGATCAGACAAAACAAGCAATCTGAAGATGTCACTCCTGGGTTTTTTTTCCTGTATTTTGTGACATTTTATGGACCAAAAGATTTTCTTGATTAAAAGATTAATCAAGAAAATAATTGGCAGATTAGTCGATAAAGACATAATTATTAGTTGGCCTAGTTGGTTCAACACGCAGAGACAACAAAAATTGAACATATGCCTCACAATGGTGCTATTTAATCGCAATAGATTGTACAGGTGTACCTAATACATCTGTGTACATTACCTTTCAGCTTTCTTGTGACTTTGAACATTTCATTTATGCTTTTGATATCTGACACACCAACGTTTAAACCACTCTCTGCAAGTCAGCCCATCCAGGCCAATGGAAATCTTAAAATAATTCTACATAATCATCAACGCTGTTGTCCAACTGGCAGAACAAGCCAGCTCTCTCAACTTTCAGTCAGCAACATTTATAGTCCAACAGACACACACACACACACGTAGGCAGAGCAAAGAGATTGATTGTCACACATAGCCCGTAGGAAAACAACATGTCAATATTTTCTGCATGTGCATGACAGTATGTACTGTATGTGTGTGAGCAAACACTTTTCAATGGCTCCCATTTGAGTACACACTAATCTTATATGGTTGAGTGTGTGTTTGTGTCAGAGAGATGAAATCGGCATATTTGAGAAAAAGAGTGCGAATGTGTTGGTGTATGTGCGTATGTGTTTATGGTGGCAGAATCAGAACAAAAGGCCTGTCCCTCCCTATTCAAAGCTCTCCCCTTGCATCCTCCGATTTAAACACATTGTATTGACAGCTCCCCCCTTGTAATTAAAGAGTACTGAAGAGCTGGCCGGCTTCCAAGACAAAGTTCAAAAGACGGGTCATGGGAGGAAGAAGGCGCGTGTGTGTGTGAGAGAGAATGTGTGTGTGTGTGTGTGCGTGTGTCAGTCAGCTGTCGATGCAGCTGGACACATCAGAGAGGGGGCTTTATCGACAGACTTTGGGATCTAATGATTTCACCTTATTTAACAGGCATCTGAAGAGACGACTATGCTAATTGTAAAAGGGATCGCCACTTTGTTTGGGGGTGGGCTTCAGGTTGAAGACGTGTGTGTGTGTGTGTGTGTGTGGGTGTGTTTGTGTGTGTTTGCACGGTGCTTATGTGTGTGTATGCATGCGTAAAATAACTGCAGGCATGAGTGATTATTAGAGTATGATGAGACAACTGGTTGTGGCTTTAACAGTGAAACTGGGAGGTTTGACAACTGCAAAAAAGGTCTCTGCGTGTGAAGGTATGCCTCATATGTCGCAGTTGTGTGTGTGTGTGTGTGTGTGTGTTTTTGTGCATGTGTTTGAATGCGTATTGAAATCAGTCCTTTGATGGTTCAGTTTAAATGAGTCCCATGGGACTGGAGATTCCTAGGGGTTAACTCTTTCTCCACCAGTCGTGTGCTCACAAACACACAGCCAGCCACAGACAAAAACATCAGCCGAGAGTGAAGAATTTCGTACCTGAGTTTGCCAAAGCGATGGCCTTGAGAGTGACAAATTCCTCCTTCTCGAGTTTCATAGCCTTGTATTTCTTGACCAGCTGAAGGATGGCATTGTTCAGGTCCAGAAGCCCAGCCAGCTTCGACTGGTCCTCGTCCATTATGTAGTCCTCAGCATACACCAACTACAGAGAAACACAGAGAGGTGGAGGAGGTTGCAAATACACGTTTATCCATATGTTTCACGAGAGCAGGAGACAAACATAAAGCCAAAGACACTAACCTTGTCTTCAAAGGACAGTGAGCGGTACACGACACGGAGGATCAAGATCTCCATCCATGCACTCTGCAGTAGACTCATCTGGTCTGCCAAAGACAGCGTAGAGAAACCTGAGGAAGATTGAGACGGAAGAAAAACAAGAGAGAAGATTGTTAATTAAAAATGTATTCTGTTTTTTTCTATTGATTTGCTGCGCAGAAAAAAACCTAATGCCATATCATTTATGTGATAAGTGAGTTTTTTATTGCAATTTAGTGATACTGTTTCTAACTAACAGCCATGTTGGTAAAGTAAATGAATTGGCATTTAAAGGTAAAACTTAGGAGGAACAAAGGGAATGAAAAGGAGACTGAAGCTTGTTGTGAAGCTAGTGAGAGGGCAAAAATCACTCTCCTCCCTTTCCTCCCTGCCCACCCTTCATCCATCCAGTTGATCAGAGTTCTCCTCCTCTTCTTCCTCCTCCTCCTCTTTCTCTCTCCCCTGTGCCCAGGGCTGTTCTCTGGGGAAAGGCAGGCCTTATCTCCCCCTGACACAACCTCCATGGATCAATGCCGGCCATCGCTGCTTCACCGCTCAAACACACACACTAATTGCTGGTATGGCCTCAAAACTCCTGCTTTCTCCGGTGTCAATCCATGTCTTTCTATTTGCCTACGTCTATATCTGTCTGTCTCTCCAATGGCAATCCATGCCTTTTTATCTGCCAGTGTCTGTCGACGACTGACCATCTGTGTGCCTGATTGTGGCTTCACTTTTTTTCCATCCATCTTGATATATCTCGTCTGCATGTCGTGTCTGTTTGGGTCTCTCTCTATTTCGCGTTTCTGCTCGCTGCTTTTTGACTGTTTGCTCTGTCCCGTCAGTCCCTGCACTTTCACTTTCTTACTGAATGTCTCCTTTTTCTCCTACAATTTTAACTTCTTTATTTTATATCTTTTTATTACATTCTTGTGTACCAGACTGTCGCCTGTTGTCTCTCCCTCTCTGTCTTCCTCTTTTTGTCGGCCTATCTCTTTAATGGAACACCTGCCCACTCACACCTTTCCTCACAGCTGTCCTCTCCTCACACACCTGTCCATTCACACCTGCCTGTCTGCCTGCCTATGTGTGCGTTTCTGTGTGTGTGCAAGCCTTCGTAGGAAAGGCAAAGACAGTGGCCCATGTGAGCACACCTGTCAGACCTCACGGCACCCCTCCAGTGTGTGTTTTTTTGTGTTTGTGTGTGTGTTTGAGAGGAGCATCCTGCCAGGAGAAGCAGGCAGATGAGAAGGAAGATATTTCTTCAACAACATCTGCTGCCATGTGCCTCCTCTTGAGATGGTAGGTGTGTGACAGCGTGTGTTAGTGTGTTTGTGTGTGTGCATGTGTTTGGGGCTCTTATCTCGCAGTGTGTTGATGGGTAATGGCAGGCGTCTCATTATGTCCAGGTTGCAGGCTATTGTTGTTTGTAATGTGCTCTAATTCATTATATCTACAACTGTTAACATCTCCAACACACACACACACACACACACACACACACACACACACACACACACACACTGAAACACTAACACACACACACACATAAATAGGCTATACAATAGATAGAGACTACAGCGCACGCACAATCACATATACATACAGTATAACATATGCATAGACATAAATGCACAGGAACACACTGGAATGAATCCAAATAGTTATGATTGATACACACACACACACACACACACACACACACAGCACAGTGAAGGGAGCAGTATCGTTGCCAACTGGCAGTGTCTTCTTCTACTTAATGAAATCATCAGAAGGGATTAGAGGTGAATTTCTTAAGGGGGTCTTCATGCACACAAACCCACACACGGACGCACACATCTCAGATGTCTTTAGGGGGTCGTTAGGACTTCACCACTCATCGTGAGCAGGGGAAATAAGCACGGGCATGGCTAAAATTAACACACACACTTATTGAATCTGTTCAAAGCCCGGGGTCAACTGAAGAGAAGAACACATGAGTGTGGGGTTAATATAATTTAATGGTGTCACTGGTTGTGTGTTTTAACTTGTCTCTCTCTCAGTGTGTTTTCAGCACTCTGGCAATTGGGAGCAGTGCGGAAGGGTTCAACTAATTCAGGCACAGCCCGCTGGTGGAATTTGATCCGGGGCGAGTAGGGGGCACACATGGCTAAAGAAGTGGGCACACATGTGCATACACAGAGTCCCAGAAACAAAGTACACAAGTACAGACAACGTGTCATCCAAAACATCTGCATGACTAGCTGTATGTGGATAATAGGGTTCGCACATACCTCCCATCAACAACCATCTCCTTCCTAATTACACATAAAATGCACACACAAAAGAAACACCAATAATTAAAACCTCTGTGATTAATTTATTGAGCTGAAAGTGCAGCTTTTTTTATTGAGGTACATCAATGATTTTTATCAGTATGTGGTTTGTGTGTGTAAGTGAGTGTGGTGTGCAAAAGCATTTTGCGTGCTTCTGGGAATATGAGTATGCTTATATTTTGTATTTGTACATAATATACATAATTGTACAGTGAGTGTGCTGACGAGTTGTTTCATCAGCATGTTTGTATTCTTTGTGTATGCATACATTCCCATACATATGTTTCTGTGAGTCTATGCGTGTGCTTCTCTATCTGTGTGTCCTCCTGTGTGTTTGTGTGTGTGTGTATGTGTACCTCCCAGACCCCCTCCCCACCCCACCAGCCTGTCTGCGCTGTTCAGCCATCCAATGCCTCTTATCTGTCTGATTAATAGGCGGCCAGCTTCAGGACAAATTAATTAACAGATAACGCCATCTCTCCCTTCTTCCCTTCCTCCCTTCCTCCCCTCCTTCTCATGAAGCGATCGATACAGCAGAAGAAAAGAAACATCAATGGGAATTTAGTGCTGATGATGGAGAGAGAGAGGTATTGATGGAGAGAGAGAGAGAGAGAGAGAGAAAAAGAGTGAGATGGAGGAGAGAAAAAAGTAAAAGGCGGAGCAGTGTTAGAAGGAGAGATGGTGGTGGTGGGAGGGATGGAGACCTTTCTTTCATACCTGTGATTTCACTTGACAAAAGAAGGTTCCTTATTTGGCTCTAATTACATTTCCTTTCTGTCCATTGTTGATAAGGCATCTCATACTATGTGTGGGAGTATGAGTGTGTTTGTGTATTTGTTGTACTGCCTGTGGGCTGTTTGCTGTGGTGACGGTGGACTGAGCTAAATGCACAGTACTGTACAATGAAAATAAAGGTCACAGCTTTGCTTAAACATATTAACATAAACTTTAAAGAAGAGAAAATTGCTACAGGACACGACCTGCAAGTGAAGCCATGTGTTTCCCAACACCATTATTGGATACATGCTTATGTCTTTGGTGTGAGCAGGCTTTAGCTGAGCTTTTTTCCCCTTTTCTCAATGTTAACTGAACACCAAGTATGGTAAAGTGTGTGTTCTAAGAATTTGTTTTCTCAAAGTGCAGATAAGCCTTCTATTCATTGTCCACATGAAATGTGCAAACCCAAATACTGTCTAACTTATCTCAAATATAGCTATTGTGTGAACAGGGCCAGTTGCATTAAGGGTGAAGAGCTGTTGTCATACGTCTACCATCTCTCCTCTTCTGTCCTTTCTTTTTCTCTGCTCTGACTGTGTGAACCTGCAACCCCATCTCCTAAATATTTCCTTTACACACTACAAAATTGCAACTGCAAAGACATTTTGAAAACACATTTCCTACTAAGCATATCTGGCAAAACCATTTAGTAGTATATAAGCTTCATTTTTAGGAGACAGGGTTGGAGATTCACTTTGTTTTTACTTTCAGTGTGTACATCATGATTTGGATGAGGTGAGGGGTGCACAAGGTCAAGTTAATGACCCAACTATATATTTAGTTGGATATGTGAGTTTTCTAAAATATAATTGTATCTATGAAGGGATAGAGAGAGAGAGAGAGAGTGTGTGTGTGGGTATGTGTATTTGTGTGCATGTGCCATACATTGTTCTGACAGAAAGAGGCTGCAGTGCAGTCATGCAGACTTAACCTCTAATGCTTGCTCTCGCACTCTCTTTCTTTTTTCTCTTCCTTTTGCTCTATCAGACACACACATAAAGACAAACACACACACAAACACACGTCGATTCCCCAGCCACCCTGCGGCCTGTTTGTCTGCCAAATGAGTCCTGACTGCACGTTTACACCCGAGACCGCACAACAGTCTGGCACAGACACACACACACACACACACACACACAGGATAGCCCTCTCTCATGCCCCAGTTGCTACACAGACACACACGAACACACATATCCAGGAGGCCTATATTTGTTTTCTTGTGGTTACAGGGCAAATGGGAGCCAGTGAGAGCCGATTGTGATGCTTATGAGTACCTGTGCACTTGTGTGTGTACAGATTGTGACATTTGTGAAGCTATTTATATGTGCATGTGAATCCGTGGGAGTTTGTATGATAGTGCCTATGTACATCGGCAAAAACTGATTTATCAAAGAAGGCTATTCTGTGTGTATGTGTGTGTGGATTAATCTGACAGGTGTGAAAACGGGTTGCAATGCTGATCTGGTCCCAGTTATTAACACACGGCTAGTCTTCACATTCTGTCACTGCAGTGGAAAACAGGACATTTGTTATTTTAGAACCCCTTGAAAGCATTAATTTTTCACTGACAACACCATTGACTGTTGCATTGGCTTAATGTAATTTTTCAAATCAGAACTGACAACACACTGAGTGTGTCCTGGTGAGATTATGTGTGTGTACATGGCCACGGTGCTGCCAGCAGAGAAGCAGGTCAATTCAGTGTTGCTGGACTACATTTGAGCTGAATGAGCCAACTACCAACTTGCCCCGTTCTGTAGCTTGGACAAGGCCATTAGCACTTGGGCTGTCAGTCTTCCACTGTGTGCATCTCTGAAATTCAAACCGCCAAAGCATTTATAATGTCATTGCTCGTATTTTGAAAAAAATATTTTAAAACAGTTCACAGTTTGCAGGTATTGTGTACAAATTTTATTTTGATGCTTTTGCAACATTGTTTCATGCCAATAAATCCCTTTGAATTTGAAATTCTTTTCCAATAATCTCATTATTACTTGACGCTTTTGCAATATTGTCTTTGTTACATTCATGCCAATACAGCAAATTGAACTGAATTTAATTCAATTGAGAGAGCGAAATAGAGAGACACAGAGAGAGAGACAGAGACACAGAGAGAGAGAGAAAGAGAGTGATGATTACATTTTAAGTTGGACCCAGCTAATTACCAAAATACTAATACCTAGAAGGAAATGCAATGCTTTAACAGGCATTTAAATGGTTTGGCTTCTTTGTCATATTATGTTTCCTCGACCATACTTAGGTCCTTTTCCTTCTAAATCTTCTAAAGGTTGCCTCACAAAAAACAGGTCTGCTTTTAGTGGTTTTGCATCTTGGCCATAGAAGACTGCCTCTGTATATCAGAGAAGCTGTTTCAGTGATCATTTAAACATATTAAAACATGCCTTTTATTGCTTGCTTTTAATGAAAAATATTCAACCTTTAATTTATTTTACCGTTTGTGTAAAGCTGACTATCTGAATACAAATTTAGTTAGAATATCATAAAATACATATGGTGGTCCATCTGCACACTTGTAGCAGGCCTTGCGCTCTTTGAGCACCTGCTTGCTCTCTTACCAGTGGCACTGTGCTCTGTCCTATTTGATCATGGCCCCGGGACACATTTAACAGGAAACTTCTCAGTCTGTCTCAACAATTTAACAGGACAGACTCACACACTTATCAAGAGTTATCGGTCTTGAAGTTGTAAAAATAAGCTTCACACATTGTCAGGGAAATGTAACACAATACAGCAAAACTGAATTCACACTAAGCACAGTTAGGGGAGCTGGATGTGTCCTCGAAGAGGGGCATCCTGGCCTGAGCTCCTCATTACAACAATGAGTAAAAAGCACATGGTGTGCTACTATTAAAGTGTAATAAACAAGTGCAATAGACATGTAATAGGCACTCAAAAAAAAAAAAAAAACTGTCCTTTTACAATTTTGATGTAGTGTACCAGATCTTTTGGTTCAGAGGCATTTTAAAAGAGGTATTGAGAAAAAAGTAAACTGTTTTATGATCATCTAGTTTCTCATCGTAGGTGAGAGGAGAATAGTGGATTGTCTATGTGCAGCATGTACACGTATTGTGTTCTGCAGGGGACAGATTTAAGTCTACTGGCCCACTGAGATAGAGATTGCATTAGGACACGTGAAGTTTCCAACAGTCACTAGCACATCGCTGCCCTGCATGTGTGTGTGTGTGTGTGTGTTTGTTTTGTATGCACACTGTGTTACATGGCTCCAGTGCTCTCTCCAGTACGACTTTCTGTATGTCTTTGTGTTTAAATTTGTGTTAGTGTGCACATTGTTGCATGCTGTGCAACGCAAGTGCTCCCTTGTGATGCTTTCTGAGTATGTGTTTGTGTGTGCACATTTCAAACTGTTTTGTACCATACGGCCAGACGCCGGCCCAAATGAACACGGACCCCCTGTGATGGCTTTGGCCAAGCTGAAACAACACACGCACACAGATATACGCACACAACAAGCACGCTGGCAAATGCTGTCACACACAAACACATGCACACACATCCACCAGCTGACCCAATTACACAGAGATGCGCAACGAAATGGAAACAAATCTACCCAGAGAACCAGCTAATTTAGAGGGGCTTAAAGACACACTCACACACAGGACACACACCCACTTACAAACACACACACACACACACACACACACACACACACACGTGTATAGCCACTTAGATGATAAAAACCATCATGTGTCGAATGGAGTTGATACTACACGAAAGTGCAAATCACAAATTACTTTTTTCAAATTCATCGAGGAAGAGAAAAGTCTCTCTGTGGTCACGTTAAATCTCAGTTTAATATGTATACGTATGAGCATGATGTTAGGATATCACAACTTCTTTGGAAGCCAATCATGTATGCAACGTACACAAGTGTGATGTGGAAACTTGAAACTTCGAGCGCACATATACTGAGAATGGACTTCTTGTGACATCTTGTGTCCAATATTTAATGTTTGAAATGAAACATATTTGCATATTCATAAATTCTGGATTTTTAAATGAGGAAGTAGGGTCAGGTGTAATTTGAAGATTTTTTAACAAGGTAATAGAACCTTCTTATTCAAAGCTGATTATTTTTATATGTCTTCAAACGTGTCTAGGATCTTTCAAAAGCCCTTGTTCACATTGTGACATGAACAATACTTATTGTTATTTAATGTTAAGATTGGGGTTAGGTTTTGGTGATGGTTAATCTTAGTTTACTGTAAAAATAATCACCTGGTTGACTCTATTCCTTCTGTATTTGAGTTGGACATACTGTAAACGAACAACGGACGATAGCTGAAACATTTTTGTGCAAATATATGAATGATTTTGATACACAATCAGTCACTTTTCTAATACACATACTGCACACACAAACATGCGTCATCACTTTCACCTTCAGCCCCTCTCATATTGTTGGCTAAAATCTCTTTTTTCTTTTTCCTCCCCTTTCCACCCTCCCCCTCTCCTTCCACATATTCCCCCCTTTTCTCTGTGCGGCCTCAGGGAGAGAAGAGCAGTCATAGGGTTGCAGTAGCCTCTAATCAGTGTGAACAGCCAGCTAATTACCAAACCCTCAGCCCTGGCTGACTGTTAATTGCATACATTAGACACCATCAGCAGCACTGCAAGATTAACACTTAAAATCTTCCCATTGCTGTAGTGGAGATGAGTGCTCTGTGTGTGCGTGAAAGAGCGAGTCAGGGGGAGAGAGACAGAGGTGGAGAGGAGGGCTGTGTGCTGTATTGTCTGTGTGTAAATGTGCAGTGTGTGCTGCCTCTGTGGTTGCGGGTGCTAATATTTAACACTTAATTAGACCCAAAATGGAGACGCGGCAACGCGGAGATGGTTATCGAGTGTTATAGCTGTTGCCGTGGCGGGGTTGCTTGGGTGGGGGCAGCCAGTCGTCGCGGGCAACCCCAAGTCTCGGTGGAGACGACAGATGGAGTGACATTAAGAGCATTGCAGTGGAGGCATTTCAAATAATAAAATATCAATATTTACATTTTAATTACCCACTTCTAGCCCCACCAGGGCCGCGTCAAGGAGCGTGTGGGTGAGCGTATGTGAGTGTGTGTGTGGGCATGTGCCACAGCTAGCTCCACTGGGAACATGTCTTCTTGACTCCATATCAAGTCAAGAGCACTGCTCAAGTGAGCACGTCTTAGCGAAATAAACACTGTGTACAATAACTAATTTTGCCACAATTTCTGTTATCCAACATTATTTTTCATATCTTCCTCTTTTACCATTTCTTTCACTCAATCCACCAATCATCCTCTCATCCTCTAACTCTGCATCCTTGTATCTTCCTCCTTCAATACAATGCTGATGCAGGCAGAAATGACTACTCTGTGTGTGTGTGTGTGTGTGTGTGTGTGAGCATGTGCGCGTATATCTGTCACGTGTCAACAAAACTGAGAAGCTTACACATCAACTGTTATGTTTTTTAAAGAATAAAAAGGACATAATGTGAATACTCGTGTGCCTAAAAATTCTCAGTTGACGAGATAAACGGATATCTGGACCTACTGTTTTGTTTTGATGACGTTTTGTCACCCACAAGCGTCATTAGGAAAGACACTGATTGGACCTTACATCAAAATTCATACCCCAGGGAAAGTCACCCCTTGTCTTTAGACACTCCACACAAAGAATGAGTTCCTCTCAGGCCATCAGCAGCACCCAGTAAACAATATTGCCAAGTATGTAACCACAAATTTAGCCTTGTCAGTTGGCAACACTGTGCACCACATCCTAAATTAAAAGATTTCACGAGCACAGTTTGACAGTTCTCTACATGGAAGAAGTGGAAAGGAGGAACGCTTCCTGGAGAACACCGCCTAACCAGTGGTTAAATTATGTGAAGGACAACTGAGTCAATATGAAGATCAAGATCAAACAAAGGCTTTAAATCTATCTATCCATCTATCTATCCTGTAATTAATTCATTTTCCCAGCTTGTTCAATTAACTGGGTTGTGACAGTGTATTGATCTCCTGGTGGATTAACTTTTCAGAACAATATCCTGCCATAACATATTCTCCTGAAAAGACAAAATCCATAGTCCAAGCATCAGCAAATGGGCTCCCCTGCGATGTAAACCATTGGGCAGGAATTCTCTGTTGTCACATTCATTTCAGACTGTCATAAACAACATTTTGCTTTAAAAAGGGGTACCAAAGCACACAAATGATAAATAAAAATATCATATTTCGAAAGAAGTAAATTGTGGAGTTAGTCAGATTCTCTTTCTGTGAAGCACTATTGATGTATGAATAAAAACTTGCTGATTGTGGCTTTAAAACAAAACCCAATGGTCCCTGTCCAGGCCTGGTGTCTGTATATGAGATTATGAGACTGTGTTGATTTTATCTTCCTAATCCCCCGTAGCTTTCCATAGAGAGAGGGCCGCAGAAACTCCACAGGGATTAATTTACCATTCACAGATTAGAGATATGGTCTCCAATATCATCATCCAGGACAAGCACTGAGAGGAAGGGCTCCACAATGGAGCAATGAGGAGAGAGAGAACAGAGAGAGACACATACAGGGACTGAAATAATGACAGAGATGAAAACGAATGCACACAGAGCGCCTTCTCTCCTACAGCATCATGCCTTAATGTCCTAGCTCGAAGACAAGAACATTAGACCTCATTCCACCTCCTCATCTGGGCCTGAAAAAGCCTGGGCTGAAAATCTTAATTAATTGTCCAATAGTGCTGCGGGGTCATTATGCATTGCAATAAAGAAGCGTGTAATTATGAGATTTAACAGCCATTACCAAGGCCAGGAACTCATATGTCATCATCAGCAACCAAGCCAATGGTTTGGTACGGCTGTGTGTGTGGCTTGATGGACAGCACACACACATGCACAATACACACACTTGCATATGTACATATTGTTCATGTAGGTATAAAGTGTTAAGATATATCAGAGAGAAATGTGTCTGCTCTCATATAGGCAAACAAACAGTTGCAGGTATGCAACAAAGTAATAGGGAACACAAACTGAAAATGCATACAGGCAAGACCACACACACACACACACTCACACACACCCATCAGTCTGACCCAGACAATAAGGCAGCCAGCTGTGATAGCAGCCTGCAGATGAAACATCCCATCAAGATTAAATAGACACAAAAATACACACATTATTACTGCTGTCTGTGTGTGTGTTTTTTGTGTGTGCATGTGAATGCAGAGTAAAGCAGTGGGAGCACAGACGTGGTCCATCACCACATAGCAGGTGGGAAGTGACACACTTGTATAAGGATGGAGTGCTGTGGACAAATGCATGCACACTATACTAATGTACATTATTGAAAAAGTGCTCAAGCAGACCCACGACAGAAAACATATCTGACTGGATATGAAGATTGCGCCATGCCAAATGGAATAACAGAGCAGTAACACAATATGTCAAAATGTCTGCTGTAAGAGAGGCCTTTTGCCTTGAGGAGTGGTGGTTATGGTTTTGATCATACAGCATCCTTTTGGAGTTTCTGTGTTTGCGGATCCCTAATCCCTAAAAGTCTGCTCAGACTTAACACAAAGCAAATGTCATTTTGCATTATTCTTGCAAATTAGACCAATGGAGCATTTTTGCAGTCTATGTTTATTCATCCCATACATCCAGTGTACTGGCTGTGTGTGCATTGATGAAACAGATGAGATTCTGATGTATCTTCGATCTCACCAAAAACCACAGTTCTCTCCTTTTTCCTCTTGCCTGTGCACAGTGGAGTCACAAAGCCTCTGAACAGGTGAAAATGTTTTGCTCAAATTGAAAAGATTTCAGCTTGTATAGACGTGTTTTCATCTCAATTCACGCTGCCTAGAGTCAATATCTACGAATGCATCTGTTTGCATTCACTCACATCTTTGCATTGACTTTATTCAACACTGTTGGGCCATACGCAGGTAAAGGGGCAGTCTCAAACTGTTGCCTTTTCTTGTGTATGTGTCTGAGGTGTACCTGTCTTTGTGTGTTTATACCTATATAATATATATATATATCCACACAATTTGCCTCTGTGTGTGTGTTGTGTGCCCAGACCATAAGTCGTCCCCAGGTGGTGACAGGCACGCTCCAATCCTATTTTCCCACCTGCTTATTCCCTGATGGAAAGGATGAATCCTTTGGACTGTTATTTAAGAACGATGGATGGAGGATGGGAGAAAGAGAGGGAGAGAGAGAGAGAGAGAGAGAGAGAGAGGTAGAGAGAGAGAGAGAGAGAGAGGTAGACGAAAGGGGGAAAGTGGAAGAGGGAACAGGATGCAGGAGGTGCATCAGGCAGGAAAGACTAGAAAGAGAGAGCGCGTAAAACAAAGGAGTGCGGAATATACAAAAAGAAAGCCTACAAGGAAGGGAAGCAAAGGAGTGGGAGGAACAATGACGGGGGTGAGAGGATGGAATAAGTGAAGGAGCATTGGTAGAGGGAGAAATAGAGAGACTGAGCAGAGTGAATAAGAAAAAGACAAAATGTGTAGATAAAGGGGAAAAAAGGGAAGCTACAGACAAACAGTGAGGAAAGGTAGATAGAGAGAGCATATATATATATATATAGAGAGAGAGAGAGAGAGAGAGAGAGAGAATAACTATTTCATGCCTGTCTGTGAACTTTGCATGAACCGACAGAAATAATGTGATGCCATGACAAGCCCGTCCCTCCTTCCACTAGATTTGCTGCATGCATAGGTGTGTGATATGTGGGTGTGGATGTCTGTGAATCCCTGTATGTGTGTGAACTCTTTATATTGCTTTTGGTGTGTGTGTGTGTGTGTGTGTGTACATGTGTGCTCCAACAGATAGAATAGGATGATGATGATTTGAAATGGAGTTTGGCCTGTGCGTAATTATGATCATCTATCTTTATGCCCCGCCAGCATATCATATCATATCACATCACATCATCTCTCTCTCTTGGTCTCTCTCTCTCTTTCTCAGGCGTACACACACACACACACACACACACACACACACACACACACACACACACACACACACACAAACACAAACACAAAAGCAAATTGAAAGTGGTAAAAGCTGACTGTTTGCTAGTGATGACTTAGATGATGATGGGCTCAGATGGTGTGCTGATTTATTTGTTACTGCTCGTCTGATGTCACATATTATAAAACTGTGCACGTCTGTTTGTGTGTGCATTTTTGCACATCCACTGTGTACTAGTGCTACTTCAGAAGTGTACGTTTGTGTGTTCATGGGTGTGTTTCTTATGTATGCTCGTGTGCATGCTTATGTATGCTGGTGTGTGTTTTGTGTGTGTGTGTGTGACAGACATTATTTGATGCAGATTAGTCAGTGTACTCAGATTGCAGGCTGTGTCTCAAAGGCTGATAGACAAATGAATTTGATTTGCTAATGTAATCAAACTAATAAGAAAAACAGCAATGGGCTGCTGAGCGCAAATCTCATGACTTCAATATTTGTGTTTTTTTTTTCACTTTTACTTGAACGTCTATCTACTGAAGGACTTTCATGACTCATTTTTTTCAAATTATTGAAATTACTTTTAATGAAAGGGCTGTAATCTGAGACTGGTCAGAAAAAAACAGATTTTCATCAGACACCACTTTTAAAATCAGTGTTGTTCTTAATATACAGGTATTTAATTCACTTGTTAATAGTGCTGACATTAGTAAAGATACTGTTTGTAATGTGATAATATTTTCTTTATGCACACCATCCACTACCATAGGCTGCCACTACTTCTGTGTTTTTTATTTTCCCAATTTGAATTCAGGTCTGATGTGGTGTGACACACACGGATACAGCGACAGCTGTTACCATGTGTGAAGCAAGTTGTGTGTGTCTGTCCATATGATGTGTCAGGTTGTGTGACTCTCAAGGCATAAGATGTGTGTCACCACCAAGGTGTGACCTGATAGAGGTAATACCAGTGTGTGTCTAAAACAATGCGTGTTTTTAAGGCAGGGACCTAAAGCTCTGTGTTTGAGTGTCATCATAGGAACATTGTCATGGAAAAACTGTCAACACGGTGATGACAAAACAAACACAGGGCATCGGACAGACAGGAGAGTCAACACAGACTGAACGTGCCCTCAGAGACTAAATATGTAGGTGCATTTGTGTGTGTGTGTATGTGTATTCATTAAAACATCAAATTTGGCATAAATAACTACTTTCACAAAACCATCACATCCCAACATGCCAAAAAGAAATAGATACTATGGACTCTCTTTTCTAAATCTTACTGCAGATAGAGTTACATTAATTTCATCAAGTATTGTAATGTTTGGGGGTCAAATTGTAGGTTCATTTTAATAAAACATTTGTTGGTTTTTATGCAAAAAACATTCCTCTTTATTTCCTAGATTTAAAAAAATAGATCCTTCATTATCACTAATTAAAACCATTAGACTAATCTAATCTTATTATAAACAAAAACACTAGAATGACACAAATACAGGGACAAAAAGTGAATACAAGAAAGTGAAGTAAAGTACACATGGCAAAAGAAAACAATGCACAGAAAAAGGAATATGTTTTCTGTCTTCTGTTTTCTCATATTGATGACATGCTTCCAATACCCACATGCTTAATCCAATAAAGAAAGCCCAACTTAATCCAAACATTAAGCTCAGATATCAAATATTCTTTTCCTAATTTGATTTCATCAATATTTGTTTTCATCTGCAAACAGGGGTGTGTTTGTTTGTATGGGCTGCAAGAGGAAACCATGGTGGTGGTGGAATGGAAAATAAGATGTCTCTTATGCACGAATGTGGACAATGAAAGAGACAAACACACACACTCACACATAAGCAAACACACATTCTTGAAACCAAGACATCAACCTCTAAATGTGTTATGCAGCTCAGGGATGAGCAGAAATGGAAATCAAACACGCCCAACAGAGCTCAGAGAAAATCAACAGCAACTGGAAACACACATGAAGATATGTACAAAAGAGCACGAAAGAAACAAATTGACCAAGGCAATGAACTAAATCAAATTCTAAATTCTAAATCTAAATCAGAAGTTAATAAAGTCATATTTATGAGTTGAATCTCATTCAAATATGGAAAAGGTGGAGTCAGTTATATCAAATCAAAGATGTCAGAGTGCTGTTGGTTAAGTTTCTTACTTTACTTTAAGTCTTTACTTGCTTACATTTATGCAAATCAGAGTAATTTTTTTTGTCATGTGATCATTTATCAGAAATAAATGCTTTGTTTTAACCTTAAACTCAATATGTGTGTGACAATGTCAGCTTCTGCGTTTATGTGTTTGGACACTGCCATGTAAATGTTTTTATGTCTATACACAGCACTGTACAGTATGTGCGTGTCTACGTGAATGCACTGTTTTTGCCTGTTTTGATTGTGTTTTAAGAAGGCACCCAGCATGCTGTGACTGTCAAGGTGAGCTAGCCTTAGCCGACAGAATGAGGGCAAATCTGCTTGTGCGTTTGTGTGTGTGTCCATGTGTATTTCCGTGTATCATGAGTTTACGTGTACATGTGTACCTAGACCAGGCTTTTTTATTGCAGAGGGTAATGGCACTGAGAGGGAGAGACAGACTGAAAGATGAAGTGGGGGAAGTACAGTGAAAACCACAGAGGGAGGAAAGAAATGAGGACAAGAGGAGGCAATATTGTTTCAGAAGTTTCATGGCAATAAAGCTCATTGATTAAACAATTGGAAAATAAAAT
The DNA here is from genome assembly GCA_031216445.1 of Lateolabrax maculatus. NCBI lineage: Eukaryota > Metazoa > Chordata > Actinopteri > Acropomatiformes > Lateolabracidae > Lateolabrax > Lateolabrax maculatus. The sequence continues at coordinate 14,884,282 of CM062198.1, forward strand.
ATATGTGTGTGCGTTTGTGTGAGTGGTGGTGGAGAGATGTTTGTCCCCTGATTTACCACTCCCTGACCCAAAGCCCAACAAGCTCTTTGCTGATTGATGACAACACCAGACTTAATGAGGAGGGCCATAGAGTGACATCACCACCAGTCTGTGCTTTTACGTTCGTAAGACACACACACACACACACACACACACACACACAAATACACCCACAAACACGGTGCTGTTCTGCATCTCTTGGAGCTCACTGTGAAGTGTTATAATGTTTGTTAGTGTTAATTTAGAGTGCTGCACTTTCAGAGTTGAGGATGTGTGTATCCATGTGTATACGTGTGTGTGTGTGTGTGTGTGTGTGTGTGCTGAGGTTCCCTTCGGCTGCTGAGACTCAACATTTGATTTGCTAAAAGGAGCAGGACACATCTATTAATCAATATTTGCTGACTGACTGGTCGTCTTTCTGGCTGATTGGCTGTGTTGTTACTTGACTGACTGATTGGCTAACTAACTGACTGACTGTCTGGCAGTCTGAATGACTAACTGCTCCACTGGTTGACTAAATCTCTAAGTGAAAACCATTTATAACATGACTGAAAGAGAAAGAGCAGAGCAGAACTACAGCAGAGGTAAAGATTAGGGAGGGTTTTGCTTATTGGGTGCTTCACTGTGTGTGCTGTGATGTTTGCTGAAAGGCATATTTGCAGTCGATGATACTGTTTCTAGAAATCTAGAGTTGAACTTGGACTCGATAAACCCCGATTGCTGTATCTGCAGAGACATACAGTCAGACAGAACCAAAGGGACGATGGCTGGCTGCGGGGATGAGAGAAGAAGGTGGGAGGGAGGCGTGGGAGGGGACGGGGGTTGAGAGATGAGGTTGACTTGATAATGAAGAGGTTAAGGATACCATGGAGAGAGAGGGTGGGAGGTCAGGTCAGAGAGAGGGAGAAAAGGAGGGAGAGCCAGAGAGAGACCGAAGTAGAGATAGAAAAAGAGAGAGGTCATAAGAGAGGTTGAAGAGGTGGGGGATATTTAGCCATCGGGTCAGGAATAGTATTGTGTTAAATGCTCTTTGGGAGTATCTACGTTATATGGAGGTAATGTATGTGACCTCCCTGCCGTCCATTCTCTATCCATTTCCTACACTTTTCTTCTCTCCCTTCAGCCTTGTATGTTTTATTTTAAACCTCCTCCTCAGTTCACATTTTCCCTTCATCCTATTCCCCCTGTCATTTTCCATCACACACAGAGTAAGGGACATAATAGCATAATAGATCATTTGAATTACAACTCTTAATGTGTATAGCTATCAAATAATACATAACAACATAATTATAAAATAGTAAAGTAACAAAATTAACTAAAGAAAAAAAATAGGAAAAAAGAACATACAACTTCTTATTTATAATACAACCCACAAATACAGCTTTACTTTTGTTGGCCAATGAAAAGAGAAAGTTCATTATGATGCCTGTGCAGGCTATTGGTGCAAGATAGGGTGTGAAATTACCCAGTTACAAAAAAACTAAAAAAGAATGGGACCTACGATTGAGCCTTGAGGAACTCCACAAGTAATCCGTAATAACTAAAGAGAGGAGTTTCGAGTACTCTGGCATGTGCATTATTTCCCCATGAGGTGTTTTAAAATGTCTTAAATATTAGAGCTATTACTGTACTGTTTTGAAATGAATTTCTCAGAGGAAGAGCAAGCTTTCCCTTTACACTGAATTTTTCATTGTGATGTATGATGTACGTTATCTATTGAAATGCTTTACAACACAAAATGGGAAAAGGATTGTTCAAAGCAGGGCTAAATTAAAGCATGTTTACTATCTTTCCTTCATCTTCTTGGTGGCAGGAAATGTCAGCGTTTATGAAATTGTGCTAACAATCCCTATTACTGACATGAGACAGACGCCACCAATCATCCAGACCTACATCTAGACCTCATTCATGTTTTCAGCATCGCATGGGGTATTTCAACATCCATGCTCTTCCTCAAATCCAAACAGGTGAGGAATTAGGAACAAAAAGGGAAAGAATAAATGATAAAGAGTCAAGTCAATAAATGACTGAATGAGACAGAAAGCTACAGAGAGGAGCATGCAGAACAAGAAGCAAAAGAACTTCCGTCCTCACCTACTATCCCATCTCCACCACCACCCAAACCTTCTCCCATATCTCCATAAAGTCAGATTAAATGAATAGACCGAAAGCAACCCCCCTCCACCTCCCTACCCCCATTTTTTACAGCTCAATCATACTGTGTTACTGCCGACACATAGACTGCTTATCCTGAGTGTCAAAATTGAAAGGGGAACGAAAGGAAGAGAGGGGGAAAGACTGTACGAAAAGAAAGAGCAAGTAAGAGGAGATAGGGACGCAAGAGAATAGTGGAGGGGAAGTAGGGGGCGGCCAGAGAGCAATTTCTTTCTTGAATAAAGAAAGAATAGAGGAGGGGGTTGTAAAAAAAAAAAAAAAGAAAGAAACACTAATGGCAAGGCCCCTGGTTCTAGTAAAATAGACTGTGTTATAGGTTCCGGCTCTCGTTCGTTGATTCATTCATTTGTTCGTTCCTTGCTCTTTCGTCAAGTCAAGTGCTCGCCTGTCTGTCTTTCCCTTTTGTGTCCGCGAGTCTAGATAAGAGCTGCTGGCATGACTGCCCGGTAGTCATTTAGTAGTTATTATGGAGAGAGAGAGAGAGAGAGAGAGAGAGAGAGAGAGAGAAAAGAGAGGATGAAAAGACTAATTCTACAGACAGATAAATGGCTAATTTTGAATGGCCTTTTTTCTTTTAATTCACTCTCTCATTCATTCCTGTTTAAATATTTGCTGTTCTCCTCCTCTCACCTGACCGCTCCTCGTTCCTCCTTTAACACACGCACACACACACTTGACTATGACATACAGCCTAATATGCCACTGGAGTTGTCTCTTTGAGAGCTATTAAAATGAGATCTTCTCTTTGCTAATCCATATTATTGGACGCCAAAGGCCTTTGTGGCCTCTGAATAACAACTCTGATATTTCCACATACCCACAGTTTCTTGAGTGTGACATTATACTGTTCATGTACTTTATATTTTCTAAGTGTGCAAACATGTGTGCATGTGTGGGTCCGCTCATCTATGTGTTGCCAACAGTTTGAATCAGCAAAAAGGCTTCTAACTCTTATGTTGTATGTCTATGTTTATGTGTTTGCATGCATTTCTTCTCTTATTTTGACACACGCATGCAGGTGTGAGGTGCACTTCCGTGATAGTGTCCCATTTCTTGGGGGACACAAGAGACACACACTGTGTCTGAAACCTCATTTTCCTCTCCTAATGACATATCAAATGTTTGCATATAGGCCATATCAGTATGGAAATGAGCGTGCACACACACATACACTGCTTTAGAATAAAAGAACCAATCAAAGAGATATGTGTGTATATGTGCTTGTGTTGTCACAAGTCTCTAAGGTTGGGCGAGTCTGTGTGTCAAACATGACTAGAAACACACACACTCACACGGACACACACAGACACACACACACTCACACACACACGTACCCTAGCCTTGTTATCCGGGGGCCTGTCTTGCAGGCAGCCTCTCTAACGCTGAGTGATGTTTAAATTAGTTTACAATTTAGCCTCCTCGCTATCCGCAGACGGCTCTTAACTCAGTGTGTGTATGTAATGTGTTTTTGTGTGTGTGTTTGTGCGTGTGTGAGCGTAACAAATTGTTGCCAGTACGGCAGACATCTAATGACTTCAAATTAGCTGCCTGGCGCTCGCCTTGACACGTTGTTACCACTGTTAGCAGCCTGTGTGTGCGTGTACGTGCGCATGTGTGTGTGTGTGTATGCAGTATGCTGCGCAGCCATATCATGAAGCATAAATTGGCTTCACCTCTCCTCTCTCTGCCTCTGTCTTTTTTCTCTTTGTTTCTCTGTCTCTCTCCATCAATTTGATTAAAAAAATTACTGTACCATGGCGAGCAAAGACATGTGCATGTGTGTGCACAGTCAGTCACACACACACACACACACACACACACACACACACACACACACACACACACACTTGACAAGATGTAAAACAAGACGGCTCCAAAAAGGTTAACAGGTCTATTCTATTCTATTCTATTCAAGACTTAAGTCATTGTAAACTCTCTCACTAGATTGTTTGCCTTTTGTGTGTGTGTGTGTGTGTGTGTTAGAGTCTGAAAAAGAATGTTGAGGAGACGTATTTCTTTCTGACAATCCTTTCTACCCTGAGTGAACAGTAGATCACTTTCTGTGTCTACATGTATGTATGTGTGTGTGTGTGTGAGAGAGAGAGAGAGACAGAGAGAGTATTAGATCAGTGTTCAGTGTTGTAAACAATGAGGATTTCATAAAGTGTTCACATCACACACACACACACACACACACACACACACACAAACACACACACACTTGGAAGATGAAGAGTTCTATCTTTCCCTGTGAGCAGTGGATTGCCTTTCTCGTTCATCTAATCACGCCATCTTCTCTCCTCCGCCAGGCAATCGTTGCGCTTCGCTCCCTCCACACAGGAAGCGGCACACACGCACACACTCAACCCAGCACATAACCTGGCTCACTCTGTCCATTCAATTGTAAAAGTAGTGAGTAAAGGAAAAGGCAGGCCCAATGCAAAGCACAATGTTAATATACATTATGTGTGAGTTAATGTGTGTATTTGCATGTGTCTGTGAGTTCTTTTTGTGTGTAAATGTGATATACAGTAGCTGGAGAGAGAGACAGAGAGAGTAGTAGAGAGATACATTGATTAAAAGAAAAAGCAAAAAAGAGTAAAACACAGTGCAGGACAGGAAGATTAGAGGAAAGGAGATAATATTGGAATGAGGTTATATGTTGTTTTGAAAGAGAAAAATAAATATTCAAAGAGCTATACTTGGTATCTGGATCAATATATATGTCTGCTTACTGTCCATATAGCAGCACATAGATCAATAAACTACCAAGACACAATGTATATTTCCTTCTCTCTCTTTCTTTTTCTCTTTATCTCTGTTATTTTTACATTTATTGATGAGGTAATATATATATATATATATATATATATCATTTGGAGATCCTGTTATCCAAAGCCAGTGACTTTATTGTTATAGATTTACGCAGCATGACTAAGTGGTATTTATGCCTGTAATCTGGTGTTTCCCCCTGTACTTTTAAAACATCCTATGCTGTTTGAACAGTGGCAACAGTGGGTAATTCTATTCTATTCCATAACCATATTTCCAATCGACAATGGGACTAATCTTTGTGTTAATCTGTGTTAATCTGAGACAGTACCTTCCCTCCTCACTGCTGTCACAGCAAGCTCCCTCAGTAAAACCAAAACCAGAATATAGCTCTCATCGCTTCCTTATACTTCTCCTTCCTTTTCTTCCTCTTCATTTTAGCTTCTATGGCCAGATGCATTTGTCATTTTCAATCTTGTTTTTTTCCTCTCTTTGGTTTTCTTACTTGATAATTTTCAAATTTTTGGCTCATTTGTGTATCCTCCAGAAGATTAAGTAGAGCAAGATTAAATTTAAAAGATTTTGATTAAATCTTCAGTTTTAGTGATGAACCTGTAGAGTGCTACTGATGCACTATAGGATAAAACAGACATCACATTCTGTACTGTATTGTATATATCAAAAACAATATTCATTGCTTCTGTGTTTCATCATTAGAATGTGACATTTTCCTAAAATAGCAATAACCTCAAAGCAAATACTGTGTTCGAATACACATTGTCTCTCTCATACAACATAAAAACCCTTAAAAAAACAAAACGAAAATCTTATTCTTTATCATGCAAGTTAGAGCTTTACTTATATTATTCTTGTATACATCTGTATGACATTTTTGTGACAGTGACTTTCAATACCAGTACATACATAGATCCCCAGTAGGGTAAAGCTGTGGTTTCAACGGGCTTGGTCATACATATGGTTCAGTGACTGCAGACACATGCACAAACCCACCCACACACATGTCGAAGGTAAGGGGATTGGACTGTTTGGTTCAAAAGGTCTGAATTTATGTGTGTGTGTGTGGTGTGTGGTGTGTGGTGTGTGGTGTGCGTGTGTGTGTGTGTGTGTGTGGGGGGGGGGTGATACCAGTGACAGCATTTGGTTGGTCAGCTGGAGGAGTCAACAGTTCAAACTATCTGAGGGCAAGGATTAGGATGAAAGGTCACACCTTAGCACTAGGTGTACTTGTATGTATGTAAGTGTGCCTGAACTGCATCGGGAGTGGCTGATTCTAACCTTGTACTCTCTCTGCCAATTCACACAGCATGTGTGATTGTGTGTCTTTCCTGTATATATGCTTGGGGGTGTGTATGAAATCTCTTTGCTGTGGAACTGAAAAAAAAAGTATGTATGTGTGTGTGGTAGTGCCAACATGAATGTCAGGTTAGGTTCAGTGTGAAAGTCAGGGTTCAGCAGTTTCTTTTTTCCTACCTGGGATATGTTTGGCCCAGCCGATGTTGACCACGAGCTCTCTGTCCGCCAGGTCACACAGCGTAGTCAGGGCCTTGATGTCGCTGTCTGGTACTGTTGGGTCAGGCATGGCGTAAATCTTCTCTGGCTCGGCCACCAGCAGGTGAGATACGATTTTGTTATCTGCAAGGCAGCCAAAGGCAACTGACATGACCACCAGACAAGGAGAAAGACACAGAGACAGAGAGATGGTGAATTTTTGCTGCATTAGGCTACAGGCTGTTCCACACCAAACGGTGCAAAAATGTAATAAGTCATATGCAAAGTCCCTGATAACACGGCTCACTAGATAACACATATATCTTAGGTATTTCCCCATGCAGCATTAAAGCAGCTGACATGACCATTAGACTAAGAGAAAGAAACAGAGACATTTTGCACCAAATCAACACACAATACATTTCACTATACTCTATAGTATCATGATGTTAGATATTACAAATACAGTATTTTATAAATGATATATATGTATTTTATTATAGAATGTTAAACTTGTTTGTCTTAAAATGTAATTAAACCTTTAAAATGATCAAACAACCCACTTTAAATAAAACAACATATTAAGTAATGTATGTAAGTGTAAAAGTCCAGTTTTGACACCATCATGTTTACAGTATAATTATATTGTATACAGTTTATAATATAGTATAATATAGTTTTTTGCAGTGTTTATTTCATATCAAAATATGAAATGGAAACAAGATTAAATAAGAGAATGCTTGACTACAATTCCTTGCCTACATGTCCTGTGGGACGTTTCAGCAATCGAGCAATAGATAATTGATTTGATTCCAGTAATTTGGTAGGACTAAAGATGAAAAAGCACTTGACAAAAGATAAACAATTACTGAAACATTTCCAGTTTAGAAGAAGCTTCAAGGTGTGATTAAATGAGATTACTGCTGATGGTCCAGGTAGTCCAAAACGTTGTCTTTTGTATCACAGCCTTAAGAAGCTTTGCTGTTACGTACCGAAAGGAAAGATAATACTGAAAGCCAAACAGCTCAGCTGGTAATGGTGACATGTGGTGATGAGATCTCTATGGCCCATTAGTAACAGACTGATACCCTGCTTCCAAATTAATCCACTGACTAATCAAGCATGGGAATAATAACAGAGGATAGAAGAGCAAGAGAGGAGCAAGCGATAGAGGAAACGAGAGAGAGAGAAATAAGCAAAGAAAAAAATGGGAGAAGACAGACAGGTAGAAATAGAGCCATGGACAGATTGTAAAAGACAGACAGGAAGAGTCAAGAGAGCGACAGCTAGATAGAGATAAACAGCAAGAGAGAGTGAAACAGAGTTAGGGGGATGAGTTGTGTATTGATCTAACACTCTCCACCCCCAATTCTGTTACACACAAACACACATACACACACACACACTTGTATATATATATTCTTTCCATCCTCTTCCCTCTAGCTCCAGCTCCAGGGTCGTTTGAGCCAAACCAATCCCAGTCACACTGCAGTATCTGTGGGTAAATCTTATTTAATGTTTCCCTAATTAGAATCAATGGAAGCCCATTTCCAAACCCTGGGCTATTGTTCTGTTCTCACACAATCAATGGGGACGCTGAGGCTAGGGATTGGGCTACAGATAGATAGGCTGCGTGCGTGTATCTGAGAGAAAGACAGGGGGACAGAAAGATTTTTTGTGTGTATTGACTGTGTGTGAGAGAAAAAGAACAAGAGCGACCTAGGAAATCTATATCAACATTATATTAAGTGTGGGTTTGGTTTTAGGTCAGAGAGAGATTTGTGTTCATACATTTATTAAGGAAAAGATGTAAACTAGGGATTATAGCCTGAATAACTATTTTGAACTAGTGCTTCCACTAAAATACTCTTCCATAAGATTGATAAAAATAATAACAGGACTAAAGCGTTAAATATAATTTAATCAACAGTTTAGGAAGAATTGGTCAACTACATAGTCAGCCATTCAAGACATTCAGTTAGTTGGAACACACACATGCTCTGTGCATGGAAACACATATATTATAAACACACACACACACACACGTATTGTACACACATTCATATTATCTCATCATTTCAATGATTAGTAGTGCAGAAGTCCCGATAAGCTGTCGTGCAGCCATTCAGCATATTGGCCTAAAGCAGAATATGCTCCAGCTTTAAGCAAAATGGGCTTTGGGGACCAAGCTGCTAAACACTGCTCAATCTGCACTGCATGTGTGTGTGTGTGTGTGTGTGTGTGTGTGTGTGTGTTATGTGTGCGAGCAGACGGTTAGCTAAAGAGCTAACTCTAGTTTGATGTGGTTGCCAGATTGGATTTAATCCGGATTAGGGTTCTGGCTGGTCCTCCTCCCTCCCTCCCTCCCTCCCTCCCTCCCTCCCTCCCCTCTCTCTCTCTCCCTCTCTGAGAAACCTTCGCATTTAGGTTCAGTCTCCCTCTCCCTCTGTTTCCACCTGTGTCTCACTCTCACTCACTCTCTCCCTTGTTAATTTTTCAATCATCAGGCTTTGGCCATGGCTTTATTCTTTAAAAAACGCAGCCAATCCAGCCGGAGCTAAATTAATACCTTTATAGTGAAATATTACACATATAAAATGTTATGACCCCAAACTGGTTGCAGTAGAGACAGGGAGATAAACGTGGTCCCAAACAGATGGGCTTCTCACTATCCTGTGTCTGTTTATGTGTGTGTGTGTGTGTGTATGTTTGTGCGTCTGTGTGTGTGTTTGAAGGTTTTTACCGTCCAACTGTCTCCATTAGGACAGAAACGGATGGAAAGGCACTTCCTTTTACTTGTGGTCTCTGTACAACGACTCCTGTCTATTACATGAACACTGCCTGCACATAGTGATACAATATGCTAGAGTTGGATTATTTTCAGTTTATTTCTAGGCAGGATTTTCCTTGTGTACTGTCTATAGTATGTCCTCCATTGTTCCCTCTGAACACTGTAGCACATATGTCAATTTGTATGAGTATGAGTTACTGTGCACCGAGGACAGTATGCAAATGTCTGTCCTTGAGAATCACAGCTCAACCTCAGAGAGAAAATGGGCTATTACATACACTGTTACCAGTCGGAGTTTGTGTGTTTGTAAGGGTGTGTGTGTGTGTGTGTGTGTGTGTGTTCTTACATGGCTTCTTGGGAGGCAGAGCCAGCTGTGGGTTCAGGTATGGGCTGTTGTCCGCATCTATCCGGCGTTTATACTTCTGTCTCCCACCACGAACCCTGTCCAGACGAACACCTGTAAGAAATGACAAAAGAAGTATATCAACACACTGTGCGTGTCACTGGCCTTAACAGAAAAACAAAGACAGACTTTGACTTTTTGTTGACTACTTAACACTGCTAGTTTGCAAGAATATATAAAAAGACAGAGTGGAAATGTAAGGACAGAGGGGGAGAGATGAAAAGGTTTGGACTGGAGGAAGATAACATACGAGGTCGAGGGTGTGAAGTGGTGTTAACTGTTCCGTTTCAGCAGTGCATGCATGTGTGTATGTGTCTGTCTGTTATGCATGTAGGCACTTTTATGTTATTGTCAAGGTTGCTAAACTCGCTTGCCTCTTTTATTCTACAACAAGATTAATTTATAGAGACACCATTTGAGTAAAGGGCCTCTCTCTCTCACGTTGTCTCTCTGGCTTTCTGACTTACTCTTTTCCTGTCTCTTGCCCAATCTCTGTCTCTCTCTCTGTGTCTCGTTAATTAATTGACACAAAGGAGTCCTAATTTAATTAGGCCTATCTCTCAGGGGATTGGATGTTACCGTGGTTACCACTTAAAGATGGATAAGGAAGACAGAGGTGTCATGTGCCCTGGAGGAGGAGAGGAGAGGAGAGGAGAGGAGAGGAGGAATCTGAAAGGGCTGTCAAATGTTTCAAAACTAACCAGTAGATATTTGTGGAAGAGATGCAAAGTGGATTTTGCAGAATGGCTGCTGAGAGAGATCGAAGATGTGTCTCAATTCAATTCAAGTGGCTTTAGTTGCATGACTGGATGCAATACAATGTTGCCAAAGCATGTTAACGCAAACAAAAATGTCTTTCTTACTCCTTTTACATCTTCAAGTAATTTCCCAGTATTAATCTGACTTTTTGTACAATTAAATAATGTTTCATGCTACTAAATTTTCAATTCAAGTCAGTTCAGTTAACTATTGTTTAGGCCTATTATATTTAAACCTATACGATATAAATGAAAGCTTTTTGAATTGAAATTTTATGTAATCAGGCTTATCTAGACGTGAGAGGAGAGGAAAATGCATTTTTAAGCATGGAGTGAGAGAGCAAGAGAGAGATTTGCTAACACACAGAGATTTAAATCCTCTGAAAAAATGTGCTGACCACGACCAAGACAACACACCTAAGAGATTTAACAGAAAGACTTCCTATTGGCAGAAAAGAAGCAAATGTCTGGGAGCATGTTTGTGCATCCCCATGCATTTGTAAGTACTTGTAAGTGCATGTGTTTCCATGTTTTATTTGTGTTTGGTACGTGCGTACATTTTGGTTGGTGCTTTCATCAAAAGCATCTTACGGTGACGCGAGCGTACACATTTTTTTCTATGGAAATGTAGTCATTTATAAACCTCAAACTAGCACAGGCAGCAGTCAAACCAGTGAACTGAACATGACATGCATCTGTGTGTGTGTGTGTGTGTGTGTGTGTGTGTGCGTGAGATGGGAATAGGTAGACAGAAGGGCTGACAGTCCAGGTACAGTGGGGGGAGGAGGGGGAGGCCGTGTCAGCAAACGGTCAAGAAACTCTTAACACCAGGGGGTACAAACCCACTCACACACCCACTCTCTGCTTTCTCTCTCTCACACACACATCCACACAACGTCTATGTTTCTCTAACCCCCACCCCCATGTTGTGTTTGGGTAAGCCCCGACAAGCAGCTTGCTCAGTCACTACCTGGGTCAGTGGCTGGTCAGAGGAGGAGAGGGAGACAGAGAGAAAGCAGAGAGTATCAGAATTAGAAAAGGTAGAAGATGCCAGAAGAAAGGGTAAAAGTTAGCTGCCTGGATGGGGAACACTTACAAAGACTAAATGAAATAATGGTTTGAGGAAGAGCTTAAATCAATAGGTACGTGTGTCTCAGTGATATTGCTGCATATATTCAAACCACAGATTCAAATTAAATTCAGTGATATGCAATTCACACATGGTACCATCAAGTATACGGTTGGCACCACCAACCTGGCTGCTCATTTCAGAAGGCAGCAAGGTATCAAAACCGAAGAAAACAGCACTGACTGTAATGTTTCCAGTGGGAGAGCACCAAACAGTAATTCACCTGTTTTCCAAAGTGAAGTACAACGTTGCGATTAGTAGATGCTGACAGCTTGCACAAAAAATAATGTAGTCAATCTACACTCACTTCCTCTCATATTACTTTCTATTGCATGGCCACATTTCCGCTATCACATGTAAAACTCACATCCATACACTCAATTTTTCTCCTTCTCTTTTCCTTCAAGACCCAGTGCTGTGCTGAGCTCACTTTATAAAGAGCCCTCTCTAACTACCTCATCTATTTTCCACCAAATTAACTCTCTCTCAGCACTGATTAATGATCAAATCTAAATGAATCAAATTAAAAATTGAAAATTATATTTCCAAAGCCCACAAAAAAGAGACAGGAGGAGGCTAGGGGGAGACTGAGAGTGCTCTACCTCCTCTTAACAAATGAGCCTTCAAATCATAAAGAATGGGCAAGATGGGAGAGGAGGGAAGGTGTGAGGAGAGTAGAGGAGAGGAGAGGAAACTTGGCGGGGGAGAGGAAATGTAAGGATCAGAAAAAATAAAAGAAATGGTGGAAAAAAAGGAAAAAGGCAGGGGAAGAACAGAATAATTGAACGGGGAATGGGTAAGAAATGGAATAAAAAACCGAGACAAAAGAAATAAAATTCAGATAAAAAATGATAAAAAGCATTAATGGAAGATTATGATAAAAGAAAGTGTAGGAAAAAGTGAACAGAGGAGAGAGGAGTAGAGCTTAGGTTGTGAAATAAGAGGAGAAGGGGAGGGGTACAATAAGTAATGGATGGGCTGGTAAACAAAAGAAGAAAGGAAAATTAAATGAGAGAGAAAAGGAGGGATGAAGTGAGGTCTAATAAAAGAAAATGAGATATGAACAGAATAATGAGAGAAAAGGAAAGATCCATGAAAGAAAAGAACAAGTCCACAGAGGTTACACGCCTTAATTATATGTTTTAATTATTATGTCAACTAACCGTACACCTCTACTCAGTCGACTGCTTCTGCTTCTACTCGCTCAAACTCGGAAACTGATATCAGAATAAACATTTACTCACTCATTTTGCTGTGCTACATTTAGCACGGTGTGTATAAACTGTATTTGATACCATGTAATTAATTAACAGTTATTTTACTTTTTCCTAAATCGGTTAAGTAACACCTGTTTTCATTCACGCGTACACATTTTAGATCACTTTAGTCGTATGCTGTACACATGCGCACACACAGTGGCAGGGATGAAGGTGAATCATTCCTATCGTGGGAATATTGCTGCCTGTCAATATCACGATCTGCACTGATCACATCAGGATAGATTTTACACTGCACTGGTGTCACGCTGCGTCAGTGTATGTGTGTGTGTGTTTGAACAGTTGAGGGATTGCGAGTGAAATGCCTTTGACACGTAAGTGCCTTTGAAGAGAGAACTCGCAAGCATGGCAAGAGAAAGACAGAAGAGAGAGGAAAGGAGGGAAGAGGAGAGAAAGACACAAAATGGATTGATCTCAGATGGTCAATGATATGATAAGAGAATGACGAATGATGAAAGAGGGCAAGAACAGGAGTGAGGGATAGAGTGGAGAGACGAGTAGGAAGACAAATAAAATGATTGATTTCTGTTGATCACAGCAAAGAGAAAGGGATGACAAAAAGCACAAGAGAAAGAGCGCATTTTAAGAGGTAGAGACAAGGAAACTGAGAGGGAGAGTGAAAGAGAGAGAAAGAGAGAGAGAGTAGTTTTATGGTAATTGAAGTTGTAACAGGGTTGAAGTCTCTTTTCCACCTTAGACTAGGTTATCACCTTATGTTTCTGTGTGTGTGTGTGTGTGTGTGTGTGTGTGTGTTAAACCGCAGGGTTGATGTAATAACATAAAAGGTTTTCCTGTGTGGGTTTAAGAACTGATGGGTGAGTAGATTGGGCAAGACAACAGACCCATTTAAATCTAATGTGTACGTGTGAGTATATGTTTGTGTGTGTAACTCTGAATCTTCTGCACGTGAGGAAGAATTAAAAATAGAAAGAATATAAAGAAACGATATGTGCATATATAGCTACAGGATAAGCAACAATATGGATGATGCTGTGGTGTAACTAGTTGGTTCAGAGGGTGAAGAAATCTGGTCAGAGTCAAGACTCTTGCTGTTTCCCTTTGTTAAAGGTTTTTATACTCAGATTAAAGATCTTAAAGACGGGAAGAAAAATAAAGAGAGCATGAGAGAGGGGTGGAGGGAAGGTTAAGAGGAAAGTGTGTGTAGTGTCATGCAGTGACGTTTGTTTTGTTTAGACCAGAACAGATCAGAACAGCACTGCCTGAGGCAGCGGGCAGGTGGCTGTCACTGGTGTGTGAATATGTGTGTGTTTGTGTGAATGTAGGCATGTCTGTGAGACCATGTGAGGTCCCTTAAAAATGTTACCTTTTCCATATTAATGGCCCTTTTTTCTTTTTTAACACATTTATAAATAAACTACTGTACATCCGAATTTTCTGAGAGGAGGATGTTTATTTCAAAGTTTCTTCGATTTTTTTAAATAAATATCGCCAACATTAGCCGACACCAAAGAACAAAAAGTATTTGCTCGGGAATAACCAGTTCTTGAAAAATACTAGTTCATGTTGATATTTTTTGTAACAATCAGAAGTCTTCGATTGCAGTTTTTAAAATCGTTAGATAGCAAAGCACCACATTCCCATTTATTATATCTGCGACACATTAGAGTTTTGTGGAATTTGAGTGAGTTTGATGAAACCATTTCTATTGTGAGCTGTCAAATACAGCTGAAAACAACAGCTACAGTCTTCTGTTATATATATATTGCTTTTCCCAAACAGTGTTCCTGCCACATCTCCTCGCCTCTAAAGACAAACAGAAGGAAAGTGAACGTGAAAGAGAGCGGACCACTTAGGCAGATCTCTCGTCACAGTATTTCCATTATCGCTCCTTTCTAGCTGGGATGCAACCAGATGCCACTCACACACACAAACACTCACACACTCGCTCAGGACAGACGCTACAGGGCCAGATTTAGCTACAAGTTTCCCATGGGGGAACACCAGACGCCACCAGTTGTCTGGCGCTTCCCTCCTCTGTTTCCCCGTCCTCTCCTCTGGTCTCCTTCCCTCTCCCCATCACTCACTCTCTCCTCCTCTGGTCATCCTCTACTTTCATTCTTTCCTTCCTTCTTACCCTTCTATACTATGCATTTACCATCAATTCTCCCACACACTGTGTTTTCCTTCTAATTTCATCTTCTTGTTTTTGAATTTTTTATCACACATCTTTACAAGAAATGTGTCCTTTATGAGAGACAAACTGTCTTTGTGTGTTTTGCATGTAAACATGTGTCGACCAGTCGTCTTCATTGTAGTGTGTATGACTGCATGTGTGTCCGGCAATGAGACTGGATAGTAGCATTCAGGATTGTTGAGCTATGAAGAGAGTTATGAAGCACACTAACAGCTGTACACACACACCAAACACCCACAATACACACACAAGCAACAACACCCACACAGACTGGGGCCTTCCACCCGATCTCACTCATTAGGTCTTGGAGGCCGTGGGGAGCACGGCCAAAGTTGGCACGAGCTGTTCGTGTATGTGTGTGTGTGTGTGTGTGTGTGTGTGTGTGTGCATGTGCATGTGTGCGGCAGTGTGCCAAGGTTTATATTTGCAGTCCGTGGACTTGTCTCTCTAGTAGCCTACCATCTGAATCCAGCTGGCCGTTTACGGCAATATAGAGACGGAGGCTTTGGTTTCGGATTCATCACATTCTGTCTGTTTAACCATGATTCATCAGACGTGCCATCATCAAAGCTGCTATGTTGTAAGGGAGCAAATCTGTCAATATGACCATATGCACAATGTACATGCATACTGAATGTTGCTGGCGCATGGACTGTGTGCCTCTGCCAAAGCCTTTCATGTTCAAATGTCTGATCTGCGTTTTGTATTCTGTCCATGACAATTCTACGCATTACTGCTGAATTTGAATGCATTATATCTGTCTTGCCCTGCCAGCTGTGAATAAACAGAAATAACTGTGACAGCTACAGTGTCATTACCTTTGCTTGTTTACAGGTTTTTAACTTGTCACATAAAAATGAAAATTATATTTAAATACATTGTCTGAGGTTAGCGCTCTCTGTTCAGCCTGCTCCTGTTTCATAATTTTTTTTTAGCAAATCTTTTACCTGCAACACTGCCCCTGTTCTCTAAGCCCCCCATAGGCAGATTTAAGCCCCACCCCTGTGACCTTTCGGCTCTTCAGCTGACGCATCATTATGACCTCATTAAAAATGGACAGACAGCCATTGCCAGAGGGGAAGTTCTCATAATATAGTCAGGCCTTTTAATTGCCTCGCTCCAGAAATTAGCTGCTACATATTGGTGGGTGGGTGCCCCATGTTCGTTCATTCCTTCAGTTTATCCCCCCCCCCCCCCCCCCCCGCTCGTTTACTACTCTCCTCTCCTCTGGCTGAGAAACATTTAATATTCCACTCTGACGGGGCTGTGCAGTGTGTGCGCATGTGTGCGTATTCACATGATCAGGTGTGTTTAAGAGAACATGTAAAGAAAAGGCTTCACTGAGTTGGTTTACTGACCCTCTGGCCTCTTGTTCTCTCCTCTCTTTCGATCACACACACACTCACACTCACACACACACACACACACACACACACACACACACTTCCTTGCTGCCTCACTTGCTCTTCATCTCACCCTCTCTGTCTCCCAGGGCGACAAAGCTAATTTGAGGCAGATCTTGCCCTAAGGGGTAAACCACAGCATCTACACGCACGCACGCACGCACACACACACACACACACACACACACACACACACACACACACACTATACTCCGTGACTCCACCCTTACCACTTTATCTTCACCTTCCTCCCGTGAGCTAGCCCCTGACAACCACAGTTAGCTCTGATGCTAACTGATCTGGCCACTTACCATCACCATTTATGCAATTCTGCTGCAACATCGCTTACACCCAGAAGGGAGGCCGGATCACAGCAGGCAATGTTCTTAAATGTTGTGTTGGCAAAGGATTTTTAGTTGAGAGTGATAAAATGGTTAACTGGGTAGTATAACAATGTTCTTTGTCATTCTGTACATTGGTCTCAACAAAGAAGTTTGTCATTATTAGTACATTGTATAATGTTGTTCAACATGATATACCAAAATACTACTTTTTATATCTATTGAGAAAATCGTTAACTACCTCACGTTTTTTGCTAAGAGAACATAACTTATAATCCACACAAGGTTTTGAGAATTAAACACAAAGCTTTGATATGTAAAGTCACTTTACACTCATTGGTAAACTAATTTTAATTTATAAAGGTGAAGGGATACATTTATCTCCTTTTTATAGTTATCTTTTTCAAATGTCCCAGTTCACAAAGAGTGAAAATGAGAAAATATAAAAAATGGATGTAGCAATTTTCCAAATGACCCTTATTCATATGCAGAGCGGGACCCCCTATATTAAATTCACACCCAGCACAACAAATGGGGTGCCTGTGGTCTGTCACGTTGATGTATATATATGTAGGCCTAGGTGTGTGTGTGTGTGTGTGTGTGCATGATATATGTGTGTGGAGCAGGGGAGCAGCGGTAACAAAAGGCAGCTATGGTTTGGCTCTCTTATTGGCTTAGTGGGCAAACCACATCCTTAAGAGTTCAAATCAATAGCATGTCTACCTCTGTTGTTCACTCACCGCTAAACAGAATCTAGGTAAAATTGTATTCAAAAACATGGCGCTGAAAAGGAAATGATGTCTAAAAAATATTCTCTTTGACAAATGAGCTTTGTTGGCAGTTTAACGACAAGGGCGATGCGGTTTCTGTGTCCAGTAGGAGGAGGAAGTCTGAGCTGTGTGAACTGTGAGCCTGTCGGAGCTGCCAATAATAAATGCACTTACACGCGTGTATGTGTGTTTGTGGCCACACAGACATACGCAAGACAAAACAGCAGATGAGACATAGGTTCTGCCTATGTCAGATCAACTGGGAGAACAAACGCTACGACAGCAGCTTCATGGGAGTGTGTGTGTGTGTGTGTGTGTGTGTGTGTGTGTGTTTGCATGTGTGTGTGTGCGCCAAAAAGAGAGAAACACAGAGGAGAGAGAGAGAGAGATGAACAGACACACTTTTACATTCAGTTTTTGTTTGCAAAGTTATATCTTTATGTAGTCTTTGTGTCATTTTTTTGTAGAAAACTTATTATAAATGCTTTTTTGTCAAAGTTTTGCGGAAGAAATTCATGTTGTATATGTTTGTTTGTTTTTATCGCTAACTGTAGTTTACCTCAAACTGCTGGTTATGGTTTCAAGTAATACTGTTTGATGGGGTGAAAAGCTGAAGGTATGGATGAGTGAAATGGTACCAACAGGATGGAGAGCGAGTAAAGAGGAGAATGGATGGATGAAAGGCATAAGAGAAGCAACAGAAACAGCGCAATAATACTGAGTGGGAGAATTGGAGGGAGGGATGAAGACAGGAATGGATGGAGGAAGGGCTGGCAGGCGTCGGCAGAAGCACGCTCCCTGACCACTGTGAGGAAGGGGGCGTAGGCCAGGTCTCCCATCAATTACAACCTTGACCCTCTTCTCTTTTCCTTTCTCTCTCTCACACACACTTTCTGCTTCATTCAACCATCCTCCCCCTGCCTCTTATCCTCCCCTGGTCCCTCTCCTCTGCTCCTATAAATCAATCTCTCCCTCCCTTCCTACCTCCCTCCCTCCCCCTAGCTCTCTCCCACCTTCCCCCTCCCACCATCCCCCCCTCTCTCTATCGGCCCTCCTCTTCATCCCTCGCCGCTCCTCTCCCTCCTCTCATCGTTGGAAGTGCAGAGGGAGCAGAAAGGTCAGAGGTGGGCAGACGAGAGGGAGAGAACGAGACGGAGGCAATGAGGGAGTGTGAAAATGAGAGAGTGAGTGTATTTAATCAAAGTGGTGTGGGGGCAGATAGTGTCTCTTGTTTTTTTTGTTTTACCTTTCTTCACCACTGACCAACTGCAGAGTGTTGCAGTTATCCTGTAATTTCTATGTTTATCTCATTCAGGTAAAGTGAAACAAAGCTGTAGTCAGTGTCTGGAAGTGGGTTTTTGTGTGTGCATATGCCCTCAGAAACTACTGCATATAACCTGTGCATGTGCAAGCGAAACGTGAACATACACAGGGAAAGAAGAGAACACAAACTAAAGAGTCAAAAACAGAGAGAAACAGAGCTATGAAAAAGCGCTGAAATAGCCTGAAAGTGGTCAGATGGACATAAGCAAATAGGAAAAGATAACAATATGCTGTATATAAAAGGAGTTTTAACAATTTCTTAGAAGTGTTACATGTAGCATTGTTCAACATGAATAAATCATTGTCAAACTTTGGTGTATCTTGGTATAATAACCATAAACCAATAACACCATATTTAAATAGACTACTGGCCTGTATTTAAGGCATTGGTTGTTCTTGTATTCCTCAAACTTAAGAGCGAATTTCTCATGGTGGTCCTCTGGATGTATTTCTTTGAACCTTTAGCTGTAATTTTCAGGTTTGAATTTGTTTTCCCATAGCTTTTACATTTACTTCAGCATGTGTGATGATGTGAAACTGCAGCCAATTAACTTTGTGTTCTCTAAAACAGTATCTTTGGGAGCCATAAGTCAATCTGGTGGATCACTTGCAAAATTGAACGCAGTGCACATGATGCAAAATGCTGTACTGAGGCTGGTAGAAGTTGCTAATCTTATCGGCACTGGCCTCTATTAATGGAATAAACATGTTTAATTGGCTTTAAAATGCTACATGTAGCACAGTTAACAGAGAAAGATAAGGAAGAGACCTTTTCCCTTACCCTCCCTCAGCATGCCCACAGTCAGACACTTCATGAAGCGGCAGGCCTGGCACGACTTGCGTCTCCTCTTGGTGATCTCACACTCGTTGGTTGCTGGACAGCTGTACTCAATGTTGCCTGTATGTAGACATGTTGGAGGAAGACAGAAAGAGAGGTTTCATTTTAGATAGATACGTCAACAGACAGGCAGGCAGACAACCTGTTAGACACCAGTGCTGAGCATCCTGCTGCAGGAAAACATAGGAAAAAACATAAATACCGTATATGTTTTCATTAAGATAATTAACAGACAGATAGAGACAAAAAATGACAGTTGTAGATAGACACAGACACAAATATACAACACAATAAACCTAAAAGTTAATTGACTTTTCACTTTAAGATGGCCCTTCGATGGCATAGTGGCCATGTACAGTACAGAGCAAGTTGAAACCAAATTATTTTAAGCTGACCACCATAAGCAGACAATCTGATTTCTTGTGATTTGAGTTTGTGTGTTTGGGCATTGTTTTATCAATGTACAGATGGTGATTTTTAATTGTCAGTGGCTCATTGTTATCTCATTAAGTTATCACTGTATTTAAAAAAACTGGCATAAAAAATTGTGTATTTGTATGTGTGTGTGTGTTACATGGGTATATATGTGCATGGGTCATGGCTAGAGCAGGCTGTGGTTGCGTGACAAGCTGCAGTGCACTCATGGTAACACTCACAAACGCAGCAGAGCTGAAGCTAAGATTATTTGTAAGTCAATTAACTTCACAACCCTGGCCAACTAAAACAACTCCTGAAACTTGTTAGAGGCTATACCACTTTTACCTTTAAGTGTCGACTGCTTCGTTTCTTTTCTCTTTGTTGTGGAAAAACGACCTCCCAATTACCATATTATATTTATGACAAAATATTCAATATTTAACATCTTTCTTCCTCTCATTTACCATTCTTGCGACACATTCCTACTTCTATATATTATCATGTCCTTTGTCTGTTATTTTTCAACCATCTGTATTTTGTAATATGTCTAAAAGAGACCTATGTCCAACCATCTACTCTGCCTCCTGTTTTCCTCCCCTCTAATTGTTTCCTCCTTTATCCCGTTGTTTTGTTTTTCTCATTTTCAGCTTCATTCTCCACCAGCTCTGCTCATTTCCTCCACTTAGTAATTTACTTCCACCCAGTCCAAAGCCAAGCACAGTTATGGATTTGTTAGGACAGTTTTTGGACTGCTACAGAAGGGCTCAAACAGGTTTATTTGTCCAGGAAAGTTCATTCATCTATAGTATGAACTGTGTTGAAATGTGAACCAAAAAAAAAAAAAACAACCGTTTGTCCCCTTTCCTCCCATGCCCACCTGACAACTACAGCACCCCGGCAAGCCAACGCATCTCCCACTGAAACAGAGCAAACAGTGATTGCTATTGACTGCTGCTGTGGAGAGGATGTTTCCTCATTACTGGGCTGATTAAAGGGGCTAGTTAGTCTGAGTACAGGCTAAATGCACAAACACTCCTTAATGGGTAACAACACGCTCATTAATCGGCCTTGTTAGTTAAAGTAAACGCTAAATGCTGGGGGAGCCCTCGCAGTCTAATGGACACTACTAATGGGGCTAGTCAGCTTACACCCAACCTTTACATGCTGGTGATACAGGAGCAGCGGATTAATTCGGCAATTAAGAGGGACACTTACCTAGCACTAGGGCTAAATGTGCTAATGATGCAGAATCTGCGAGGGTTAATGGCTGGTCAGTTAAAGACCTTGTTAGTGCAAGGCTAAACAGGCAATCGCTGCTCAATGGATAACTGCGGTAAAGAGCCACTTACGGGGCCGGCAGCACTACAGCTAAATGTGTTAAACCTTCACTGCGGGAAAAAATAAAAAAATGTTAACAGCTACACATGCTGAGTGCTGCTGTGATAGTCTATAGGCAATAATAATAATAATAATAATACATATTTTTTGTTGATTGAAGCAACACCCATGACAGAAATAACACTGTTTGTGAAACTTTAATTTACAGTAACTCAACGTTTCCTCAACTGGAGGGCCTGTGGACTTGGATACTAGTATATATGTATAAAAGATACTTGATATTACACATACTACATATTCAGAAAGGGGGTAGGTACCGTAGGCTCACATTACAGGCCCATGTAAGGGTGTGATATAGGTCTATGTAACCTATTTGTCATCTGGCTGTATACTCTTTGTATGCTGAGACACAGGCATGTACATCCTGCTTCCAGGTGGGAGTACAGGGCATAAATTGGAAAAGAAGGGTTTATATCAGAAGGAGCTCTGTGCACGTGTGTGTGTGTGTCTTTATTTCTGTCTTTATGTGTCTTATTGTGCACTGGGGTGGGCTTAGAGCACAGAGGTTCTGTTCTTGGAGGGTCCTATGTATAGCGTGTGAATTTGTATGTGTTTGTGTGTGTGTTGGTGTGAGTGAGGGGGATGTATGAGGGCCTCAAATCCCCTGCAATCTCCTTTGAGATGTGTGCGTATGTCCACCTGCTGCATGACAATTGACCACTGTTGTACAGACTGTGTAATATGAATGTTAGTGTGTTTTGGCTTGCCATACAGCTTTCGGTGTTTTTACCTCTCCTGATGTTACACCTCTAACTTTGTCCCATTGCTTTCTTTTCTTGGTACCCTGGCTTTTTGTTACATAGTTTTAACTGCAATGGGAACTGAAAATATATGGGTAGAGGGCAAAGAGAGGTGACAAAGCGACAAGATTTCTGGGCCAGATTCGAATCCAACACACTGCAGTTAGATAGCATGCTCTTAACCCAGTGATTCACCAAGACACCTCTTACTATATAACCTCAAATTATGCAAACATACAAATATGTATTTGTACATTTAAAAT
The DNA here is from genome assembly GCA_031216445.1 of Lateolabrax maculatus. Taxonomy (NCBI): domain Eukaryota; kingdom Metazoa; phylum Chordata; class Actinopteri; order Acropomatiformes; family Lateolabracidae; genus Lateolabrax; species Lateolabrax maculatus. Next base: position 14,906,786 of record CM062198.1, read on the forward strand.
AATTCCTCTATTGAGGAATTTGTTTATTTTCACTTAATTCTTCACTCATTCCTTTGCTCTACATCACTATCACCTTTCTCTGTCTTCCTCTTCCCATTTCATCGCCCTGTTCCTCCCTCTCCAACACTTTGCCCTCCTCCTCACTCCCCTTTATCCCTCTCTCTCAATAAGGGAGTGATAGATGCAGGTTGTCAGGTGTCGCTGGACTGACGCCACAGAAACAGCAGCTGCCAGAGCCACTTCCTCCATGCTGCGACACACATGCGCACACACACACACACACACCAACACACACATACCACTAATTCCTTCCTACATCCATGTGCCCAGTCCACCCTCCCCCTTCTCCCCTCTTTTTCTCATTCCTTGTTTTAACTTGTTGTTTATCCAAACCTCTCCTCCTCACCTCTCCTTCTCTCCTCTCCTCTCCTCTCCTCTCCTCTCCTGTCCCACACCATGCTCTCCTCCCTGTCCAGCTGGAGGTGTTTTTTTGGTGATTACCTGCGGTTTTATTGGCTAATGGGTTGAAACATACCAATATGTCTGCCGCTGCCCATCTGAGGCTGGCCCTGCTTTCCAGCCAAGATTTGCACACTAACACACAACCGTGCATAAACACAGGCATATGTGCACAGACGTACACATAAACCTGCGCTCATTTACATGGATGAGCACAAGCCCAAAAGCCCACACACATCCACTCTATCCGTGGATGAGTTTGGCTTGTGTGGTAGCCAAAGATAATGTCATGACCCATTTGTTCCAGTGGATCCAAGACTGCTCAGTCTGCATCCAAACAAACATTAACAGTAGTACTGTAGCACAAACATTGATGAAAAAAACTAAAATGTGCTCATAAAATGCACTGCACTGAAAGATTTTCTTAATAAATTATGTCGTATCCATTCAAGCATGGAAAATAGTTTATTGTCAGTAGACTATTAGCAATTTCTTAATCAGTTAATTTTTCAGTATATCCCTCTGGTGGCTCAAGTTTCAATGTGGTTTCCCATCCATCCCACACCAAACTGTTGTATTTTGTCACAGCCTTTCGTGACAACAGTCCTGTAACTAGCTTTGCCAAAGTCTTGACCCATAACCTCCAACTCCAGCCTTCGTGATCTGCAACATGTCCATAACAGGAAAAGGGAGGATTACAAAGAGAGTGAAAATGAGGGAGTGAGAGAGCATTACTTTTAAATCTATTCAAGGTCATACTCCGAAGAGGCTGTACTGTCAACATGGCATCATATCTATATGTTTTTGTATTTAATCTGTAACTGTGTCCTCACCTATGTAACCTTTAACAAGCCCTCAAAATGAAATGAGACATGTGGCATTGGTCAACTATTAGACACTACAGTGAGACAGATGAATAAAGGGTTAAACCCATACACAGAGTGATTACAAAGCCACGTATGACCGTCTATTCATGTGTGTTGGTGTCCATGTGTGAATGTGCCTCTATGAGTTTGTGTTTGCGTGGGTGCGTGTCTCTGCCTTTATCTCTGTATGTGTGTGCTCCAATCTCTTTGTCAGGATTGCACCGTGTACTGATCTCATCCCATAATAAACACATACAGGTCATCTCTAGGTAGTGGTGACCATCTAGTGGATGTAAGACTTCCACCCCCCCACCTTTCCCTGGCTCTCTCTCTCTCTGGGGCTTTGCTAGGAAAGCTGCTTATCGGAGGCAAAAGAAAGCAGCGACAGATAGGTGGATGGATGGAAAGGCAGATAGATGAATCCTGTCTGATATGACTGACTGACTCAATGGATCGATGACGGCTGGCTGGCTGACTGGTAGTTTGGTTATTGCAGTGGCATACCGACTCACAAGATGGCTGTCCTGCTGACTGATGGGGCTCATTAGTTATTTTATAATAATAATTATCATTATTAGTCAAACACCAAGTCTTCAAAGGTTTATCACTTGTTGACCAACTGTTTGACTAGATCAAAAACACAATGGTGGCCCTTATATAAAATTCAATGACTTTTCCCTGATTTTCGATTACTAAAAATGCTTCATGGACCTACGGTTAACGGGTTATCAAAGGTGATATTATATATTTGCCTTACTGTCAACAAATCCCATGAAACCAAAGCCAACAACAAACTGGTATTTCTCTTTATGTATTGTCTGTGTAGCACAAGTCTGATATATTGTATTCCTTTGTGCCATAGAGCTCTATTGTTGTCTAAAAACCATTAGAAATAGGTTAGTGAGCCACAGCAATTGACATGTTCTTTCTGTATGATCAACATGGGAACTGTAGTTTACTTTGAGTTGACCCTACAGTACATATACCATCCTGCTGCCTATTTACATTTGTAACCTGTTTTCAAAGAATGACGTCTTCCATAGGAATGAATGGACTTGGGGCTCAGAGCCTCTGACAGAGAGTTAAGAAGTATTGAGAGACGGATTATCACACTGTTGGTTTTGGTCCTTTCATGGGAATTGTTTGCACTCACAAAAGTATAGAATATCGCCAGCTTGTGTCGTTTTATCATAGAGGTAAAGCGTCTAGTACATATCTGCTTCAGTTGTGTTTGCTATGGAAAGAAATGTGAAGCCATCATAAAACCCAATAATTCATCAATTGTTCCAAAGTTGTAGCTTTGTACACCAAACACCATATATCGGATGATTTTTCGACATATAAGTTATGTGAAACTATGAATGTTGCATGGATGGATTAATGAACAAATGGCTGACTTACTGACTTGCTTTATGGCTAATTTGTTGTCTGTAAGACTGACCTGTGCTGTGCTTTCAAGGATAAATAAAGGACATAACGGTGATCAAGCTGAGAGGTTGAGTATGAACTGAATATCAACAAAACTGGAGAGGATAGCCTAAATACCTGTGCACTTCCTGGACTACTTCTAGTCCTAACAAGAGACGAGCAAAGGGATTACTGAGCCTAATTCCTGGTACTCCTCTCATCATGTGGATTACTGCTCCATCCCTTCTCTCCTCTACCCCCTGATCTGAACTCCTGACCCCTAGACATAACCTCTGACCTTCCTCTGACACTACTTTATCTCCTAGACAACAGGCTTATAGCTAACACTCTTCCTGTGAACCATAAGCAGCTAGATCTGGAAATGCAAACACTACCTGGAAATTACTCTTTGCTGTTGATGAGTGAGAGGTCAAGGTTGAGGGTGACAGAGGGGCGTGTCTGGTAGCTGATGTGCACGCTTGAACCTGATTGGCTGCTTATATGTGAGTGTGTATGTGCATGCATGGCAGAAAGACGAATGGTGAAGGAGAGAGAAAACAATAGACTGCGGTGGGTGTCCTGGTGGCTCACTTAGCAGACAGGAGGATACGTGTACCATATAAAAATCTGGGTTCACATCTGGCCTGGGGCTTTTATCATATGTCCTGGATAATGGCTCAGGTGTATGCGCACGTGTGACAGGCACAAACATAGTTTACGTTTAAGGTGCTATGTGTGCAATATTTCTCTGAAAGGTCGTGCCTTTTTAAGGAGCCCATTTAGTTCAATATGAAAAACACTCGGCACCTTTAACTTTCCCAGCCAACCCTCATGTGTTCTGTTGCTGTGCTGTGTTCATGACCTTTCATGTTCTTTTTCATAGCTTCATAAATGCAAATTTGGAAGAAATCTAATTAAAATAGCTACAAAACATTTTCTTGACAGTCTTTAAGGCCTGTCATGAAGTCAATTTAACACCAAATAGATCACAGTTTATTGTAATGTCTACGGTTTTTAACAAATATCAATTTAACCCAGTTACTAAAACAGGATGAAAGCTAAACAGAAATAGACCATTAGAGGCAGAATAAAAGCAAACCTGCGATGGTAGACCTGGTTCAGCAAGAGACAGACACAGGGACAAAAATGTAGATTCACAAACATAGAGAGATAATTATGGACAGAAAGTCAAAATGGAAGCCAACCTTGTATGGTACGTTTGAAGAAGGCCTTGCAGGCCTCACAGGATGCCACTCCATAGTGGTACCCTGACGCAATGTCCCCGCACACCAGACACAGCCTCTTGGGCATCGAATTCAACATGTATTCGCACTTAATCTGTGAATCTTCCCCAATAGTTGACGAACAGTCCTCGTAGCGCTTTGATCCGGGGCCGCCAGCAGGACCCAGGGGCCCTGCGTTGGAGCCGTAAAGGCTCGGGGAGTCTAAACCGTTGGGGTGGCCGTTCATCGTGGACGAATAGGAGCCTGAGGCGTCACTGGAGCCACCAGGGGAGTGATGGTTTAGACTGTCAGTCAGGGAGGCAGGACTAGACGGCTCAGTCTTTATATAAGAGGACGGACAGTTGGACTCAAGGTGGCGCTCCTTACTGGACATTCTGCAGAGAAGCCTGAGGGAGTGGGACAGGAACAAATAGGAGAAGAGGAAGAAAGTATTAGAAGAAAACGTAACGAGTAAATGTACGAAAGATTATGGATATTTATAACGAAAAAAGGGAAAACCAAGAAAAGGGAGGGTTAGAGGAGAGGCAGAGCTCGAGGAGTAGAAAATAAATACAGTTAAGGCCATGTTCAATGAAAGAAATTCATTTTTTGAAAGTCCAATTATAGCAGTCATTTGTTCTGATGTTGTTGCATTTCTTCACTGTCAATTCCTATGATGGATTTATATTTTCTCACTGAGCCTGGCAAGTTTTATAAATGACAAACACGTGTACACACACAATCCATCCATCACATTTGTTATTCTTTTCTTGAGAGAAATGATAGAAAGAGCACAGGGAGAAAGAAGGGACAAGGTAATACAAGAGAGTTACAAAATATATAAAAACTAAATAGATTGGGGTTCATTAGGGGAACCATGTGCAAAACAAGAGTAACAGAGACGCATCTATAGTGCAGCACAGTCACACAAACACATGCTCGGGGCCGACGGTGATCCGTCACTCTCCAGTCAATAGCAGCTTGTTCTACATGAAGGTAATCAGTAAGCAGCCTCTCTGCTGCTCAATCATCCCGAAGACAGCCTCACACATACATGATGCTCACACACGCACACAGAGACACAGATTCGGAAATGGTCATATTCAAGCACACACTGAGAGATATAGTATAAGAAGGTAGTGGAACCCATGCAATACAAAACTGTGCTAAAAAAAACAACAAAAACTCTACTAATGAGTGCCAAAGTATATTGTATTTTTCTTCCCATCCCTTGTTCTTCTCGGCTGTCTCTACATTCCTCTATTCGGCTTCCCTTCTTTTCTCCCTCTCTCCTCTCCTGCTTTTCCTTCTTCCTCTCCCTAAGGAGGCTGTCTGGTGTCTTGTTAATGGCAGTTGTAATTAACAGCTATCTTCTCTCTGTCCATATCTCTCCATCCCTCCCTTTGTCTACCTTACTATCTATCTGCCTGTCTCCCTATCACTTCCTATTCAATGCCATCTCCCTCTCTCTCTCCCTCTATCTCTGCCCACTCTCTCTTTCTCTTCTTCTTTGCATTACCACTCTCTATTCCTCTAACCCTGCCCTCCCTCCCTTCTCTCCCTTTTCATTGTTAAAGGCAGAAAGCACAAAAGGGGTTTTTAATTAAGGCAGGATGCTGCTAAACGAGGGGCTTCTAAAGTCCAGTCGGCCTGTAAAAGATCCCTGTTCTACAGGGACCCATAAAACACAGACAGCGCCTTGACGGAGAATGGAGAGCTGGTCGAGAGAGGGAAGGGTGGGGGAATGGGGAATGGATATAGACAGGAAAACAGGTAGGCAGACAGACAGCCATAGCAAGAGACGGAATGGAGAAAGAGAGAAAGAGGAGTTGGCTGCAGTGACTGATGATGATGAGCCAAATGACAGATAGCAGCTTCACATCTGAATTGTTCGTTTTTTTTAATGTGCAGCAGAGCTTTAACGTGCTTGATGAGCAGCAAGATGAGACAAAGCTGTCCTCCTCCTTTAGCCAAACCTACACAGGTACCGGGTGGTCAAAACACTCCTTTCCCAGAAATTCTGTGTTTTTTTTTTTTAAAGTTAATTTTTCCTTTCATAAAGTGACATGACATTTATAATGTACAATACTTTGCCCCCCCACACACCTTTTTTCATCATATATTTTATTCCCACCACCACTTCTTCCCTCCCCTCCCCGCAGGTCCTTCTAATTCAGTGACTCCATTAATCGTGGCTTTGTGGTATTCACCAATGTCTATAAATCCATTTATCTGATGCTAAGGTAGGGCTTCAGTTTGGAATGAGGGGGATGATGGGAAAGGTTTCGGACACAAATCAAGAAAGAGGAAAAGGAGGTAAAATGGGATAGAGAGAGTCGATGGAGGGTTACAGAAGGAGGGACGGAAACACATATAAGGTGCAAGAATAAGGAAGGAAGAAAAATAATGTACATGTGGGAAAGACTGATGGGATGATTAGAGATCGCACAGGGTTGTCTATGTTCTAGCAGAGGGAGAAAAAACACAGTGGTGACAGAAAAAGAGAGTAGACCCATTTAAGCAGATGATGTGATGGTGATGATTTAATCTCTCCTTTTTCACTCTTTATGCTCTTCTGTGCCCCCTCCCTTCGACCGTCAATCCCTCTGAGTACCATTAAGTGAAAGAGTTTAAGTGCCAAAAGATCTCAGGCACTTTTTTTTTACTTCTCTCTTTCAAATTCTCATCTATCTCTCTTTCCTTCTCCCTTTCCAGTCCTCCTTCTTGCTCTCTCTTTCTTTTCCTTTACCATCTCTTTTTCTCCTGCTCTCACATCTTTTCTATGTGCTCTCTCTCTCTCCCTCTCTGCTTATAAATGAAAAATAATGGCAGTCGAAGGGGGAGGAATAAAAAGAATAAAAAAGAAGACATGCGTGCAAAGGAGAGGAAAAGAGGAAAGAAGATTAAGAAATCACAGCCAGTGCGCTGTGCCGAGCGAGAGGTTGAATGCATTTATGTATGTATGTTATCAGTATAATTATGGTGCTATGTAACGACGGCTCAGTGCTGAAAGAGCAGTCTTATTGTGCCTGTCTTCTCTTCAGATGAGTGTGGAGAGAGAGGGAAGGGGTTGGGTCTCATTTTTTTTCAATTCTTTATGTTTTTAGGTGTTTAAAGAGATTTATGAAGAGAAAACGGCTTTAGTGTGTTTCTTTTTCTTTTGGTATTTTCACAAGGGGCTCAAAGACGAGCAGTGTGTTATGAGATGATTACAGTAAAACCCAAAGAAGAGCAGTAATCAGATTTTAGTATTAGCTGTTTTGCTCAATTCTGTTACAAAAAAGGGTTTTGAATCTAATTTTCTTCCTGCTATTCTGTACATTTTGATGCTCTTCAGTGGAAGACTCCCACATTGCAACACCGTTGTAAAAACTAAAGCATAAAAAAAGAGATTTTTGCTTTTTTTAATTGCATGATTTGCATTATCTACAACAAATGATATAGAGCTTTTTACTCAAATAGTCATAAATCATCCCACAACATCAAAAAAAAATTGTTTTTTTCCATTTTCTTTAACAGATGTCAAGTAATTACTTTTTTTTGTTGAAGTTTTGTGTGATTTCCAACAGAAATGTTTTCACTTACCAAAGTGTAAATACATAGATAGGTTAACTTGTGTTGCACATGTACAACATCAAACAAAAAGAAGGCTGAGTGGTGGACACTTTAATCCAAAATGTAATTTTTCTAGATTTACAAAAGTTCCTTGACATAGACTTCATAGTAGAAAGGACTTACAGTTAATTCACCCAGGTTTATATTTTCACATTAGTGCCCATGATAAAACTGACCAGAGCAAGGGGACAAAAGTGGCTCTTTAGTTCCTTTAGACATCAAATATTCAGCAGGCCTATTTACCTGTCCCTTACTGAGGGAACACACACACACTTACACACACACACACACCAGAAAGATAACCACCTTCCCTTGTCTCCATTTCCAGCTCGATCCCTGTCATTTTCTCTTTCTTCCTATTGCTTTTTTTTTCATTTCTCACTTTTCGAAGGCACAGTGACTCATGACAGAGAGATAAATATGTGGACGTGTGGAGAAAGAGCAACAGAAAGAACAGAATGATGTCTCATGAAGAAAGAAAAGAAAAAGAGTAAGACTCTTTTTTCTTCTGTGTGTTTTAAAGGAAGGTGGGCCACTTTAGTATGACAAGCTGTCATTAGAGCGGTGGGCTGATGCAGCGCCCTGACAACTGGCAGGGACAAACATACAATCATCGTATTAGAGCAACTACTCTCTGCCTCACTCTGTGTCTCCGTGCTGTTTGCTGTGTGCTCTTTCAGTCTGTGTTTCTGTGGGCACTCGCACTCTTTTATTGTATACAATCTTAGTACCACTGCCTCACTAGATGGCGGCCATAAACACAAACTGATCCTCAAACAACTCCAACTGTTTTTGTCCCGCCCCAGGTTAGAAAAGAGAAGAGAAGAGAAAAAGACGGAGCGATAAGTTGAATAGAGGTTTACAACGGACAGTGTAGGGGACTACCAAATCAGAGGTTTAGATAACACTCAGTTTGTTCATAACCTGACATGTTGCTTTTTAGAGCTTCCATTTTATTCTACAATGAAAACTGCTTCTAAATATATGTTATTATGTTAAGGAAAGACAAAATGTGTTTAACTACACCTCGACAAACTTCAGTGCATGTGGGCGTAGTGGAACGAAGCATCTCATTGCCCTGACAATATTTTTTAAAACCAAATTCCCATGGAAAGAGTGATTAAAATGAGTAGAGAAGGATAAGATGAGAGAGGAAAAAGAGAGAGGAAAGAGAAGTGGTAGCAATAGAGACAGAGAGAAGAGAAGTGCTGACAATGTAGCTACCACGGATTGGCTAATACCTTTCCATCACACCAAGCATTGTGCTCACGATGCTGATAAGAACACACAGTCCAATAAGCAAAAAGAAAAAAAAGAGAGAGAGAGAGAAAACCTTATACAATTCTATCTAGATGATACCGGCAATGCTTTGGGAAAGTGAAGGAAGGATGGAATACATAAAAGAAAATACATTGAATTAAAGAATGGCGTAAGGAGGGGAATTGGAGCAAAAAAAATGCATTTACATTTCCATAGTCAAATGAAAAGAATGATTTCATCAATAGACTGAATTGCTTTTTCAGCTCTCACACTCCTCTGTTTATTCTTTCTTTGCTCTATTTCTCTCCCTATTTTACTCCCTTTTCAACACTCTCCTATCTGTGGAGGGTTGTTGAACTGCTTGTCAGCTTGTTAGTTCGATACATGCACTGGTGAGAGTGCACACATGTACAGAAAACACACGTATACAACTCTAAAATGAGTAGGTTTACCTTGTTAAAGAATTACAGTAAGACGATATTTTCTGTTTTTGAATTTTTGGACCACATAAAAAGGAATACAAAAGATGTTTTTTTCGTGTGTGTTATTCTGTGTGCCTTTTTCTGGGTAAGTAGCAATTGAATCTGTTTTTTTACATGTGCATTGTGTAACGTGTGTGCGTAGTTTTAAGGCAGAGAAACAGAGAGAGAAATCATTTGTGTGTTGCCCTGTAGTGTCGGTGTGTGTTTGTGTGAGTGCCTGTGTTGGAGTTTAGCTCCATAGACTCACAGCGTGTAGATGATTATAGTTGTTTTCAGGGAGAAAAATGAATAAAATAAGAAATAAAAACTCACGCAGCGACAGTCAATCTAAACCACTCTCCCTCCTACTGAGCTCTCTCTCGCCCTCTCTTTCCTGCTCTCTTTGGGTCTCAATCTCTCTCTCTCCCTCTAGTCCTTTCTAGTTCTCCCACACAAACACACTCTATCATTGCTTCTCTCTCTTTCTTGTGCATCCACACCCTGTCACACACACCACCTTACACCCCACACAAACACACACACACACACACCAGGGAGCAGATCAATTGTTACAGTGTTAGTCGGGCAGGAAACCTGTAATTCACTTCATTGGCTGCAGAATAAACCCCTGATTACATACAATCAATGTGATAATGGCTAAAACAAATTCTGCCCAATGGGCTGTTGGGCTGTAAAGACCGGCAGAGGAGAGGAAATGTGAGTGTGTGTGTCTATATTCCTAAGTGTGTATGTCTGTGTGTGTGTTTAGTCACTACGACTCCTTCTAGGTATGAATTTTAAGGTAACAAACACAGACCTACACACACACACACACCTTTGTTGTGTACAACTGCCCACAAACACATACACAGGTGTGAAATGAATTGGGTATGACTTAACAGAGGCACACTAGTGGGGCTAAAGCTGTTATGATGCATCCTGGGGTTTATAAAGTTTACAAACACACACACACACACTCTGTAGATGTGAATGGATAAACAGTGGGAGACAGAACACACAGGGCAGGCTCAGCCAAACACTATTGATTAAGAATTATGTGCTTTCCAAACTGCAGACTGCAAACTATTCGGGAATATCATGTTGAGTCTGGTGATATCAATGCATTTCATGTATCTTCAATCATCACATACTGCTGTTGTTAAGACTGTTGTACTTTCTTATATTCTTCTGTTTTTTTCAGTCTGTTCTCTTCTCATAAAAGGTGATTATATTCCAAACTTCTAGGGGAATTCCGTTTCCTCTCCAAGTATCCCCAGGTCTGCTTAAAGGGTGATTTAGATTTGAGAGTCTGACTGTGTTGGTGTAGTTATTTAAGTGAAAAGATATGAAGAGGTTGAGCTTGTTCAGGGCAAAAACGTTAAGGCAGTGTACCGCTAACCCTGTGTGTGTGTGTGTGTGTGTGTGTGTGTGTGTGTGTCAGATTGAAATCTTGATGATTTAGGTCATTTTCTTGCGGAGCACTAGCTGATAAGTGTGTTGCTGCCAGGCACTATCTTTGTCACCATGTCTCTCTCTCTCCTTACCTCTCTCTTTGTCGCTCTCTCTTTTTGCACCTCTCTCTTTCTGTCTACTTTATCTGCTGTGTGTCATTGTATTTGTAAGGGTGGTTGTCTACTGTAAGAACAGTGCTTCAAACCTCTAAAACATCTAGTGTGCTCCACACTTAGTCAGTCAGACTGTTAACTATATTTAAGTATTTATTTGCTTAATAATCAAAAACATAAATTACTGCAAATTAGATGTCTAATTCAGTTCTATTTTGGGACATGGCAGACTAAATTGCATACCATGTACTTGTAGTGACCTCCAGCCTTTTACTGGAAAGGCTGAAGAGTGGAAATCAATGAAATACTAAATACATCCTCTTTTTAGGTAAACCTTTTAAAGAAGATACTGCAAGTAGCACACGTGAAATTACTGATCCTCCCTTTTAAGAAACTATGTAATGAACAATATATACATAAATATTTAATTTGTTTAAACGATATGCACAATAAATTTGATGTGACTAACACATTAATGCTGCTTATTCACATGATAGTGGAAGGTAATGTTTGTGCAGGGGTACAGGGGATATACATTGTATGCTGGCTCCTTTATAAAAGAAAGGTCATTGATCAAGGTTAGTGTTGGTCTCTCTTTCTGTGTGTGTGTGTGTGTGTGTGTGTGTGTGTGTGTGTGTGGGTGTGTATATGTGTGGATTAGCAGTGTTATCGCTGAGCATTAGGGGTACAACAGCCCTTCCAAACACTTACCGACACTTGCCATGGTGGCAGACACACATGCATTCACAAACACACCCAAACGCACACGCACACATTAGACCATTCGGGTACAGTGAGACATACAGCTCTGCTTCTTGCTCCCTCTCATTCTCAGAAAGATAGAGACCTGGGCAAGGTGCCGTATCAAATGAAATTGCTCAGAAGTATAATAAAAAAAAGTGTTTAAAAAAAACAAAATATCCCCCATCGGATTAAAAACACATTTTATTAAGCAGATGGTGAAAGAGGATTTCCACTCTAGTAAATATGACAGGGCTTTCAAATGTGACACAGGAGGGAGGCAGAGAGAGGAGAGGGGAGGGGAGGAAGAGGGGAAACAGACAAGAAGGGAATGGGAAAAGAGAGCGCACTGCTGCAAAAGAGAGGAGATACAGAAAGAGAGAGAGAGAGAGAGAGAGAGAGAGAGAGAGTGTGTGTGAGAAGTAAAGCGGTGCTCGATCTGAGGAATGAGGGAGTGGGATAAAGGAGAAAAAGAAATGTGGCAGAGGAGAGGAGAGGAGACATAAGTGAGCAGAGCGTCAGAGCTGCATTCTTTAAGCAGATCAGATTTGGGGAAATTGGGCTGTCACTACAGGATTGTGATGATTTACACCTATCCATCACAGGGAGAGCGAAAGACGCAGAGGCTGAGTATACTATGTACAGTAATGCACAGCATCTGTAAACATTTTGAAAATTGAGAAAATCCATCCTGAACAGGCTGAGTTCACTGCTTGCTTTTCAATACGATATTCATATTTCAAGTTCTGTGAATATTACTGATACATATAAAAATGTAGTGATCGGTAGAGATTCAGTCAGTTTATAACTTTTACTATATGACTACATAATGTGACATGTACTGTGGGCGGAAAAAAGAAAGTAAATATCATGGACTATGACTTAAAATACAATATTTCCTCCCACATTTATTAAATAATAATTTGAAAAGCAAGACCCGACCCTACATGGATACATTTTACTGTTGCACTGAACTGAATTGATCTGTATTGTCACCAGCTGCTGTTGACACTCGTCCCCTCTGCCTCCTCGCCTGATCTTCCCTCTCTTTCCCCCTGCCTTCCTCCCCCTCTCCCTCCCCACACTGCTGGCTGATGCACCTTACAGCCTCGCTCCTGGACCATCTGTTAGGGAATCTAATTCACATCCACTCATAATCAGGTTTGCTGGAGTGCCCACTGTCTCTGTCTCTCTTCCTGGCCTGTCTGCTTCTGTTTTGTCTATTTTATATTCTGTCTTTGATTGTCTATCATTCTTAGTTTTTTTCCATTTTTCAGGAGTGTCCATATCAGCCCGTCTCAATTCAATTTTGTGTATTTGGACATTTCATCAACATCTTCCTCTTCATTTCTTCCCATAAACTTACTCCAGTAAAAAGCACAAAACTGGCACCAGTGTTGCGACAAATTCACCCTCACGTGATGACAAACTGATCTTGTCATTGTGTGAATTTTTAGGTTTTAAATAATTTGGTTGTATTAGAGTGTAATCCATTGATGTGACTATCCACCACTTCTCGTTTTTGCAGAATTGGCTTTGCTTTCACAGGATTTTAAACTTTGCTTTCCTATAAAGTCATCACTTCAAAGAATAATTGCAAATTACAAGGATTTAAATAAGGCTTCAGCACTTTAATGGTAAAATTTGTTTATAAACATTAATTTGTCATTGCAAGGAAAACTTAGGTGCTGCATCGACACAGCATCTTAACTGTGCGTGTTTTTTGTGCGTGTATAATGTATGTGTGTATGTGTGTGTGTTTATCCATGACTGAGAATAAGGCAAGTTGGGGTGAAGGGGGTGGAAGTTAATGAGAGGTGAGTGTCTGAAACCCTCTCTTTCTCTCTCTCCCTCTCTGCTCCAGCAGTAATCCTCTTCTATAAATCTGCAATCCAATCAGCGTTGTCCACACTTACACACACACACACACACACACACAGAGCTGTTGGGAGGCCCATCTGTGTGTTAAGGCAATCTGCTTTATCATTATGATTACATTGGGCTCAGTTTACAGCAATGTGTGTGTGTGTGTATTGAAGCGAACCCTGGCTGCCTGACATTAATCACATTCCCATGGTTTGATGGCCTAAATAAAAATAAGAATAATATTGTTGCTGTCCAATGAAAACTGCTGATCTCCAAAAATACATTTGGAAATTCTTCAGAATTCTAAAAAGTTTTTATTTCAGCAAAGCTCTAGGAAACAATTTTATAAAAATAATATATATTTTATATATATATAATTTTTTATATAAAACAATTGTTTACAGTTTTTGATGGGTTTTATAAGAGAATGCCATTCTCAGTGGTAACAACAGAACAATAAAATATTGTAACAAATCAATAATAGTTGCATTTTGAAAAGTTTTAATATTTTAGCCACAAGTTTACTGTATACTGTTTATGTATACTCTTAAATAACAATTGAAATTGGAGTTTGGACTTTTTTTCTCATCCAGTGTGTGTGTGTGTGTGTGTGTGTGTGTGTCAGTGAGAGTGCGTATGTCAATCATGTGACTAAATCCCATCATCACAGTTGGTGGTCGGATATCCTGGAGAGTGTTCATGTGGTCTTATACTGCATGTGTGTGTATAAAAATGTGCCCCTTTACTGTGTGTGCAAAATTGAGAAAAAAGTTTCAGGGTCCTGGTAATGTGCATGCTGGCTCACTGTTACACTCTCATGGCTTATGGGATGCATTGTTAACGTTATAAGTAACACCTGTGATTTTTCTACTATAGAAAGTCAAATTGTCTGCTTTGAAAAAGCCTACTGTGAGCATATTCTTTACAATACACTGTAAATGAGGAGGTCTTTTTGTTCTGATTCATAACATTAAATATTCCTGAATTGCAGTATTTCAGTTGAAGTCTTAAAATAAATTCTGAAGTTGTGAACAGATTATTGGGAAATATTGTTGTGTCACATCTAAAGATTGGCATAGTTTTGGCAGTTGAATTTACAATATGAATTGTTTGTTTTAACTTGGTCCAAAACTTGAACCAATGTAGCGGGAATAATGTTCCCCAATTCAGAGTGTAGTGTGTGTGTCCATCTGTGTGTGTGTATATAGTGTGTGACCTCAAGCCATGGCGTGACTCCCTAGCCCCTGGCAAACCTACACTTCTCATCACCAGACTTCACTGTCTGCCAACACACACACACACACACACACACACACACACACACACACACACACACAGACATTGTGCTACTAACACTCCTGTTGGTGATTGGCTGAGAGTCTGCGTGAGAATGGCTTGCCAGACCTCTAATTGGCTTGACCCAGACTAACCCTGAAATCCTATTGGACTAAGACTTCCCAGTCTACAGTGCATACTGGCACACGGGCGCACACACACACACACACACACACACACACACACACACACACAAAATTAAAGGGCTTTGCAAAAGCCTAACAACGCACTAATCAATAGTGTTCTAATAGGCTGCAATAATATAACAACAATAATCTAATAATGTCAGTTTAGATCTTTGGCAGTGCTTGGTCACAACAAGCACAGGTATATACATATATAATAAAATATAAACAAAGAGCAGTAAGCCCACTTGTCACATAATCATGCTCATTTGCATATAATAGTGCAATAATCCTGTATTATGCTAATTATATACAAAACACGTACTTACAATTACAGTTTTGCAATCTGGGCGAGTGGCTCTATCTCTTATCCAGAGAAACTTAGAATGATTAAAAGACAGAGAGAAGAAGTGGCCGAGAGGGAGGAAGAACACGAAGACAGAGATAGTGTGTCTGTGTTTCATGCGTCACACATTTGCTGTGTTTTAACATGAAACAAGCAGCATATTTACAGTTTATGTTCTAAAAATGGACCAAGGCGGCCCTCGGTTTCACCCGCCTCAATCAACACAAACCAGGAACAGGTTTCCACTGGAGAACTTTAAAGTAAAATGTCACTTTGGTTAAAGCTTTTCATGGTTTATTGCACATGCAGATGGCATGTGGGATTACTGTTATGGTAAAAGTGAACTGTCCTTCAACCAAATGATATGATTTAAAGCCTCTGCGCTGCGACACATTTGCACTACTGAAGTGTCCTTGAGCCAGAAGTTGAATCTCGCTTTTTTGTGATACCCCTTTTATATACTGAAAAAACATAACAAAATAAAGAAAGCACTACAGGTAAAGACAGAAATATGTAGCAGCGGCCACAAAGGTTATCCAGGTATTAGTGCTGTACATTATTTTTAAAAATAAAATATTTGCCTTTTCGACACTTGGAGTATAAACATGTCAGGCAGGAACAATTAGTTGCAGCTCACATACGCACACACAAACACGCACACACAAAAACAATAAAAAATAAACTGTTACAAAATGGACAAGAAGTCCTTTCTCCTCACTTAGTTTATACTAGTTTGCTAAAAAAGAAAAATCAATGAAAATTAAGAAAAGAAATATATAATCCTCATATTTTAATAGATCACAGAGAAAAGTTACCTCCCTCAGCGCTCTCTCTCTCTCTCTTTCACACACACGGACCACTAAAAACACTGGCTTTTGATGTCTGAAAGTGCTTGCCTTTCCTTTCTCTTTCATCTGAGGTTTATAGAGGTCAAGTGTGGCTTTTGTGTAAAAGTGAACCTAACAGATTCATAGATTCTTTTTTCTTTCACATTTCTCCCTCTTTTTTTTGTGTGTGTCTTTGGTCCTCTCGTCGTTTTGTCTTACCTGGGGTTGTAGAGGGCATGTGCGTCTCTCATGTGGTTGGCCTCCAGTGGATCGTAGCTCTGGTGCATCCTCCAGGCGCCAGCGCCGCATTTATTATAGTTTGACTTGGAGTTATCTTCACTGCTGCTGTTCACCAATGGCCCCTTCGATAAGTTCATTCTGTAGGCAGGGGCAAAGTGAGAGACGGAGGGGTGAAAATACAGCCATCGCAACAGAAAAAGGTTGAGAAACAGCAGGTGGGAAAGAGCAGCTGAGACATGGCCTTTTTTAATGCTGGTCTCAAAATATTTTACTATCGGTAAAAACATTCAGAATCTGTTCTTTTTAAATGTAAACACTATGAGAACACAAAAATGTTCAGGAACATCAAAACAGTGTAAACAATGTAATACAACTTGAAAGAAAAATTAAATGTAGAAAAAAATAAATGTAGAAAAAAGGCAAACCAAACTTTGACTTCATTTGTTCACATAAACATTTCTCAGTATCAGAATCTAGTTTCCTGTTTCAATTCAATTGAGGGATAAAAACAAGACTTTAAAATCTTTAAAAAACTTTCAATATTCAATACATTTAAATTCTACAAAAAATGTAATAACAGGCAAGTGAATTGGAGACGTAGTAAAGGAGGAAAAAACATTGTTCTGCTACACAACTCTGTATTATTTTCATGTGTTATAAATATAGTTAATACACACACACAACACACACACACACACACACACACTCAAACATACGCTTTTTGCTTGTCTATATGTCCGCGGTAGAACAAGCGGCTACAATACACGCACGCGGTCATGCGCGTATGTAAGTACTTAGCACAGTCAGGTTCGAGGACACGTAGACAGACGGACTGACACGCAGGCCGACATGCTGAGAGCACCGACAGGCAGACAGACAGACAGCTGTCGGCCAAGAGGACGGATTGTGACTTTAAACCAGTACACAAGACTTTTGTCCTGGAATGTGTTAACAAATTTCTGTCAAATACATCTGTCCGTGCGCAAATGCATCGGCGGATGCGTCAGGCTGCTAATTGAAGCACACCCCGGCTGTGTTTAACGTCAGAGGAGTTTTACCACTTTTAGCCTTGGAAAAGGCTGAAAGACTGAGGGGATATAAAAGTAAATGCCCCAGAGGAGGCACTGCTATCCATCAATCAAACCCAGCGCTGTTGTCAGGGGAGGAGCTGTTGCCGGGGTGATAAGGTCACCGCGGGCAACAGAATCAAAATCATCCAATGCAAAAAATGTATTAATTAAATAACATGGAGTGACAGGAAAAGGGACAGTACTTATAGCTGACGTCAAAGAGGAGGGGAGAAGTAAGGGGTTTGCAATAAAATTGGCTGGGTGGCCTACATTTAAACAAAACTGTCAGGGGAGAATAGATCGGGGCTGTTGGGAAGAAAAGCACTTTAGTACAGGCGGGCGAAATATAGAAAATACAGAAACCAATTCAGACTGGGAACAGATATCAAAAAACAACTGGTGATAAAATGATCTAAAATAATGTAAAAAGCATAAGAGAGGCCTGCTGGCGACGCTCGAGGCATCCCTGTGCTTTGCATTTTGAGCATTTGTATGTTTTTTTCATAATGACGGATAAGTTTAAATATTTTGCTTGCTTAGTCTCATGCAGGTCTGAAAAAAGGGAAATCATTTATTATTTTTTATTTAATGTTGAAACTTGAAAGTCTGCAAATTGAAACAGTGTGTTGGTTTTGCAGTATTTTTCCTGTCATTACCACATCCCCGTGTGTTCTCAGACACAGTGTATCAGTAAACAGAGCAGGATGTTGGTATGTGTCACAAACTGATAGACACATGTTTACCACACAAACACACACCGCACAGGCATTTGTGTGTATGTGCTGTACCACTGTGGGCTCCTGTTTAGGTGAGGGCAAGGTAGACAGACAGGTAGACAGACCAATCACTCGTCTGACAGCCATCCCTCCCTCCATCCAAAGAGCTGGGTTGGCTCAGTGAGAGGTGGAGGGCCAGGGTGTGTAATATGTAGGTTTTAGTTCCACTCTGGTGAATAGGAGGAATCGATATCTTGCTGCTGCTGCTGCTGCTTCAAACACTTATTGGCTTTGGTTGCGGTGTCACAATGCTATATAGACAGGCAACACTTAATACTGCTTTTTTTATTGGGGAGTGTCCTGGAGTCACACCAGTCTAAGGTACATCCAGTACCATGTACACGTGATGCGGTTAGTTTGAATCCCCATCCCTGCCTTTCCAGACGCATACTGGCTGTTAAATTAACTGTTTATCCCCCCACAGGCCAACATAAGAGACAAAGTAAATGTACAGCAGAGATGAATAAAGAGGAAGAAAACACTGGAACCTGAGTTTACCAAGTTCTGAGATAAATCCCAATTACAATATTGCAGCTAAATGGCAAAAGTCTAGTTGATTTAGCAGAAATCACCTCCAGTCTGCCACTTGCATTAACCCAGACACTAAAACTGTGAAGGATTACAAAGAAAGATTCTGTTTTATTACATTATACCCTATGGCAAGGTAATCTGATATTTTTTCAAGTCTTTATTCAGTCCAGAGGATCAAATTTAGGCTAAAAGGCATCTTAAAATCAGCAAACAATCATTTCAATCGGGCATTAACAGCTGTTATTCTGTTCAATACAGGAAAATCTTAAAGAAAGTACAATACACATGGGATTGGCACATTAATAAATATGTATAAAATGGAAATTAAAATGTAACAAATTAAACATTTTTCTCTGCCTGAATGGATTATGTTAAGGAACCTTTCATTTTAAACATTCAAAATCACAAAAGTACTTACACATAAACAAAATGAAAAGCTCAGGTCATAAATATTTATATATGCGTACAAAGCAAAAGGAGAGAATAAAGGGGAAGAGTATTAACCTATGTGATTCTACCTAACCTATTTCACGCTCCTGTCAGTACATGTAAGCGGCACCAGCAGACACACACACACACACACACACACACACACACACACACACACACGAGAAGGTTTATGTGTGTGCGTAAAAGTAGGGAGATCGTGGGTGTCTTTCTGATGCTCAGTGACTCGCTCATGTGTTGCTGGCCCATCTGTGAACGGAATGACCATGACACAGTATGTGTGTGTCTGCGTGTGTGTGTCTGCGTGTGTGTGTGTGTGACATGGTGATGCAGTGATTGATGAGACAGTTGCCATTCTTGCTAATGCAAAACGCACCTATCCCTGAAGGGAGCAAATGCCACAACACACACACACACACACAGGGCTGCAACTGCCCTACCTAATTACCCCTCTAGTCAGGGCAGTGTGATGTCTTCCAGTCACATATGCAATAAATATCCACAAACATACCTACACGTAGTTTCACAAACAAACAGAGTTGCGTAGGTGACATATGAACACAAATGATAAATGCCCGAACAAAAAACTAAGACGACAAATTCATTTGGAGGATAAAAGTACAAGAAGATCTAGTCCACCTCCTCTGCTTAAGTAGAGCAGAGGAAATACACACTTTTGGCTACAACGATATGCAATGACACAAAGCAAAGTAAAACTTAAGAAAATCAGTTTTCTTTTTATTCTGTTCACTTTCTTGACTTCTTTTTTTATTCATTTCTAAGCTCCTAGGTGGTAAAAGGTGGTGAGATATTACTGCACACAGAATGTCAAATAATTGTTAAAAATGTAAATGTGATATCTGCACGTGTGACATAATGATGACATATTTGTAAAACATCAAGTCTCATAAATAGTGTCTGACAAGGACATCTAAACATTTGTGTGTGTGTGTGTGTGTGTGTGTGTGTGTGTGTGTGTGTCGGGGAAGACATTAAAATGGCCATAATAGATAATCACAAACATATTTATGTACAAATGTGTGTGGCTATGTGTGTCTGCGTGTGCGTCGGGGGCCGGTGGGGTTCGACGCAGCCCTTTGTGTGTCTGAGTGGGTGTGTGCGCGCGCGTTAGCGACGGGAGCTGTTAGCGGGGCAGGCGGCAGATGGGCTGTCGGCCTTAATAGGGACTGAGCGGGTGCAGAAAGGTGACAGCTCCACGAGGGAGGGGCGTGTGGGGAGGGAGAGGAGGAGTGTGTGTGTGTGTGTGTGTGTGTGTGTGGGGGGGGGGGGGGGTGAATGGTGAAGCAAGACGGGGATAAAGGGAAATGAATTATCTGCGGAGGTCAAGAAAAAGTGTGCATCAGCTGCATAGAGGATCGCACCTCCTGAGGGCGATAAGTGTTCATAATGTTTAATATATGCAATACATACATACATATGTATATATATATATATATATATTAAGAAAACAAAAAAGTTTTCACATGGTCATTTTGGTGTAAAGTTGCCATTGCCAAAAGTATCAAACATCTATCTGTCCTAATGATACAGCATTCATTTTACCTTACACATAAAGAAATATTGTGTCTGCTATGGTAAAGCTGCTGTCAACTTCAAACATGAAAACAGTGATTCTCGTTCATCTCGCTAGATATGTTCTTTAATTTGTTTATGTTTATGTTTTCTAAGTCTTATGTGAAATATTTAATTCAACTTACACGGCATTCAAAAATGAAATGCGCTGTTAGTTTTTTACAGCAGTAAAAAGTACAACTCAAGTCATTTGAGTCGGCACAGACACAATAAAACAAACTACTTTATAACATCAGTGACAATTTGAGACAAAGGGAGAAAGAAAAACATTTAAAATCATTATATAACATTAACCAGAGTTAAGAAAATGGCTTAATGGTTTTGCGATCGCTATTCGTTTCAATAAAATCTGCACTGCATTTAAACGTGTAGATGTAATTATGAATACTCTCTATCTTATGGTGCTGAACTTGTGTAAAAATAAAAAAAAAATAAGTAAGTAAGCAATTGTGGAGCAAAAAGAGGAAAATTAAAAAAAAAAAATTCAAATGTATGAATCCCATGATTGTTACTATAAATTGTTATTGAATCACAATTGTCTTACTCAGAAAAGATGTGCTTTGATAAGCGCCTGGATGATTGAATATACAGTAAATCTAGTAAGGATGCATAACTAGTGTTGGATACATTTGTGTGATGGTGGAGTTTATTTGTCACGTGCATTTCATAAAGTTGGTAAATTACACCAAAGAAGATTGTCAAGTGCACAGACACGAGAGTCAGAAAGAGGAAAAGGAGTGAGAGGCAGAAAGAGAAAGGGTGGGGTGGAGGGCTGGCTTGTCATTCTCTCCCCATCAGGCACACACATGAAGCATGATGGGAGGATGAGAGGAGGAATATTTCACTGTCAGTCGGAAAGCGGCATGGTCATTCATTTCTTTCTCTCTCTCTCTCTTAGTATCTATACATGTCCCTTTCTACTGTATCTTTCCCCTTTTGTCTTTTTGAACCCCCCTTTCACAGTGTCGAAACAATGACAATTTAATCATACTATACGAGGCCGGGGCAACTAGAGGGGGAGAAGTATCCAAACAGCCAATCTATAGGGCTCCCCCCACGGACACAGAGGAGGAGGGAGAGAGAGAGAGAGAGAAACAGCAAAACAGAAAAAGTGCAAAAGACGGACAAGACGTTTGAACCTGCATCATTCACTCGATCCTCTTTAACTCATGCACACACACTCTTGCACACCCACACACTCACACACATACACGGCACCTCTCCATCTAAATCTGTTCTATTGTGGCCCAGTCTCCGCTGTCTCCTCCCATTAGGAGGGAGAGGCAGCTTTAGAAGCCCTGAGCCCGATGGGCACGCACACACACACACACACACACGCATACATACATCGGTCTCCTGTTCTCAAGCACAGCTCAATAGTTTAACCAGTGAACAACTGAAATCCCATTTTAGTAACTCCTTCAACAAAAATAATGAAGAGACAGCAGTGCCAACAACAATTCTAAATAAGACATTCATTACGAAAAGTCAATATTCCTTAAAATCAGATAAAATTTCACAAATAAGGAAAATACCACACACTTTTGACATTGAAAGCTTGAATACTAATCCAGTGGCAATGAAGACTCCCCCTTTTCTTTCCGCATCTCGCTAACCTACACTGCTTCATAAAGTAGAAACATCACAAAAGTGGTCTTAAATGAGACAGAAAAGTCAGTATGTAAGGGTAAGAAGAGTAATTCTTAGTGAAAGCATAAATGATTTGATAGATTGTGATAACAGTAATAATAAATGAATGCACATTTTGATGTATGGATGACGGAACATGAGGAATGAGCGGATGAGCGGCGTGGAGAGAGGGAAGGGGGGAAGGATAAGAGATGAGAAGAGATGAGCGGCGTTGTCTCTCACTATATATCACTCTCTCTCTTCTTTCAATCAGCGCTTTGGCATTCAATCACACACACACACACACACACACACACACACACATTTAGCTTCACTGCCAGTGTGGTGTAATGGCTAATTGCAGTGAGTGTGTGTGTGTCACAGCTGGTACAGTCTCTCTTACTGCTCTTTCAACACATAAAGGCCAGCACTGACCCATGACATACTCTCTCTCTCTCTCTCTCTCTCTCTCTCTCACACACACACACACACACACACACACACACACACACACACACACTGCACTGATGGATTGAGCATAAATCAAATTCAAATTCACATCATCAAGGCCACTCAAATGTGTGTGTGTGTGATGGTGTGTTTTCAATATCTGCATACGTGTGTCTAAGTGCATATGTACCCGTATGAATGTGTAATTGCATTTTTGACACAATTTGGTTACTTTTCAGCTGCACATGCACAAAAACATTTGTGTGAGGGTGTGTGTTTGCGTGCGTGTGTGTGCACACATGGGTGCGCTCATGCGTACACGTGTGTCCAGCGGACCCCTAAGTGCTGGTGTCAGACAAAAGCAACCCCCCGCCCCCCCGCTTCCCACCTCTCGCTCTGTCTGTCTCTCTCATTGCATCTCTCTCTCTTTACGGGACTAAATTACCACTGGAATGCCGGGGCCCTTCACATGAGAGAGGCCGTCGTATGCAAGTGTGTGTGTGTGTTTCTGTGTGTCTGGTGTGCATGTGTTGGCTTAGACAATGCAAAAACTAATGCCGCAGGGACAGACGGACAGGCAAACAGACACACAAAAACAGGAACAACACCTCCTCGTACAGGCCACCAATAGGTCACACACACACACACACACACACACACACACACACACACACACACACACACACACACAAAATGTGGGCAGGCAGGCACGAACCCATGCATGACAACAAACAGATGCAAATGCGTGCATGCGCACACACGCACACACACACACACACACACAAACACACAGCCAACAAATCAGTGCGGCACATATTGACATGCTTTGACAGATGAATTAAGTAAATGATTTTATAAGGAGATTAAAAGGATTTTAATTTACGCAATCTCTCTTTGGTCCCCCCATCCCTCCCTCCAGTCAGCTTTACCTCTCTCTCTCTCGCTCTCTCTCTCCTGCTTTCTCTCCCTCATGGCCTGAGAGAAAGAGTGCACGAGAGACTGACAAAAAGAAAAATGCAGTAAGGAATATAATAAATGTTCTTAATTTTCTTAGAGGGGATGCATGCATTATTTTCTTTTCATTCTCATTAATTCCATAGATGTTGATCTTTTATTCACCACAGTTTTAAACCACAGCAAAGGCACATTATCATTACCTTTTTTAAGCGACTACCACAGGTTTTAGTTAAAAACAGTCTTAGCACTTGCTGATATTTTGAACTAACAGCACAACGGTCGGTCTTCAAGATTCAAGAAATAGATTTTCCTTAGTTCATTTACCTAAATTACATTATGTCACCAGGAAAATTAGAAAACAATTATCAATTTGAAATCTTTAAGGCCAAGGTATTGCTCCAAAAATGAAATGAAACAATGGAATTTGTCTGTTGTTATTGCTTTCATTGTTGCCTTGACACAATAAGATGCAACATTCGCATACTTGCAGGGTGAAAATCGAGCGCTATCCACTGCAGCTGATTAATCATTAAATCTGTTAAAATAGAAAATTATATCACTATAATTAAACTTATATAGTTAAATATAAGTATTTTGTTGATATTTGTCTGGCAAGTATGAATTTTGTGTGATGAATTAAAAAATATCCTGAAGGGCACACTTCGACAAAGTGCAATTTCAAACAAGTACCAAACTGTTTGTTTGATTTTTACTCACAATAAAACTATTTATTTGCATAATATTTCCACGTAATTAAAAAATAAAATAAATCTAGACAAAAATAATTCTGACTGAAATCATTCGTCCTGCCCTGTGTTTCTCTTCGTCTCTCACACTGCAAACCTTTAACTGAACGATCTGCACGGCCGCTGTGCAATTCTCACCACCCGTCTCCTTCACACCCACTGACAAAAACCACCACATTCACTAAAGTCACTGTAGGAAATATATCTTAATGATATGCAAATGGTATGTATATGGTGGCATGACGGGAATGCAATTATGTTAACAGCTTAAACGGTACTTGTTGTTATTATTATTATTATTATTATCGGTATGATCATCATTATCCCTAATATTTTAATTAGTGTAGGAAAGTAGAGCCTAAGAGCAAAGGAGGAGAAGCCTCAGCAGAGAAAAGAGAACGGTGGATGGATGGATGGAGGGATGGATGGACGGACGGACGGATGGATGAAGGAGCAGACAGACGGACAGATGCAAGAATGGACCAGAGGGTTTTCTATGTGAGAGCGTTCCCAGCTTACATTCACTCGCAGAAACACACACAGGTAAAGCAGCACATTCCACTGATAATTGTCCGACGTGAAAGTATGTTTTTTGGTCAATATATTTGTGCTTAATTTTGAAACACAGCTCCCACACTGTACACTTTTTCATCCATTATGGACCAAAACCTGGCCAAAGGTGTTCACTTTTCAGATGTTTTAAACCTGAATTGTTTTTGGTTCTTACACCACACTGTTTTGCAGTTGAAAGACCAACGCACAGACTCTGTTCAGATACACCGAACAGGGTTGAGTCCAAACAGTCGAAAATGTACTGAATTCAGACTTTGCTCTGGACATCCATACATTTGATTTACAAAAGGAAATTAGAATGCTCAATAGTAAAGGTATTTCTAAAGAGTCTTTGTTCAGATCAAAACCTCCAACTCACCAAAAGCCTGATATATGACATTGCACTTATATTCAAATAATAATCATTAAAAACCCCTTAAGCTGTTTTTTTAATCATTACTGTTTCAATAAACATAAAATTGTGCAAAAGGAATCTTCTTAAGGCATCTGTAAATATTTTATTTGTTGCAAATCTAATCATGACTCTAACAAACAACCAAAAAACACTTTCTAAAAATTATGAAAGAAAAGTTAAGCGGTAAAAGAAGTGGTATTATTTCCGATTTATTACCAGATGCCCTTTTTACTTAAAAATGTTCCTCTCTATTCTACATGCTGTGTAGGTGAGAGGGTCTCTGCATGTAAAAGACACACACACACACACACACACACACACACACACACACACACACACACGTATATCAAGGTGAGACAGCTTCAAAGCACACAAAAAATGTCAGTTTTCTTTAAAAATGTCATGTTCGGGAAACATATCAGTATATCATCTGCATCGGCTTCTGCTTTGACATTGTCCTTTCAATTCTACACCTCCGAATTTCTACTGTAAAGACACTTTAACTGAGGCTGAGGCTGATTCCGTGTAACTCATTTTAATTAATTTACTATAAAGCCATGACTACATAGAAAAAAATTAGCCTGCACATGTGTTTGTATATTTTCCACACATATTTACTATAAAATCCTAACATTAATTAATGGCAATGCAAATTTGACATTGTCAGTACCACTGTTGAATTCATACCTTCATGCAAAGAGAGTGCAGTCCACTTACTGAATACCCTCATCACTTAAGATAAATCCATGTTTTACTTTGTAATGTTTGAAAAAGGACAGTGTGTGTATATTGATGTATTTACTACACTTTAATCTATGAGTTTGTTTGCCCTATGGTGTATTTTCAATAAACGCACTTTGCATGTTACCCACACAATAACACGCACACACACACACACACACTGCTGTCCTTTCTGCCAATCAGTTAATCTGCATTTTGAACAGCGTCTTCAACACACACCTAAAAGAGCAAAGCGTTGGCGAAAGGAGCAACTCAGCGGCACTCGCCTGTGTGTGTGTGTGTGTGTGTGTGTGTGTGTATCTAACTGTCTCTAATTCCTGCGCGGGGCCACACGCTGAGTTGCCCGTCTGAAATTCTACCTCCTCTGGCATTTAAGAGCGCAGCTCTCCCCCTTTCCTCCTCCTTCTTCTCTTATGGGCCCTTCTCCTCCCGTCTCTGCACGTTACTCCTGTAACCTCAATGCCCTGTTACCTCGCTGATTCTCTGCTTGGACGAACACACACATAAAAACACACATGCAGACGCATAAACACATGCAAAGGCACACGCACGTGCAGACATACCCTGACTTAGTTGCTGTTTTGTCCTGAGAACAATCTGACTCAAAGTAAAACAATGGCTTAAAAACAGAGAAAGTGAAGGAGAAACTGTGTCTCTATGTTATTAATAAGTGTGTGTGTGTGTGTGTGCGCGTGTGTGTGCAGGTGTGTTTGTGTGTATATCTCACTCCCAGGTGGAGGGATAGAAATTCCGCTCCTCTACCCACTGAGTAAGAGCTGCTGTCCGGATACTGCAGCCACACACACACACACACACACACACACACACACATACTCACACACAGACAGACAGTGAACGCGTGCTACCTGACAGCAGAAACAACCTTGACATGGTGCCGGCCACCTCCGCTGCATACCAGCACACACACACACACACAAACACACACACACACATACTCATACACAGTGAGGACAATGACAAGTTGAATGATGGACAAAAAGATAAGATTAAAAGGTAAAATTTACCTACTCTTGTTCAGAGCGCATTAAAAAACACTCAGATAACGGATGTCCTACCGAATCCATCGGCGATACCGGGTCATTGTCATGTCAACCTCCTCCAGGGGAAAAAAAAACAAGAAAATTCAAAAAAATGAAAGTTTTTATATCTCTCCTCTCTCTCCTCCTCTTCTTCTTCTTCTTCTTTCTCCGGTCTTCCTCTCTCTTGGTCCTTCCTTCCGCTTGGAGGGAGCAATACAATTACCAGGCTCTGCGCTGCCTGCACTGATCGGCTCTGCGTGTGTGTAGATGTGAGGGAGCGTGTGTGTGTGTCTGTGTGTGTGTGTGCGCGCGCTGGGTGTGTGTATGTGAGAGCCAGGGAGATGGGGCTATAGGTACACACACAGCCAGCCAGCCAGGCAGTTGGGACGGAAAGCTGTGCCGCTGTCCTAATCAACGACTTAAAGCCCCGATAGCAGCTCATGAATATTAAGCAGCGTTTTGCATATGCAGTCCCTCAGGCCCCCGGTTCCGCCGTGATTGGTGGATAATTGACCAATGGCTGCGGGGAGGGGCGGAGGAAGGGGTGGAGACGAGGAGGGAGAGCGAGAGAGAGAGAGGGAGAAGAGCAGGTGGAGAGGGAGGGATCAGACAAAGAGCGATAGAGGGGAAGAGAGAGGGAGGGAGGAAGGAAAAGAGGGAGCGGAGAGGAGAAAGAAACAGGTGAGGGACAGATTTAAAGCAAGACATCCCGCTCTCCTTCTTTCTTCCATTCTTTGTCTCTTCATCAGCCAAATCTCTCGGTTTTCTCTCTCTCGGACCAAGTCTCTCTCAAAAGTCTCTTTCCATTGGTCTCTGTTTCTTTCATGATGTAACTGCACTCAAAATTGCATTCCAGCAAAAAAAAAAAAACTGCAACGTTAAGAAAAGACATTCAACAATGTGCATGCTGATTTTGAAATGTTAAAAAAGTTTAAAAACAAAAATCTCTCAAGCAAAGGCTAAACGTTTGACTTGCACCATGTTTCAGTGGCATTTTTCCAGGTAGAAATTACGGATTTGTGTGTCAGCTCAGCTGAAAAACACAAAATTGACCTAATCAAATCCAGAGAATTGAAAGATCAAAGGAAAAAGTGTAGGCTTGACCCTAAACCCTAAGCCTAAATAATGTGTCACACTGCAGACATACAAATACACGCAGACACACACGAGCACACACACACACACACACACACACACACACACACGCACGCACACACACACAAACACACACACAGACATAGTACAGCAGAGCCCATCACAGCTCAGCAGTAAAATACGGGATTATGGCAATTCCAAGGCCCTTGTCCTTTGTTGTGGAATGATTTGGGAATGATTGGGACAAGGTTTTCCCTGCTGCTTGCTGTTTTGTCGAGCTCCCTGCCATCTCGGCACCAGCGGGCTGTATATTCCCAGTATTTGCAATGTATCTAACAACTTGGAATGTGGGTATTGTCAGTGCGAGAGGGATTCTCCAGGAGAATTAGCTCACTGCTCCTCGGTCTCAGAGAGAGGAGGAGACAGAGGAAAGAGAAAAGAGAACGTGAGGAGAGAGGGACAGGTCTTTTCTCTAAAAAGCGAACTGGGAAACCTACAGGGAGACTCAGATCTGCTCCACCACAATGATGCACACAGTCTTTATTTCTTTCTTCCTTTCTAAATTTTTACATCTGATTGTTCCAACACTCAGATACTCCTGCACACAGGATGGAGGGGGAAGAGAGAAGTGTGGAGGAGAGAGGGAGATAGAGAGAAACAAAATCGGATGGGGTGGAAAGGCGGGATGCAAAGATGAAAGAGAGTGGTTGTGATTAGCAGCTTTGGAAAAGAACAGATAATAAAACATTTCCTGAAACCAATCTCTGCTTTGATGTACGTGCGTGTATGTGTGTGTGCAACAGTAACTACAACCTATTTTTCTCTCAATCTTTCTCTCTTTCTTCACACACAGTCACAAACAGAGTCAAATGTTTAACACCTCAGCTTTTCTGGTTGACAGTAGAAGTCCATATATCTATGACTTTACTAAAATACCCTTTTTCTCTCTCGAAGTGTCACAAACACACACAAAAAAAAAAAAAAAAACACAAAATGAGGATGTGAACATTGGTGTTGTATGCTTATAAAGCATCTGTGTGGAGCTAAATGGAGAAATCAGAGGGCTCTCTCTTCCACTGTCACATTTCACATGTCAGTGGGTATAGTTATTGCTTAATTCTTTGGACCCTCAGAATGTGCAATACTGAAATACACTGCAAACATAACCGAAGCAAATAACTCTACATGTATTGCACATTTAAGTTTTTGTGTTAAGTAAAACCAATTGAGATTCTAATAAAAACAGGAAAAGAAAGAAAAATGAAGCTACACAAATCCAACTCTATGGACTTGTTAAACTGCCTTTGTAGATGCAGAATCGGGTTTACTTTGATTCTCAGGCTAAAAATCTATGTTAAAGTCAAATGCATCATAATACAAATTTCAGTGATTTTTAACGGTCTATTCAGGAATAAAGATATCTCATGATTAACAGCAGTTTCCACACGTGCACAAATATTTTTTAGGAGCAACGTAGACGACAAGGCAAATGACCTATAGGGACATTTGCAAGCACACACACACACACACGCACACTTTGCTTGCACATATGTACAGTTTCCATTTGCACAGAGGTCCATGTGTTTAAACGCATGTATACACAGATGCTATGAGTTTCATGTACACAAGCACAAACACACACGCACACACACAGTTATGATGTATCCAGGGGCTTATAAGCATCGACAAAGATGAGTGTGAATCAATGCTGCCGTCACTACTGGGCAAACAAATCCTTTACCAAAACCTCTGTCTCTAACACACACACACACACACACACACACACACAAATAGATACGAACACAAGCATGTGCCATCTCTGTATGTGCGTATAAATATTAAGATATAGGAACACAGTTTGGTTCAACATAATATGTATTGACAAATATAAAATCTGTTTCTGGGAAATTAATTTGACACAAAAAACTAAAATATATATAATTCATACATTCGGGCCTCCACTCCAAACAAAAACATTGATTTGACTTACACAAAGATGACTTAAACAGTCTGTCTGTGATGAACTGTCAGGTTCATGGAGGCGTGTTTCTTTGTTGCAGTTTACTTAAAAAATATTCAATGACACTTTTCTTACCAGAGTTCCACATTCTGTAATTTATGCATTTATGCGCTTTGTGTTGGAAAGTGTTTTTTTTAGGACACTGACAGTCAGTTTTAGTACAAACAGCAATGTGTTGATAAAAAAAAAAAAAAAGCATTAAAATTAAATCTAAGGATCAGGTTTCACTCGGCATATATGCACTGAGTGATATTTTAAAAGCTTTTGTCTATTATGTAAATAGTGAAGAATTGTCATGGTGAGACACTAAAGTCCTATACCATGCACACGTGTTCTTTAAAATTTGTCACCACATATGGTACACGTAGGCTACTGTATGTCCCTGAATCTTCTATTAGAAATCTATAGACACTGTCACAAAATTTCAGTGATTTTAGTTGAACCCTAAAACAACCTTAACGCCTTCTGCCTTTCTGCCTCGCTCCTCTTTTCCCTCTTTGACCCCCATCCCCACCTACCCCTCCCCCCTGATTATTGATTGGTTCTCAGTCAGTGTGTATGTTGACAGTGACCCCTTTAGGCCACTTTTTTCTCTAGCTGGACAAACCCGGCTGCCACGCAAATCTCTTAAACACAAAGCCATTACAGTAAAAGCCAGGGAAATACCCTGTCTGTTCATGTGTGTGTGTGTGTATGTGCCAGCTCCCTGGCAATCACATTCCCATGATTTGTACAAGACTGTGAATAAAATATATACTCTATAATAAAAAAAAAAAAAACACCCAACCCAGTCAAAATGTAGAATGCAATTATAATTAATAGTTGTATGCCAGTGTTAATGGGCTTGTTTGCATTATCTTTGCAGTCAAATTACTATGTGAGGGCTATTGAGCCTTGTACACTGCTGATCTCTCACTTTTGTTTTTTTGTCTTGTCTGTGACTGTGGTGTGTTTGTGGGTGTGTTTGTGTGTGTGTGTGTGTCTGTGTTTGTGTGTGTGTGTGTGTGTGTGTGCATGCATGTGCGTGTGCGTTTTGACCCTGTGGTGGCAGCCTGTTGACATCTGTGGAAGAATTATCCATTGCAACTCTCACTGACATCAATCATACCACTCGATAGGCCACAGCAAGTTCATTCAAGGCAGTGTGTGTGCGTATATGTGTGTGTATGTGTGTGTGTGTGTGTGTGTGTGTGTGTGTGACTGGTCAAAACAGTCATTCAAGAGGTGGTCACTTAAGCAGCTGACCTCAGGCCACCCGCCGACACGTGTGCCAGTCATACAAACATCACTAGACTGAGGCCTCAACAGCAAACAAACTTCCTGTACTGATTAACAAAAATAGAACTTTTGTGTTGATGATTAAATACCACTTGGTGTTTTGACTTACTGACATTTAATGACAATTAGGTTAAATTAAGTTATTACAGCTAGTGGCACAAACATGTAATGTCTTATTGTTATAATCTGGACAACTAAGTAAAGCTGGAGTAAAACTGAAAAGAACCAATTTGGAGATTTTACAAAACATACAATACTGAACTTTGCTTTTGTAAAGCGAAAGAGAGCTGCCAACACCGGAGAGAAAGAGAGAAAGAGGGAGAGATTGTAGTTCACTACTAGCCAACAGAGGGAGCTATGGACTCTGGTCAGTTTACAGCCAACTGCAGCACAGAGACCTACTGGTTGTGTGTGTGTGCATGAGTATTTGTGTGTGTATGTTTATCTATAGAGTATGCCAGATTAATCACCATAAATTAAAAAATCATACCAATTATGAAAATTCAAACACGAAATCACATTATATCAAAGAACCTCAAATCCTCTGTCTCTTTCTCTCACATGCAGAGTTGATAACGCTCTGTCTGATAGCTCTGTCAGCGGGCAGAGCAGAAGACGAAGTGTGGAAACAGACAATTTGACCACAGACCCCCTGCTCGGCCCCCCCCAACCAGCTACCCACTGAACCCCGAAAGAGGAAAAGATGAAAAAAGAAGGAGGGTGAAAGGTAGCGATAGAGGGTGGCTGTGTGTGTGTGTGTGTGTGGGGGTGTGCGAGTCAGAGAGAGAGAGCAAGTATCTCAGAGCAAGGAGGAAAAGGTGAGATGAAGACCTGAAAAGACATCTCTGTCACCAAACTGTTCCTTTGGTGTATTAGCAGGGAGAGGCTTTGCAGTCACAAGGTGTTATTAGACAAACACTACGCTTTGGTAACAGTTCATTTTAGGCTGTGTGAGTGTGTGTTTACAAGTATGTTGTTTTGCAATTTTAGGACTATATTTTCAAGTTTTGTTACCTTATTGATCTCTTTAGGATTATAAGCTTGTTGCAGCAGCAGAGAGTAACAAAATTAAGCGGGAATAAAGTATCCAAATATAAAAACACAGCAAGAGTTAGATAATACAACTAATAATAATCTATTAATTATTATTAATAACAATACAAAAATGACCAATATAAATTAGGTTGTACAACTGTGTTTTCATAGTTGCAATTTAGATTTATATAATGTGATAACTACCAAATATTGATAAATGTCATAAATATCAATTGAACCCTAATTCTAATTCCTTATCTTAATATTTGACCTAAACTTACTCATAACCTTAATTATGACTGTAAACCTAGCACTTAATAACCAAGGAAGTACCTACTAGAAATGTCCTGACTTTAAAGAGGTTGCCTTGCTCTACACATGGATAAGGTTACACATATGTACACACAGAGACACATCATATTGTATTGGCATATGCATATGCTCAGTCAACACACGCACACGCACACACACACACACACACACACACACACACACACACATAAGTGGCTGCTGCAGCTGAATTGAGGTTTTCAGGGTTACATCTTCCACAAACACAGAGAGTGACTCACACAGGGACTTGGGACAGTTGTTTAGCTTTGAAGAACATATGCATAGATGGCAAATGAGCAGATGCACAGGTGAAACCATTCAGTTTGGTCAAATAATCAACATATCGGCAGCTTACACCAACACACCTACAGAGATGTCACATGGTGGTAAAATGAATAATCGGTGCATGAATCAAAAAAGATTAGCTGTCATGCTGGATAACATTTTGAGATATCGTGGCTTTGGTTACTACACTCACTTAATTCTGAGCATGTGTGTGTGTGGGCAAGCATGTGTGTGTCCACCCAGGCACCTCCAGGGAGGGAAGGGGCAGTGATGGTGGTCAAGGCCAAGGAGAGCACACCAGCTGCTGGGAAAAGCTGCTGGGTTTAGGGGGCTTTCTGGAGCCTGTCACCAAAACTCTGTCTGGGTAACCTTTGGAGGAGGGTACTTGGAAGTTACACACACACACACACACACACACACACACACACACACATACACACACGAAACACACCAAAACTTATGCAACCGCACATTATCAATTAAATCTCATTCCAAGACATACTGCAGACACTGCAGTGTAACAGATTCGTTGTGTGAGCGGTTTCAAAAAAGGAAACCAAAGATTGCAAAACAAACTGAAACATTATTTAACCACACAGCTGACAACCCCGACACACACACACACACACACACACACACACACACACTCAGTCACACGTGCACTCAGAAACACATGCTTATAATCTTAGGGGATGTGTGTTGCGATTTCTTTAGAACAGAGAGACATGTGACAGCCCTGTTATTCCATACAAAGGTCAGGCAGGATTCACAGCTAGGAAGACAGAAGTGTGTGCGACAGAGAGATACAGACAGATACTATACAGAGAGGGAGAAAGAGAGAGATGTGTGTATAATAAGGTGACAAAAAGAGGGTGAGAAAGAGAGCCATATGGAGAAGGTGACCTTAGCGTTTATAAAAAGGGAGCATTAACCTCCTCTAAACTTTCACATGGTTTCATTATTTAGCTGTTAGATATTAATACATTTAGACTTACACACAAGCACCAATACACGCATACACCTCACGTGTCCTTGTTTCAGGTACGTTTTCAGGTAAATGTATTGTCTGTGGTATTTTAGTTTATAAATGTTGCTGTTATCTAGTACAACTTGCGTCAAGTTCAATCGATTACAAAGAGGATGGATATAAAAATATACACACTCCCACTCTCTCACACATACACCAGGTCCGTTCTGGTCACTATCCTGTCAGTGGTCAGGTTGAAGGTTGGCTGGACCGCACCTCATCAAAAAATGAAAGGAGTGACCTCATCAAGCAGGGACAGGGAAAAGGGGAAGGCTTTGGGCTGGACTGGGGTGTAACCTCATCAAACGTGGAAAGACAGGGCAGACATGATAGATGTCAACTCTGAAGAGTGTGTTGGCGTGTCTGTGTGTGTGTGTGTGTGTGTGCAGAACATTTCCATTCAGTTAATGTTCATGTACTCTGCTGCAGAAACACATGTGTATCCTCCCAGTCCAAGCGAGACTTCCACTCTACACATAAGACGTCTCTGTCCGTGTCATGCACAAACACACTAGGGACAACATCTTTCTTTCTGTCTGTCAAAGGAAAGAGATACACTCTTTCATCACAACAATCAATTTGACCCTGGTTTTGAGCACAACTTTAAATTGTTTGGTAAAAAAATAGAGTGGAAACAACAGAAATTCAAGAGGAAAAAAAAGAATATGTATTGATAAAGAGACGATTTAATGAAGGTAGACCAACAGACAAATGGAAAGACAGAGAGACAAATAGATAGCATGTTTAGTTATTTAACAATAACAGATAAATATTTTAATCATTTTATCACCACAGCACTTTTTTCTTACATTTTCTTGACCTTATGATCTCTCTGAACCTCACTGCAACCACCACGCTCTCTTTCTCTCCTTCCCTGCCTCCTTCTCATCCTCAGGTTTTGATATATTCCCAGGGATAAATTAGAACTGGGATGTAATTATATACAGAGTGAGTTTTGTCTGGGTTAGAAAGCACTGTGTGTGTGTGTGTGTGTCTCGCTGCATGTGTGTCTGTATAAAGCAGTGTTTTGTATTGAAATAGGTGACTTCGGAGAGGTGCGCTCCTTTAATTACGCCGCTCTCAAACAGAACATGAGTGGGCTATTCCACTGGGATTAGTCGTCTCTCAATGCTGTCTCTTTGTTAACGCAACACACACAACACACACGCATACTCAGACACAAATGTATGCCTGCCAAAAAAGCCCCTCTCTCCAATAGTTCAACACTCAATTTATTCAAACCGAGGTGCAAGCCAAGTGAATAATTCCAGTACTAATAAAGACGGTAAGAGAGAGCGTGCGTACAGAGGAGATGAAGGGGGGAAAAGGATAAAATAGCAATGGTAGAAGAGAGGGGAGTAAAGGGTTGAGAGGAAAGGTAAGCCTACAAAAAAAGGGAAAAAAAATGATTTTCAAGGTCAACAAAACTTGAAATCTAACCTCAACATCAATTGGCAGTTTCAAACTAGTGAGCGTGGATATTTGATATGTACCAGTTGTGTTTGTGGGTTACAAATATGAATTTAACAACCAGAAGGTCAAAGTTAAATAGATTTCATAAATTTTTAAACAAACGAAAACCTAATATTACTATATGTCGGCCGACAAATTTAAGTACAGAAATGTTTGAGGTGATTTAGAAACAAAGTCTCCCTTTAAAAAAATAATTAATAAGTAATTCATTATTTAACAGATAACCTTTGCTGAGTCAAATGATGCCATCCACAGGCATGGATGTTTTATAAGAACTGGATACCGGACCGAAAGATGGCGCCTATTCAGTCCAATAGGAATAGGTGTCCTGTCAACAGTTTTACAGGCGTCTCTTTTACAATGGTGGTCTAGGGAAAAAATTTGGGCTGCAGGGGGATTTATTGTTGCATTACTGTGAGTGGCCATTGGTAAGAATTTGAAGCAAGCCTGAGCGACAGCGCCGTATCCAGGGTCGTGGTTGACATGTAGGGGGCGCCAATGAGTGTAGTGTCTGTGTGTGTATGTGTCTGTCTGTCTGTCTGTTTGTGTGTGTGTGTGTGTGTCTTTCGCCACACCCTCTTTTTGCCAATTGGCATGAACAGTTCATCAGCCTCTGGCTCGTGACCAACCTTCTGGGAATCTATTTGGAAGTTATGCACCTTTCAGCGATATACCACTCCCACTGTCACGCCCCCCTTTTAGCAAATTGACATGCACAAAGACACACCTTCACACAGACACACACATACACACACACCTGACCTCCATGCCAAATTTCAGCCTCCTAGGGTGAAAACTGTGGCCGCCAAAGGGTGGGAGAATTATTTGTGGACCGACCGACCAACCGACAGAGCGAGCTGTAGAGCTGCTGGTCGCAGCTAAAAAAACAAAGGTCTCTGGGTATACATCAGAAGTACTCATTTAGCCTTCAGGTATCTGAGCAGATGGGCCGGTGTACGTATTTGATTGCTCGCTGAGCTGGCAGACAAACAAGAAGAAGTGAAACTGATGAAACTGAAGGACAAGCCAGTATCTAAACTGACTGATGCTGACACTTGCAGGTACGTTTTTAATCTGTTCCCTGTGCTACAGCGGACTATCTGATAAGCGACCTGGCCCGCAAACTGAAATTAGCAGTGCACTTGTTCAGCAAGCCAAGTGTAAAGGAAGCCATGTGTCCATGCTTGTAGAGTAGGATGAGACATTAGCTAAACAGATATATTGGGTTGCATTTCAAAGTGTAAGGCTATTTTTGTGATGTGTCTCGACCTGCTATCCGGCTTCTGGTCACCATTCAGCCACACTGCTGAAGCACGACTCAAAACTATTACAATCACAAACAAGCAAGCAATTGATTAACAGCGTTACATCAGAATGGACTCGCCAATTGAAATGATTACAAAAGTGGCTAAATGCCCAATTAACATAAACTCCAGATATTCCCCAGAGATCCCCAAATAA
Organism: Lateolabrax maculatus; assembly: GCA_031216445.1. Classification (NCBI taxonomy): domain Eukaryota; kingdom Metazoa; phylum Chordata; class Actinopteri; order Acropomatiformes; family Lateolabracidae; genus Lateolabrax; species Lateolabrax maculatus. The sequence continues at coordinate 14,944,073 of CM062198.1, forward strand.
CAGAATCGGGAATGCAACAATTAAAAAATCCATTCCATATTTCACTCTTGTGATCCAGTAACCAAAACTCACATGCAAAACCTGTTGGACTTTTGTGTGTCTCTGTGTAGATCAGAAGGGGGAGGGTCAGGGCAGACGATGAGCGGTGAGATGTGAGAGTGTGGTCAGACAAGGAAGCAAGACTAGAACAAAATAAAAAATAAATTACAAACCAAATGTTCAGCCCAGCCTAACGCAAAATCACAAATAAGTTATAAAAACTGCCATTTTCAATAAATTAACAAAGTAGTGCATAGGTGAAGAACCAGAGCTACTGTTGTGGATATTGTTGAGGAGGAATCTGAACGGACAGAGAGGATTCAGAAGCATTTGTACTTATTTTACTTCACTAATATTCTTGTTTTCAATTTCCATATTTTCTCTGCAGTTCTCCTAGAATATGAGCAGCCCAGATCTCTGGGTACAATTTCCCAACTTGAAACAGAAGCAATAAGTCCCACTCTCTGTATTTGTCAGTTGCTGCCATCAATGTGAACAGCTTCAATCAAACCTCAGGCCAACATTCATGTTTCTGCTGTTTGCCTGGTGCTACTTATATGACTGTCCTTGCTGTAAGATGGTGAAATTTAGTTAATTTGTTATATTAGATGGATGATGTTATTGCATCCAAAGAGTAAAGGGGACTACAACAGTCCACACTGCAAGATACACAGAACATAAACACACTCCACTTCATCTGTGTCTGTGTCTAATGACGTGTGTGAGTAATTACTTTAAAGCCAATGTGTGCAGGTGTTTAAGTGTCTGTGCTCATGTATGTTTTTATCTGGGCCTTTGTCTATGTCTGTGCCGGCAATGAGTGTGTTTAATGGTGTGTGTGGAAATAATCACTTAATCGCCGCGCTGCCTCCATTTGAGAAGTGTGTGTATGTGTGTGTGACTTGGTGCTATGTTTTCACTGTAAAATAAGCTGAAAGATGCAGACATAAGTGGGAAGGTATGGAAGAGGAAAGAGAGTTAAAACAGTGGGAATGATTGGTGAGAGAAAGGGAAGACAGGGATTAAAGTGGAAGGAAAGAGAAAGGGGAACAGAAAACAAGGGACAGAGACTGAGGGAGTACACAGGTAGAAATAAAGACCTCTACCCTTTATCTCTCTCTCTAATTCTCCACAATAACCCTTCCTTCCAATGTTGCGCTCCAAACCGTCGACCTGTGAATTTATAGTTGGCCCAATGATTGCTTCTCGGGCCATGATGGCTGTAAATTGCTTTGCCATTTGGTAAATGTTGGCAGTTAGAAGGTATACAAGTAATTATTTCCGCTTGTGCTGATTGAGACATAATTCCAAGACGAGGCCCTGGAAAAATGACAGCATTTCGAAACAACTCTGTTTTAATTTCCCAGCATTCCTAATTAGAATCTGTATGAACACCGGGAGTTTTTTTATGTGATTTCCTCCAATGGGGCCAGAAATAATTAAACTGTCAAGGGGAAATAAATACGTATAAACAAGGCATAATTTTTACAGCGTGCAGCACCTTGTCAGGCCATGACTTTTTGTGAAGAAAAACAATGGGGGGAACAATGCAGGGGCATAGAGGACACACTGAAAGCACACACACAGACACACATACAGTATCTATAAATAGAGACCTACTCTTATCTCATATGGATCATACCTTCACAAAAGGACGTTTTAGTCCCACTTTCATCCGTGGGACGTCTGGGGTTTGTGCTAAAAAGTTCAGGTACTCCTAATGTAAGATTATTATTTTCGTCTTTTGAGAGACAGTTCACTTCTGGGAATTAAATGGAAATATTAAAATGATCACAGGTGCAGATCCATAAAGGGAACTACAGTTTGTTACAATTTACCATAACCGATTGAAATGATGGCCAGAGCTCTTGGTTGTGATAACATTGTACTCAAATGTTAATACAGCAGCTGAGATCTAAAAACACTGTAACGGGGTAAAAAAGAGTGAGAGTGATCAGATGATCATGGAGGGTGTAAACAAGCCTACAGCTTAAGCTGATTATCTAGACTTCAAGTAAAACATTTAAAACTCTCCCCTATCATAAATAATCCTTCAATGCACAGGAAAACTGTGGGTGATGGAAGTTTACAAAAAAGTTTGGGTCTTAATGTTGCCAACATTTTATCTTCCAAATCAGTTTGATCAACCATAGTGTTGAACTGCAAGAACTTGATGAGTATGTGGGGTACTACATATGTGAGAAAGAGATAACACTTTTATGACCTTCTTATCATAATGTCTAGTAAGACCCAAAGAAACCATCAGAAGAACATTAAATCCTAGCACAAATGAAAAGATGCAGCACTAGCGAATGTTTGCCATTCAACCACCATAGAGAGTGGGCGAGCATGTGATTGTGACTGATCGAGTCAGAGAGCAAGAGAGAGAGATTTCCTCTTACAATCAACATTTGAGTAATAGCTACAGTGCTTTGACACTGAACACCACTTCAATGACAACAACAAAGAATATTGCAGCAAATTACAAGGTGCATGTTAAGTACACTTTACGGGAGCTCTGTGTTCGGCAACGTGAATCCACAACACAAGCCGACAGTGTAATAACAAAACAGCATTATCTTCAACAAGAGGCATCAAAGTAAAACATTTTCCTTACGGTTTTCCTTAAGTGACTTCTCTATTGCATTTCTGTAAATTTAATTAACTTTTCGTATTTCTGTTGTTGACGAACTTGTAGTGAGTTTGGCCCAGACACCATTTAATTAAACCAACATTTTATAAGCCTTGAGATAAACACTGTATTACATAGTGGATCAAAAAAACAAACCTGTATTGTACACCAACAGCAAAAGTCTCACAGCTGAACATGTTTTGTGAGTCACCCTGCCGATTTTTGAGAGTTAGCAACACTGGGTGGATTAGAGGCTGTGTATCTCTTGTGCAGGCTCAGAGTGAGCTCACACTGATAGGGAGAGCTAATGGAGATGCATTCGAACTAGAGTTACTCAATTACAATCTGACATCAGCTTGTAAGACCCCAGCTTTGCCTGAACACACACAAACACACACACACATACACACAAATGCACAGGCATGCACACACACACACACACACACACACACACACACACACACACACAGAGTAAGCAGTTAACACACTACAGCCTAAATGAATCTCGTAACACAGCAGATATCACAGACTTCATCAGGCTGCAATGAAAGTGGTATCAGACAGAAAGTGTATATTCTGGTGTAACCTGGTAATTCCATTTACTACCAAGCGTTTAGCTGACATTTTTATCTAGAGTGTGTAACAATAAATTGTACAAATTGCTTAAAATCCTTTGCCAACACACAAGCAACCAGCTAGAGAGAGACCCCACACCAACAAAGGTATGGTGGCCCGTATAAGCTGATGATACAGGAAGGAAGTCCCCGATGAGTGTGTGTTTTACTGAGACACAACAGAGTCAACTTACTACCTCATAGTATCCATATTGTTAAAGCTATCATCAATACAGGGCATTCAAGTTAACTGCTGATGCAGTCATATTGGTCTTCTGAACCATCCTAGCCTACATAAACAGAATCAAATGATGTTGTACTCATTTATAAACAAGATTCCTTAACTTAGCTGATGGACTACTTGTCTTTTTCTTTTTTTTAAATAAACTAAAATGTGTTGAAATATACAAAGACTCTTGCATGTCACCATGTTTCTTTAAAAAACTGAAATTCATGTTATGTTATCAAAATATGTGGAAATTGAGGCTGTTCACTCTGGGTTTTTTATTTTATTTTAGAGTACAAAAATCAAAGGGACTTTTCTGCTTACACAGTAACATCCACTATTACAAGTTCTGAGAGAGGCTTGAGTGTGCAGACACACACATACACATGTACTCTACATGCGTCCGCAGACTAAGGTCAATGGTGCGCTCAGATACAAATGATTCTCATCTAATATTAATAGGATATGCTAAACGGTAACACAGAGGCAGCACAGAACAGAACAGAACAGCATTTCTGAGTTAGTCTGTGTGTGTACACATGCATGTATTTTCCTGCTGTGCAGAAAGACTAATGCCCCTGGGACTAAAATAAAATTCAACAATAATAGAACTCGCCATGTTAACGTTCAGGAACAATATAAGTATGCATGTTAATATTTTGGAAAGGTGCTCCCTGTGGAAACAATCCAGTCAACCAATGATAACAGTGTCCTCACCCTAAAACAACCCCCCCCCCCCAAGTTTAAATAAAGTAAATCAAATGTTGTATGTTGTCCTGACAGGTGACAGGCGTCTCGTGGACCTGTGATTACTAACTTTTGTCATCTCAGACGCAAAGTTGGAAGTAGCCTGATGTTATTATGATGCTAACATTCTTAAAGGAGGTGGTCAGGATGGATGGTAGGGCATACAAAGCGTCCAGCTTTGATACCTCAGACCAGTGCCCAAACAGTCATACCAGTCATTTTTGGCACTGACAAAAGGGATGCCAAATCATTTGAGTCATTTTAGTGACAAAGTCAAATTATCTATGTTGCTGTGTGGGTCTGAAGAACATGTAGTAAAAGTAATAACTGAACTCTATATGCTGAAATTACAAAATATGTAATAACATCCTTAAGTTTACTTTCCAAACTTTTAAACTTCTTCTATCTAGATTTCAAAATTCTCTCTGCCTCCATTTGGGAATTAACTGGTCTTAAAACAATAAACCTGTGTTAACATTTAACAATGAGGAATTTGCCTCATAAATGCCATGTTTTTGTAAACTAAATTAAGTTTTCTTAAATGCTGATAATCAAAAATTGTGAAACTAACAATGAAGAGATGCAGTTAGCCTTATAAGACAAATTTCAGAAGAATATTCAAATAAAAAAGTGAAATCAAAGCAAATCAAATAAGAGCAGCCCTATTTTACTGTTTTCACGAGAGTGCTTCTGTGTTACTGTGCTACTGTTTAAAGATAAACATTTAGGCATGTATATAAGCATAATGCAATCAAGGAAGCAAAGTGTGCATGTGCCTCCTCTCTTGCCTGCCTCGTTCCATGCCTGCACTGTGTGTGCGTGTGTGAGTGTGAAACAGTCACCCGTTCTTTGAAACAAAAACAACCACTTAGGCATGAACAGCAGCGCTTGGGAGACATCAATATTTCAGTCAGGTGTGTCGAGAAAAAGAGAGAGAGAGAGAAAGAGAGAGGGAAACATGAAAGCAGGAATGAGGGGGGGACCCTTGCCATTCTAAGGTATTCCCATGACTGACGGAGAGAGTAAGGCTGTGTGTGTGTGTGTGTGTGTGTGTGTGTGTTCATGCATATGTGTGTGCCATTCCCTCATCATCATCCCACCTCTACACTCACCATTGTGTGTACCACCTCTGTCACCTTTCCTCTAATCAGGAGTTTAAATCAATGACGTTGTCCAAAACTATAATTGCCACTCCTTAAACTGCTTCTCTCGCAATATGCTTTCACCAAGAAACCACTCGGCAGCAGAAATACGCCTCTGCGCGTGTCGGTGTGTGTGTATGTGTGAGCTGGATTAAGAGTATTTTCTCATTACGGCAGTGTCTGAACGAGTAGAAAGTGCTTCTCACATTGTTTTACAGCATCCTGAAACCTCAAAGCTCAGCACTAAGCGGCATAATATCCTGTAGTCCCACACAGACGCCTTAGCCTGAAAGTCTGTCGTCACGAATTGTTCATGAGCCACACTCACTGGACGTCATTTATCAAACTTTTTAAGAATGAGTTCTTACTATGTTGTGGCACATACACAAAAAAGTTTTTGAGAGACTGATTTGTTGGGACATTGTACCTACATTCGGGATTGGTTTTGCGTCTTTGTCAGTCTAGACTGTCTGAGGAGACACAAGCATACAGGCCATCAGGTCCTCTCAAGGACCCACCTTCATGGGC